>PVLA01000408.1:0-328638 GCA_004027455.1 Hydrochoerus hydrochaeris
TATTGTTTAGGATTATCCCTGCCTGGCCCTAAGCCTGGGGCGCTTCCTGCTTGGGGCTGGGGGTTGCTGCCAAGGTTAGCATATATATATTCCAGCTTCTAAAAAATAAAGCGGATTCAGATTCACTCACAGACTGGTGTGCAGTGTTTTCTGTCTCTCAATCGCCGACTCCCTGACCACCTTTGGGAAACCCTAGCCCAGCCGCAGCTGGACTCGGGCACAGATCTGTGAAACAGACTTGCATGAGACATTGTCATGGACTCTAGGTCTTCAGCTGGACTCATGCAGGACATTGCCGTGGGATCCAGGCCTCAGCTGGATTCTTTGAGTCTTTAGTGTGTGGACGATTCCTTGCACCTTTTGTGTTTGACCCTTTGGATGACTATCACAAAATAATTCTATAAATTATTTGGCATGTATTAAATTTTCCTTGCAAACTTTGACTAAAACAAGTCACCAGTTCTTTCTGCCTTCCAACTAAAAATAAATCTCTTTAAACATTCCCCAAAAGACTGTCTGATCCTCAGTGGTATATTGCTTTATACTGATGACTGGTTGTTCTGCGTTTGTCATTTCTCTCATCACAGGTATTCAGCAACAACCACCCTTTCCACAGCCCTTATTATTACTCTGTCTCCCACATCTCTTAGTTCCACAAATTCTGCTCAAAGCAGTGTTTTATCATGTTCCAGGTCCCTATAGGATATCTCTATAGTTTTTAGCAATTATACCCTACTTCCTGCCAGGGACCTTCAGTTAGGATAACACACCTGAGCCCTCATTGCCAGATGACCCTCCAGAGTGTGGGTCAACTGTGAGCTATGAGTAGCGACTGGGCAGTGTATGCACCAATCAGGTACCGGGCATCTGAGAGGGCACCTGTGGTGTCTACCAACCTTGCTAGGGTATTTTTAAATGTTTGAAAATCTTCCATGGAGCAAGTCTATGTACACCTCTGTCTGTTAGAACCTCATCTAGCAGCACAGTTTCTTCCTCATCTAGTGGCACAGTTTCTTCCAATGCAGGTCTCTACGCTCCTCCGTGGCAGAGACTCAGTCCTGTTCATCTTTGCATTACTCATTCAGGGGCTGATAGTAAATTGTTACTATGCAAACATTTATCAAACAAAGGGCTTTTGGGGTAGATCACAGAACAATCTGAACTCTGGGCTAAATACTTGGAGCATTATTCTATTGGCAGTTAGGAAGAATTTGGCACACTTTTTTGGCAGCCATGTGTAATGCACATTGGATCAGTAAAAGAGAGAGAGAGGAGAGCGTAGCTATTGCAGCAACATAGGCAAAAAGCAACAAGAAGCAGAATTCGAGTGGAGCCTGTAACCATGGAGAGGCAGATGCAAAAGTAATTTTAAAATATTATCTACAGGACCCAGATGGCCTCAGGCTGGCATCCAATGCAGAGACCTTGGAGGATTCTAATTAGTCAAGTGAATGGAGCGTTTTTTTGTACTTATATGCCCTCAGGCAGACAGAAGGAGCACATTTCTCATGTATGTTTAGAAGAAATATCTAGAAAATAAATTCCTATGGGTTTTTCATTGTTGTGCACAATTGGACAATATCTCTAAAGCAGAAAGAGGGATATTCTTTTTCCTCCATATTTTTGCAGAACTCCACAGCTATGTCTGAGAAAAACCGAGATTGTCATTATGGAATTTGCTCAGTTCATCAGCACATGGGCTACTTAAAATTAAAGTGGCTTCTGATGACACTGCTTTTAAGTAAGTCATGCAGACAGTAACACAAGTGTCAAAGCTGCAGCTTCCACACATTGTTCTCAGCTGCACGCTGGACTGCATCCTGCATGGAACAATTTACCCAGGACTTAGGTGGGTGATACAGACACTAGAAAGTACTCTTTTCCCTCTGAACTGTCCAGGCCTTAGCTATAGGGAAAGATGTTTGCATTCCCCTTGGTGGCTTTTGCCCATGTGCCTCCAGTTCACATTGTTTTCCAAGAGCTTGTGCCTGGGAACACAGTTACACGGAGAGGACCTGGATTTGCCAAGGTTCTCACTAGGGCCAGCATGAGATTTGCTGTTAACAACTTTCTTTTCCCCTGTGGACTTCACCATTGCTGTTCGCTATGGAACTCAGGTACCCTTTATCCTTTTACAGCAGCAATAAGCGGAGAGAAATACATTCTTAACTATCTGCATTGCAACTTCGCCCCAATAGGGTCTTCATTAAATGATGTACAAAGAGGAGGACATCTGGAGAACATTACAAACAAAAGCATTCCCTAAAGATATTTAAGCAACATCATGAGCTGTGTGTTCACATGCTGTTTGTGCAGTGAAGCTAAAGTTGGAGTTCCACTTTTGAGGGACCACGTTTAACAGTGGTACCTGAATGTTTGTATAAGAACAACTAAAATAACACACTTCCTGCCCTCCTGAGACCTTCTCTCTAAAACTTTAATAAATCATCACATGTGCAGAGATTCAGGCTCAGAGGGGACATAGAAGAGGCATTGATTTGCATTTAGACCTCACCATGCAACAAGACAGAGACTAAAAGCACGTGGCCCCTTCTCAAAACCCTTGAGAAATATCTGGAGCAGACTGGCAATTAGAAAACAAAGTTAGAAAGATACTTGATCTAGAGCAGTCGTTTCTAACCTTTTTGCAGTAATCTAAAACTCACCAACCATTTCCCTTGAACAAAGATTTATGTGGATAGAGGGGGAAGGGATCGCAGGGGCTCCCCAGCCCCTGTGGGAACCCCGTTCTGGAGGCACTCACTGCGTGTCACATGACCACAGCTGCTTCCCCATTTGAAACTTTTGATAGAACAGGAGTCTCCATGTCTCGCTAGCAAAGGAAAGCCAAGACTCCAGTGATCTTTGACCTGGTGAAGGTGAAAACTATTACAAAAGAAGAAATAGTCTTATTTCGTCATAGAATATATATCTGATAGCTTGAAAAAGCTCTTCCAAATTGTAAGATTTCCACAGTGGAGCTAGTTATCATGTTTCTTGTAGCTATAGTTTTTTGTGAAGGTTCCAAATTGCTCTTGTTTATTGTTTATTCCATGATGAATTAAATGGTTTGGAGACAGGGCTTAAAACTTAGAACTGTCCAGAAGGTCAGAGTTTTTCCAGGCCCGTGAGCTCTAGCTGAGCCAGAGCCAATGTTCTTCCTGCTCGGATCACAACATAGACTCAGAGAGCTGGGCTTGTGAGTGAGCCACTCCGATTTCTTTCAACTCCAAGACTCAGTGTTCCAAGTGGACTATGGGTTGCAAATTCAGCTCCATGCGCCATCCATGAAGTGTACAAGTCTGTGCATCAAATACTCCACTGTACCCTCTCGGTGATGTGCTTGGATGTCATGCCTGTCTAGTCTGACTGGGTGCTCCAGATCGTGTCTAATCCCTTGGGAGGGAGCAGCTGCAACACACGCCAAGACTCCACAGCCAAAGCCTCCATCTTTTGTCTTACCAGCAGCCGCCAGGTATGCTTGAGACCCGACCTCAAATATTGAAAGTGTCTTAGAATGTGGTTCTTATAGCAATAAGAGGTATCCAGGAACTACACGGGAGAAGAGGGGCATTTAAGGAGATGATCCTACTTATACATAATTCTGGGTGCTATACTAAATTTTATATTTAATATTGCATTTAATCCATAACAATTCATTGAGGCAGATTGCATGTTCATCAGATGAAGAGGAAATTGAGGTAAGCAATACTTAAATGACCTGTCCATGTCTCATCCCCAGTACATAGCAGAATCAGGGTCCTAGTCCAGCTCTCCTGAGCCTAAACTTGAATGTTCATTTCTGATTCATTGCCAGGATGGTTTTGAAATATGACCAAGTGAACTGCTACCAGAATTAAGAGTAAAATACTCAGCTAAGGATTCTCAACTGAGAGTCTATGAGGAAAAACTCATTTTGAGAGCACTTATTTTGTCTTATCAAAGATTAGGGCAAAAGCATGAAAGACAGGATGAAGGAAATCTGTCCAGAATTCTCTCCAAGGAGGTCAGGTCAACCCAGAGCACAGTTTCTGAGACATTGCTATTTAGCGCAATCCTGTGGAGAAGCCAAACAAGTTCTAAGTGTCAATTTACTGCCTTGCCAACCCACTGATGCCAGACATGGACCTTTGTCCCAGCCGCATGGTAGAGCCCCCTTACCAGCCTAAGTAGAAGGCTTCCAAACTCTGCGATTACCTGCATGATATCACTGTGATTTTATTGGTGCTGTTTTGCTTTGTCTCTCTCAGTTCAGAGTCATGCTGCTTCCCATGCCCATCTGTGTGGACCCGGGCATGCAGTATTCCGTCAATGTCTATTTTCCTTAGTCTTTGGAAGAAGAATTCCACGCTCACTCTCATGTCCTGATGGATTCTGTAACTATTTCAGCTTGTGGGCGCTTTGTTTCTTCACAACTGAGTGCCATTGTAATTCTACTTGCAGACTCTGACAAGAAGCTTCTTGAAAATATAAATGCTCCTGTTGAAGTATGAAAGTCACCTAATAGCCATTGCCAACTGTGTATGGCAGCATGTCTCAGTAATAAAATGCTTTAAATATTATATTTAATCTTCACCACAACCCTGTGAAGTGTCATTACTTCACAGATGGAGAAACTGAGGCACAGAGTCACAGAGCTAGTGAGTGAGGAGTCAGAAATCAGCACTGTAATGCCTGGGTCAAGACAGATGAGCCAGTGCAGCATACAGGCATTGCAGGAAGTTTGGAGAAGAAATCCCACCACTTCGGTTCTTACTGTTTTATAAATTCCCATTTTGCACATGCTATGCTTTTAGATCATTGTGACCAGCGCACTCGCACAATTACATTCATAGATTTCTCAGCTTCCTCTTGCATCATAAGCAGTTTCTGATGGTACTTGTGTTGGCTTCTTAACATTTTAGGAACCGTGGTATTTTGAGTGACTCCTTTTGGCATCCATCTCCCACATAGGCTTAAACATCTTACTCTGTGTTGCCCTTCAAGCTCACCACAGGGAAGAATTTGGGTGCTGAGTAAACTTATATAATTTAATCTGTTACCTTCTGTGGTGGTTTAGGCCTAGATTGTCCCCCAAAAGGCTCATGTGTTCAGAGAAAGAGCCTGTGGAAAGTGATTGTATGATGGAGATGCCGAATGTATCAGCAAATGTGCTATTGGGTGGCAGGACATGGTTGGAAGAGCTGTGTTGCTAAGAGAGAGATCTGGAAAGATATATCTCCCACCCTGATTCCTCCCTTCTCTCCCTGCTTCCTGGCTGCCATGAATTGAGCATCTTTTACTTTGCCAGGCCCTTATATCATTCTGTTTCTACCTTCTAATGAGTCAACCAAGCACTAAAATTGTGAGCCAAAATAAACCTCTCCTTCTCTAAACTGTGCGCACCGGATATTTTGTCCCAGCACTGGGAAAGTCACTAAGATACTTTAGTCACAGTTTTGTAAATAGATTCTCTTTTTAATACATATTTTAAGTGTATTAAAATACATTCCTAGTACCCGAAGTCTTACGGGTTTTGAATTTTTCAAATTCTTTTCTGGGGAGTATCCTCCAGTTAATTTTCAGGATTGATAGTAATATATGAAAGTACCAGTTTCATCCCCTTGCAGCAGAATTCTATAGAATTATATGGAATTTTCTGAAGTAATTTTGTGGACAAAAAGTCAAATTGCTGGGCTGGGGAAATAGCTCAGCAGCACAGGTAACTTCCTGGCAAACACAAGGTCCTGAGTTTGATTCCTGGTACCCCTCCCAAAAAATCAAATTGCTCATTAAAATTGCATTTATGAATATTTGTGAAGAGGAGAGAGGCAAGTGAAAGGAAGGGAAGAAAAGAGTGAGCAGTATACACAGTGAAATTTGAATTTCACAAAAACAACAAATAAGTTTTAGTGAGTACGTCCCAAACATATACCTCAAACATTACATTAGGAATACTTAGATGAAAAATTATTCATAGTTTGCCTGAAATTTGATTTTTAACTTGGTGATGTGCAGACCAAAGGTGGTCTAAACCCGCACCAGGAGAGTATGCAGTAGTGAGGCAGGATCCACCATACTCTGATGGAACTAGAAAGTAGAAGTAAAGTGGGAAGGTCAACTACCATGCTTACCATACCCATAAAATTCATCTTCATTGCTGAAAAGCTGAAAATAGAACTGTGCTTATGAACCAACCTATGAGTAAGAAAAGGAAGAAAATCAGATCAAAAGGTTTAATTCAGAGACAAAAGTGCTAAAAGTTAGGAACCCAGAGAGTGAAAATAAAAGAAATGAAAAAATTTAATGAAATCCTAGATCATTAAGGGATGCTATCATGAGGAGGATAATCATGAAACTCAGCTTGATAAAAGCCAAGATACTGAACATCATTTTAAGTCTATGCCTTAAATATTTTTTTTGCCTTAAATATTTTTAAATTTTGAAAATTCCAAAGATTGTCACTTGGTGCTGTGTTGAATGCATTTATTCCAATTCTCTCTGCTCTGAACATATCCACACCAGCCATTGTGCTGGCTCTGAGGTGTAGAATATGGTTTTTTACCTCAAATACTTCATTTCAATACAGAAGACAATTGTTGCAGAGGTGCTTAATGTCAAATTATTCAAGTAAATGAATAATTTGAAATTAATTTTAAAATATGTCTATTTTACCCATTTTTAAGCAATCATTCTCTTACATATAGCCATACCCTGAAACATGAATAATAATTAAGGAAACACCTCATCTTGGGAAACTGTCACAAACCTCAGAAGCAGCCCTGGAGCCTCTGTGTTTTAAGCCATATTCCCTAAGAGCTGAATGGGACATGAGTCCCCGATGCATGTGATTCCTGGGGAAAGGGGAAGTAGTGAGGGAAGTTGGAGGACAGGGCAAGAAACCCAGAAGGCTATGGCCCTGCTGGATCATGGCTTTGATCCATTCCCACAAGGAGCTCCGGAGTGTGAATTTCATGCCAGAATTGAGTCCAGTGGCAGACAAAGGGGCGATTCTAAGTGTGCCCAGATGGTTGGCGTCTGGCACACCACTACTACCACCAGCCCCCAGGAAGCCCTTATAGCCCTAGACATGGTGGCTGAGTGCTGTTTTCTGAAGAAAACAGCTGTGAGCCTTTAGGAGCCAATACCATCACATCTGGAGGATGGGGACACCAGCCTGCCAAAGAGGATTCAGGCTAAGTGCCAACAGTGCCCACAGTAGCCCAGTGGGAAAAGTCACATTGCATTATTACACACTGACGTGTTTAATGCCACACGACCCATTTTGCTGCTCTGAGAAGATACTTAACCTCTTTGGGACTTACTTGCCCAATTAAAAATTCATTCTCCTCCTCAGCCATATTCTTTTCTGCACCAAAGTCCATCTAATACCTAGAAACTTCTGTTCAGCCCAGGGTGCTTCTCAGCACAGATGCTGTTTGTTCAGCAAACACAGTGAGACACTTGAGATTTGTTTTCGGATGCCCAAATTCCATGACATTTGCCTCCATGAAACTGTGTTTAGATTCAAAAGTATATTGGGCATTCAAAACTATCAAACTCCCATTCTCCTTTCCAAATCCTGAAATGGACTACTCTTAGAAAGTATAAAGTCTTTAGAAGTTTCTAGGAGGACTGAGTCATGTTACATGACTCATAGCTGATTCGGACTCTTGCCAACTGATCCATCTGCTTGGTTGCAAGAATGGCCACATCTAGGAGCTCTGACTCACAGCTGTCAGTCATCTCTGGTCAGCTGCTTATCCCCAGCCCTACACTATCTAACTGTCCTCTGCATCTCTTTCTACTTGGTTTGTGATTGAACATTGTGAATGCAGGGGCAATTTCACATGAAATAATTAAAGATATAATATTAGAAATGTACATAGACTTATTTAAGGAAGAGTGTTTTGTAAAACAATAGCTACAAATTAGACAGAGTGGCAGGAAGAGTCATAAATGACATATCCACCTCCCTGCCACCCTGAGGCTCACTGTCTCCAGGGGATGTGCAATCAGCAGGCAACAACAGCACGGGACAAGAGGATTTTGAAATTGTAGCAGAGCATTGCCCTGAAGAAAATGTGATGCGCAGTAGTTCTCAATCTTATCTGACCCAGCCTTCTGCTATTACATGGCTTTCTGCTGCTGTACCAAAATGCCTGAGATAATCTACTCATAAAGAAGAAGGATTTATTTGGGCTGACAGTTGTTTTACTCCATGATCAGTTGTGCCCATTGCTTTTGAGCCTGTGGCAAAACCCCATCTCATAGCAGGGAGCCGTAGTGGGGGAAAAGCTGCTCACTCATGACAAAAGAGACAAAAGAGAGCTCAAGGTAGGGGCCAAGGTTGTGCTATCCCCTTTGAAGACCCATCCCCAGGGACCAAATGAACGCCCACCAGGCCTCTCCTCTTCAAGTTTCCCCCACCTCTCTAGTGCTGCTAGAGGGAATAAACCTGACCCGAAGGGAGACAGAAAGATCCAGACCGTAGCATTCTCCTTTTTATTGCGGGAGTCTCCTCACATTCTTAGCATGAGACACTAAGGGCAGGCGTGTTGGGAACACGCTGACGCAGTTAGAAACCACAGACTCAGCCTCAGCCTCTCAGCCTGGGCGGTTACAGACAGAGTGTGCTCCTTCGGGGTGTTCGTTGGGACATCTAAAGGCTGTCAGGGGCGTGAAATCATTTGCCCTTTTATGAGCCTGTCTAGTACTTCTGACCCGGTCCTCTGAATGCCAGTAACACACCACGCCCAGTTGCTGCAACTGCTAAAACCACTCCAGCAAGTTTCCAAAATGCTCCCTGGGGGAGGTGCCGCCCATCTGAGAACCTGGGGCAGAGAGGGTGGGAGTGGCAGGAAGAGAGGAAGTTTAGATTTTCTCCAGTGGTGGTGGTGGGAAGGGCCCAACAAGCTTAAAGGAAGCGATCATCTAAACCACACTGAAAAGGATCATTGGGAATACAGGGCAGAACATTGGTCACGGGGAACAAGAATGGAAGCTGCAGTCCTCTAAGAAAGTGGCAGGGGGATGAAGAGCAGAGAATGCATCCTAGACAATTCAAGAAGTGGAATGGAGAAGGCTCCGGGTGACTGTGACCGGGAGGGGGTGCATGAGGAGGAACCTGGGTGACAAAGGAGCCAGGGTTAAAATGAACTAGTTTTCTTCCCCGAGCTGAGCAGATGGTGGCCGTTGCTCAGCAAGAGTAGCACAGAAAGAAATGCAGGCCTGAGGCAGGTTTGGTTTTCGGTGCCTTCAGGCAACCAGGAGGCAAGCAATCCTGCGCAGATCTGCGCAGATCCACAAGTGGGGCAGACACGTAACATAAATTCCACCGAGGGTGGGGGGCAACCTGTAGGAGACCAGGGTGTGGAGGAGGGAGGGGCTAATGAGAGAGCTGCGAGGAGCGCCAGCTAGGGTACAGTCCCCCAGGGTGGAGACCCCACCCGAGGGGGTGCCCAAGAACAGCTGGGGAAAGTCCAGAGAGGACTACAATTCAATGCCAGGAAGACTGGTTTCGGAGTGGACACAGCGAAGAGAGGGTCTTGGTCCACTCTCCTGACCTGACCTGAGAATTAAATGCTGCTTTCACCGCCAGGGCTTCCCAAGGACCAGCTGCTGTGGTCACTGTGCTTCAGCAATATACTGTCTCTACTATATTATCCGACATCATTCATGTGTGTTTTACACAGTCTGAGGTATGACAAACTCTTTAAAAATATAACCGAATATCCTCTTTCCCATAAAAGTTGAAACAAGCTCTAGGGGTGCATTTTTCCTCACGATAATTTTATGGCCTATGCCAGTAATTCCCAAAACTTATCTGTAAAATACTGCTTTTACAATGTGAATGAGTATTGTTGGATATAGGGCCAAGTAGTTAAGTATTTATGGAAATATTGACATTAAAAAGTACTTTTTTTACCAGATACAGTAATGCACACTAGTAATGCCAGCATTTAAGAGGCTGAGGCAGGAGGGTCGCCATGAGTTTGGGGCCAGCCTAAACTACATAACAAAATCCTGTCTCAAAAAATCAGAGAAGGAAAATAAATATCTTTATTGAAGGACTTTTGGGAGCCTGTAATATGTTGATCTATCCTATGCCTGTCTAAGAGGCAAGGTAGGTTGGTGTAGAACTTCATTGTTTACACATAATTAGAAAACTTACAGGAGACTTTTATGGAATCAGAGTTCACTCTGCCACTATATGAAGCTCTGTCTAAACCATAATTTCTTAACTTAATATATATATGAACCAATTAGTTAAAAAGTCTTTCAAATCTAAGATTAGCAAGTAAAGAATGATGATGCCAATTAAAAGATTGCTTTCTTTACCGTATTTCAAGAAGTGTAAACATCTAGCTGAAGATTTATTAAATAATTAAACATTATAAAAATCTTCAGTCTGGAATGATTTAAAGGATTGCACTGAATCCCTTTTGAACCATTATTCTCAGAGATCTGTTTTTTTAATATAACAAGAATCTTGGACAATAGACAGTTGGAACACGAATCTTCCTTTCTCATTATTTCAAAAGCACAGCCTTATTCCCCAGAGCAATTCATTAGAGGATTTCCAGAACAAGCAGGTCACGGCAGAGGATCAGCTGCACAACTATGTCAAAACCACATGGGAAGTGGGAGTCTCAGGAACCCCTGGTGCATCTGAAAGGCTGGCACCAGCATCTCAAACAAACTGTGCCTGATGGGTTCTGCTAGAGGCCCAAGAGCTGTACAAATGCCATTTAGAACATAAGGGAATCCACCAAGTTCAGCACCCAGTCTGAACAACCACAATACCAGTTCCCCACGGTGCCCGCAGAGCAGACAGGGCAAAACCCACAGGACAGCGAGTGTGGTAAAGAGGACGGCACTTGCAGCACTGGAGTATTTATTCGAAATTCTTGAGTTTTATGGCTTGGAAGGAACTCAAACCAATTTCTTTCATCCTCAAACTTGCATTTCATAAATTTAGGTTTTAGAGCCAAAACCACTATGTAACTGGCTCGTTTCACTCAGCTACAGAGCGAGTTTCTCAGCTTCAGCACAACTCTATGGTGGGGGCTCTTGTTTGCTGTAGGGTGTTCAGCCACATCCCTACCCACTGGATACCTTTATCACCCTCCCTCAATTGTGAGGCCCAAAAATGTCTCCAAACTTTGTTCCCTGGGGGGCAAAATCCCCACCCCCAGGTGAGAACCAGTGCTATAGAATAACAGCTACAACAGGAGGTTGGGTGTCCTGATTCCAAACCAATGCTTTCTCCTTTAGGACAGGACCAGGGAGTCAGTGTTTACCATCTCAGAATATGTGACTAGGGGAAATAAAACCCTGTAGGTGTGATTTTTAAAAAACTATGATGAATGTTAATTATTTAAAATTTTGTTACAATAAAAGACACATTGCCATTGATGGCCCTTAAAATACTTCACCTCACTTCAAACACACTTAGCCCCTGTCTTGCCACATTCTGAAGCAGTTCTGGAAATCCTCTTTCATAAGTATCTTTTAGTTGCACTGTGCTGGCTACCTCAGTGTCCTGAACTGCTTCAAAACATTTACTTTCCATTGTCATTTTGACTTTTGGGGAAGAGCCACAAATCTCCCAGTGCCAGATCAGAGGAATAAGGTGGATGAGGACACTCTGTGATGTTTTATGAGCCTGCCTCTCCACTAGATGTACTCAATAGCAGTATTTACCACGTTCATTTTCACATCTTACAAAGACACTCACAAAAGAGGCCTTCCAGAACTGCTTCAGAAAGTAGCAAGAATGATGGATGAGTGTGTGTGAAACAGTCACGATATTAGAGAGACATTAATGGCAAGGTGTCTTTTATGTTAACAATTGTTTTAAACATTCACTGTATATTCTTATCACATCAGAAACTGAAGGAATAGCACCAATAGTGTCACTTGCCTTTACATCATTGTTTAAAACAATTTATTTCAAGGCTTTTCAATGACTTTTGAGTAATGTTTATTGAGTGCTTACTATATACCAAATGCTATTCTAAATACTACACAAGCATTACTACCTTTGATCTGTATAACAATCCCATTTAACTTTTAAAGCTACAGTGAACAACATACTTCTCTCTGCTACCTCCTTCATCTCTGTCTTCTGCCTTTCTTCCTGCAGCCTGAAAAAGTCACCCCCAGGACATGGTCGGGTCCAGCTGCAGGTGACTGGGAGGCCAGTGCCAGTGCAAACTCATGTGACTGGGCACCGCTGTGACAGGTGCTCTGCTGGAAGTTGTGCTTTGGGACATCATGGCTGTCACGGGAGGGAGCCAAAACTGTGAGGGGAAATGTGTTTGTCCACAACCTTGTTGTGTTTTGAAGGCAGACAAAGGGGTATGGGAGTTTTCAAGGAGCAGGCATTGGAGACTTGACCACACTATTCAGATTTAGTCTGTCTGTGTGAATAAAATGTGCTGGGAGATTTTCTAGCACTTCATATTCCTTCACTGGTCAATGGCACAGTGTGGAGATCTCTATTAGGAGCCCCAAGTAATGAACAGAACATGCTTCCAGGAGTTCGCATCTGCATCAAATGGGCAGTAGTTCATGACACAGGCAAAGCCACAGAAGCAGCTGGTGTTGCACACCCAGCTTTACGGTGTGGTCTGTAAGCCCAGGACTGGGGAGGCGAGAACAACAATGAGACGGGGAAATCAAGGAGGAAACGACACTGTCGCTCCAGGTAAGGCCTGCCCCACTGAGGAAGTTACCCATTTGGATGCTGGGCTTCAAACAGCCTTGCAGCTCATTTTCTAACCACCGTCTAATGGTTTGTACAGAGCTTCAACCGTTGTTAGTGGTTCTGCACCCCTGCCGCCGTGTTCTATGTCCTATGTGAACCGCTAGTGAAGGTTGCTCCACCAGAAACCGATGTAGGGTCCATCAAATCCATTCTAGGTTAATTCTCCTTTCCAGCAGGGGAGCATAGCTTTTGGGCCATGACTCAGAGAGGTTTTCCCCTTCCTGGTTACCGCTTGGGCATAGCTGCCTCCCCTGCAAACAATGAACGGATCCTGAACTGCTTTCTTTTTTTAAGTTGCTAAATGCTTGAATCACACAGAGGGATCTACACAAAGGAACAAATTCTCTTCCATTCCATGTGGTCTTCGCTAACGCTGCACAGCCAATGAACCTAGAATTCAAATCCAACAATTCCAGCCACAAAATCTGTGTTTTTATTGTTTTCTTGTTTGCTTGCTTGTTTTTCAATACTGGTGATTGAACCCAGGACTTTACACTGAGCTCCGCCCCAACCCTGTTTGTTTGTTTGTTTGTTTGTTTAATTTTGAGACAGGGTGTTGGTAAGTCACTAAATTGCCTAGGTCAGGATCAAACTTTCAGTCCTCCTCCTTCATCCTCCCAGAGTACTGGGATTAAAGGCAATGGTTTGGAATTATAGGAACTCCTCAATTTTACAACTTTGGTGGGTTTTTTTTACAATTTTATAAATTAAAAAAAAAACAGTTTTATAAATTTCAGTTATACTTTTGAGTCCTGAGCTTTATGAAAGCTTAAGTCATTGAAATCATGTTGCTTGCTCAGTTCCTCTGTACAAACCACAAATGTGTTTAAGGATCAGTTGTTCACATCCTGTCACTTATTGAAGGAATCAGTAAATCATTATTTACCTAGTGTTCGTGATACACCAGGGCTTGTTCTAATCACACTATAAACTCACTGTATTCACCTCAACTGGGAAAGGAATGCAAAGTGAGAACTGTGACATTTCCACTGCCGTGCCACTTGCCCCACTGGAGTTCTCTGTGCTTTATCCAGCATGTGACTGTGGTCCTCAAGGCTCAAAGAATACAGCGTATGACCAAGGAGGGGTGGCTGGCACCACTGCGAGTTGTGACTGGCAGAGTACTTTGGATTTCCCAGCTGTCACCCTCGCACTTGTAATGGGTTTGCTGAACTTTGTGATCAAGAGATAGGGTCATGTTTCAGATGTGGGGGCTTAACCACCAGAAGAAACTGTGAGAGCTATGGAATTCACGTGCACTTTCATTTTTAGATTTTTAAAATTTTATTCTGGTTTCACAGTGGAGGACCATTGAGTCATGACTCAGCAATGTATGGACCGACTAGCATGGTGGGGGCAATCAGTGTTCCATCATCCTTAAAAATCACCCCAGGATTAAATCAATAACACACTTGCCTGGCCCATTACTTTTATGCTTTTCAAATGTGACACATAAATCATAAAGGTCAATGGCTATACCTTGAGGTTTTCACTATAAAATAAAAATTCTTTCACAGAGAAAATAAGCATCTCCTAAAACATTGAGTTTGAAAGTTGCATTTGTCCTAAAACATGTTGGTTAACACATGATATTTTTCTGGGAACGTTTTGGTAAAAGGAAATTGCCTGGACAAGTGCATGGATGGTTGCTATGAAACCTTCTTCAGGACAATCCTGTCGTCCTTGCCTGTGTCCCTCCAGCAATCAGTATTTTGCCCATCTGTGCTATCAGAATCCTTGGAGCTTGGATATAATCTGCAACTGTCCTCAAGGCTATACAGGTGTGACTTGGTCACACGCTCATAATGTGTCTGCCTGGTGCCTAGCACAGATGAGTGATGCAGTGTATTAAGGAAAGGAGGCATAATATGCTGCCTTACTGAAGGAAAATTTGAATGATCCAAAAAGCAGTAGCAATCTCACTTCCACTGCACTGTAATTGCTTTTAAATAATGTTTTAGAAAACTAGTTGACCAAATGAGATCACATGAAATTAATTTATTTAAAGTATAATCATCACATGCTAAGATGTACAGATATACATATGCCTGAATAGCATATAAATTATATATAAAACATATAAATTATATATAACACATTATATAAGTAATTAAAAAGTACAAGTTCAATTAGCCAAAAGCTTTCCTTTGTATTATTGCAAGCAACCAGTTTGACTGATTTTTTTTTTTTCTTTTTGAGACAGGGTCTCACTATGCAGTTCACACTGGCCTTCAACTCACCTTGTAGCCCAGGCTGGCCTCAAACTCACAACAATCTCCCTGCCTCAAGCCTCCCAAGTGCTAGGATTACAGGGATGTGTCACTATGCCCAGCTTTGACTGATATTTCACAGAAACAGCTCATTTTTTCAATGTCTGGAAGCACTACTTTGGCTATTATACAGATACTATGTAAGTCTTAGTTCAAAATTTGTATGTACTGCTCCATCAAAAATTTTATTTTAAAGAGTTTAAGCATGAGTATGAATATATAATGCAAATAAGAAAACTTATTAGGTCTACTTGATTCCATCACACTTAGAAAACAGCAGTATTATTTTCTTTGATTATACTTACCATCTTAATTAACAAATCACATGACCGATTGTCTCCTTATTTGTTACAGCTGAGGTTACACCTGGCTTTAGCTGATTCTTCGCTCTTCTCCGAGCACAGTTTGGCTTGATTGCAGTTTTAAGGTCAGAGGTTATCTTTCGACTTAGGGCCTTTCCAGGTGGTTTGGAGCGGTCAGCAGGGTTGGAGGGAGATGGGCGGCCATGCAGGGCCCCGCGACCCACCCCAGCTCACACGGGAAAGCTTCGCTGCTTCACTGTGGACCCCTCTCCGGGGCTGTGGCTGTTGGCAGGTCCCCTCTCAGCCGGGGTTCACCGCTAGACCTGATGGGAGCTGCAAGTTCCCGAAGACATGGCTTGGGCAGCGCTTGGCGCCCGGGACCCACGAGTAACAGTGATTAGATAGGAACCTAGGAACCCTGTGCCCACGGCGCCTTAGTTTTGGAAGAAGGACCGAAAGCCATTCTTCACCAAGACATTTTAGCTCTGAAGGACTTTTTCGTTGTTCCCTGCCTGAAAAAATAAAAGTTGATATTTTGTTTATTTGTAATGTTTTTCCTTATTTGCACCCAAATATGTGTCTTATCATCATCCCTAGTGGAGCTCAGTGATTTCCCATTTCCAGGGGTCTCTGTCCGTCCCCCAATATTCATGCCTCATCCCTTTGTAGGAATGCAGTGTGAAGATTGCGCCTCCTGGTTTCTATGGTAACACACAAGCCTCTGGAACACCTTGCCAGCCAGGTGTCCGCAACCACAACACCACAACACTGACGGAACGGACCCAGAGCCCCGCAGCCGGGTGACAGGGCACTGCCTCAGATGCCCGCTCAGTACCCAGAGCCCAAGCTGCCAGCTCTGCAAACTGGGTGGCTTCGGATCCACCCTCAATCAGAGCAGCAAAAGCAAGTGTCAGCGAAGCTCCCAGGAGGAGACCGAGTACAGCTCATAACGTGGGGTCAGCTCCCCCAGGCTCGCTTCGTTCCAGCTGGTCCCCACAGTATCCCCCGGGTGTGGTTACAGTGTCCTCACTGCGGTTGTTAGTTTCCCTTTTATGATTGTTGCTTTTAACACTGACCCCTGGGATGAATGTAATCATTATGTACTACAAACATGCACCAATTAAAAAAAAAAGGAAAGAAGGAAGGAAGAAAAGGAAGGAAGGGAGAGAGGGTGGGAGGAAAGAAAGGAAAGAAAGAAAGAAAGAAAGAAAGAAAGAAAGAAAGAAAGAAAGAAAGAAAGAAAGAAAGAAAGAAAGAAAGAATCTGGTTAGCACAAGGTAGTGAGTTCAATCTCCAGTACCCAAAGAGAAAGGAAGAAGAAAAAAAAAAAAACAGTGTAAAAAAGAAGTGGTCATAGAGCCATTAGTTTGATTTTTAAATGAAAGACTTCAGAGAATCATTAGGACACCCTGCACTTTTCAGAACAGTCAATGGAGGGTCTGAAGAAAAGACAACAAAGACTTCTTGTAGGAATCATTAGAGCAGATGTGCTTAATTAGCATCTTCTAATTTCCAGGAATTCTGTAAAAGGATGAGTTGTAACTAATATCTCCAAATTTATGTCTGCGTTCCACCTCTCATAATTGTATAAATTCCTTTATGCATAACTTTTTTTTTCTTCCCCAATCATGCTTCTTTTTTGTTGTCTTTATTTTTAAATGTAAAGCAATGTTGCTCCTGAGGGAAAGCATAAAAGATAAAATAAAAAGTCATGCATCATCCCCTTATCCACACACCATTGGTTATGATAAAAACTACTGATTTTGCTTTGTTTGCATTTCTCCCTTTGGGAGTCAGACTTTTTTAAATGTAGGGGCTTTTAATGTATTTATATTTTTCTCATATTACTGCATGCTGTTTATGAAAATCTTCATAAAGTTTCATCCATGTTTGCAACTATTGTCTTACAATTTTAAGGAAAATAGTCATACTATATATGGGTATTTTATGATTATTTACACTTCTTGCCAAATTGCTTGCCAAAAGAAACAAATCAGTTGATCTTTATACCAATAATCATACCAATAATCAACTACTATGTTTTACAGCAAACTTGCCAGCAGCAATTCCACAGGAATGAATAAATTAAGGGAATTAGCTTTTCACTTTATCCCTTCCTAGCCTCTAAAAGAGATTTCTTTGTGATATTTTTCTTCCTTACACTAAAATTGAAAATATATATATATTTTAAAAGAGGGGGAATAAAGTGTTCACATTTCAGCAGGTGTGTCAGTAATTTCAGCTTGCCCGTGTCAATTTAGTAAACTATTTGGCCCAAATCTTTTAAATGAGCAGAGATTTGGAGAGGAGCATGAGGGGAAAGGAAGGAAGCCATCTTCACTATGAGCTCCCGGAGCAGAGGAGGTTAACTTGACAATGGCCTTGGAGCAGGTTCAATCTGCCTAGGATCTTTAACCAATCCTGTACTATTCATAGGCGCTTCTTCTTTGAGCCCTTTGGAGAAGTGAAACGTGGGTCTACAGAGCTGTTCAGATAGTTTTGTGGAATGCTGACTTGATCGAATTTACCTCTAACAACAGCTTTGTTATCAACCCCAGGCTGTTCCTGCCACTCTCCTAGGGTGAATCCCGTGGACTGTCCCCCAGTTGCTGACCGTCACTGGGGCACGTCCTTGTCTGCCAAATGTCACAGAATCAGGCTGTGACCACTGTGATGATGGGGACTGGAACCTGGTCCCTGGCAGAGAACGTGGGCCTTGCGACTGTGACTCGGCGACATCTCAAATTAGACACTGTGACCAGGCAGGGCACTAAAGCTAAGCAGTGCAGCCCAGGTCTGATGGTGAAGCACGGTTTCCAAGTGTGCTCTGAGGGTTTTCTTCCTGTGCTGTTGTTTGTGTTTCTAGACATGATGGGTGGGCCTTATACAGATGCAGAGCTGGTATTTATTTACCAAGCGATGAAAAGAGCCAGAGAGAGAGAGAGAGAGAATGAATGAGGGCCTCAGAGTTGAGCTTTGTTTTGTGTGAGTTCTCTACCAACTTTATTTTCACTGCTTCATGTACACAATCACAGGGAAGATCCAAGAAACAGACTGTTAATCAATCAGAAGTTATTGTCGATCAGGAAGAAAACAGATGCTTCAGGACCCAGTTCCCTTTTTAGTGTGGGGCTGCCATTCCTGTGACTCGCCAGCTGCTTTCTGTGTGGAGAACCTAAGACACCATTGTAACTTCCAGACCAGCACTGCTCGCTGGCTGAAGAGCGCAGGCCAGGGTCCTGGGGCACACACAGTTGATGCCACATTACAGCATGTGTAATTTTTTAGAAAATAAGGAAAGGAGCACAGAATTTTTTAAAATACTATGACATTATTTATGGAAAAATTGTTAATGCCATGCTTAATTTTTTGTTTTCTGGTTCTCTTGTTGTTTTTTTTTCCTGGCTTAATAGACTTCTTTGAAATACTTTCCACATTAGTAGAGATAGGTAAGGATAAAACAATGACAAAATTTTAGAAAAAGTCAAATCTACAGTATAGGGATCAGAATTTTTTTTTTTTTTTTGTCTTTTTTGAGACAGGGTCTCATTATGCAGTTCAGGCTGACCTTGGGTTCACTTTGTAGCCCAGGCTGGTCTCAAACTTGCAAACAATTTTCCTGCCTCAGCCTCCCAAGTGCTGGGATTATAGGAGTGCGCCACCATGCCCAGTTTTTAGAGGTCAGAATTTAATTGGAATCAAAATGCTAATTTGAAGAGGGGAGTCTTCCTAATTAGTAAGCTCCACTGTTGAACTTACTCATATTATCCAAAGGTCAAATCTCACACAAATGTTTGAAGGTTTTATATATGTGTGTGTGTGTATATGATATTTTCTCCCTTCTATTATTTTTCTTCTCTCTAACCCTCCTCCATCCCACTAAAACATAGACTTTTTCTTTCTTTTAGGCTAGAGTTGTGAGATTATGAAAACAGCACAGACAAAATGTATCCCACACCCTGCTTCCCCTCTCAGCATCTTATGGCAATAACCAATACAGAACTGGAGCACTCTTGAAGCCCCATCATTTATTCAGAGTTCCTTAATTGTTATCTAATGTCTTTCTTCTTTTCCAAGACCCCATCCATACCCATCCACAACTCATGACAATTAGTCATCCTGTCTCCTTAGCCATCTTCTTAGCTGTGACGGTTTCATGGACTTACTTTGTCTCTGATGACCTTAAATGTTTTGAAAAGTATTTTGTGGCATGTCTGTCAATTTATCTAACATTTTTCTCATCATCCTGGAGTTAACAGTTTCGAGAAGACCAAAGAGGTAAAGCACTCCTTCTCTTCACACCCTGGGAGCGGTTCAGTGATTAACACACCGTGTCATTGTTGACGTGCCTTCTTACCACTCAGCAGACGCGGTGATTGTCAGATTCCGTATCAGTCCTTTCCCCAGCTGCACACTGGACCCTGAGGAAGTCACCATGATAACTCGTACTTCAGGAGTAAGGAGTCATGTCTATGTCCTTGACAGCACAGGCTCTCCACGAGCCATCGGAACGCTGCACTGCAGGTTTGTCTGCGGTCCCCTGTTTATTCATTTATTCAGGCATTTATTCCCACTGCCATGGGTTCATGGGAACTCATGTATACTACACTATTGGTTATGGCTCAACACCTGTTTTGTTGTTCAGCTTGTTCCAACCTTGACCATTGGAAGTCTTGTAGATGGCTCTGTGTCCCTCTAACATGCCTCAATATTGTAGGATTTTTCAAAGTACTTCCTCAGTTTCTGGCAGGGCAAAATTCTCTAAGCTCATCTCATATATTTCCCGCCCTAATTCTAGAATCATGCATTTCTCTAAACCAGCACGGTTCCTTTATTGGAGAATGGAGTTAGAAATCAAGATCTGGGCACAGGATGACTACACCTCTGTGTTCTCCTCCACTCTCTGTACCTGCAACCACCAGCTATACAGTAAATTAGTAGCTGCCCACATGACTGCTTGGCTTCCCAAGTAGTTGGAACTTCTGACACGATGATACCACTGTCTAGTGACCTCTTAGACCTTTTGGGAAGCAGCACTCATGCACTTCAACTGTGGAAGCCAAGGGCAGCTATAAACTGACAATCGGATGGCATTGGTTTAACAAAAAGCCCCCTGTGACAAGGGTTCTTCAGGTTGTTTGGTCCACGGGGTCTCCCTTGGGGAAGATTGCTCTATACAGTCAGAAAACACTTTTGGTGGAGTACAGAGAAGACATGTGGACAATTAGGTCCCCAGCTGTTTAAACAATTACTGATAAATGTCTCCGTGTCAGCCAGGTGGTGGTCTCTCGTGTATTCTCACAGAGAGATCCAAACACATGGTCCAGTATTTCCATCAACAGCGTAGGTGGAGCTGGAGAAACAAGCTTCTCATATCTGCAGGTGCTACAAAATTGTAAGCTAGTATAATAAAGACAGAAGATGAGGCCAGATACTCTAACCAGCTATGTGTAGGCTGGAAACGAGATGAAATGTTAACAGGATAAACGTATAACTGGGGTTTTAAAAAATCTCTTCCATGGGGCTGGGGATTTAGCTCAGTGGCGTAACCGCTTGTCTTGCAAGCATGCGGTCATGAGTTCGATCCCTGGTACCGATTTAAAAAAAAAAAAAAATCTCTTCCATAAATACGGAGTGGAAATAATAATTCAGACCGGCTCAGATGAAAAATATCTGAGGATTTCCACTGTGTGCAAGCTTCGAGTGAGTCAGCAGAGCACCAGGGCTGAGAAAGGGGGTACCAGTGTGGACTGGAGTTGGGGCCTCGGGCCATGGCCAGATGCAGGCCTGTCACCATTCGCTGTCTGATCTGCTGGCCAGACAATAGCAGGAGCATTATTCTCATTTCTGAGCCCTGCACCTTCTACAGTTTTTAAACACTTTTAGTTGACACACAGTAATTGTACATAATTGTGTGATATTTTGATACATATGTAAATGTGTAAAAATCAAATCAGGGTAATTGTCATTTCAATCACCTCAAATGTTTATCCCTTCTTTATGCTGAGTACATTCAAAAAGCTCTCTTCTAGCTCTTTTTGAAATGTAAAATAGCCAGGTGTGGGAGCACACCTCTGTAATCCCAGCACTTAGGAGACTGAGGCAGGAAGATTGCCACAAATTCAAGGTCAGCCTGAACTACATAGCACAACTCTGCCTCAAAAAAAGCAATAAAATGTATGATAAATTGTTATTTATAGTCATCCTACTATGCTATAGAGTACTATAATTTAATTCTCCCATCTAACTGTATTTTTTGTAGCAATTAACCAACCTTTCTCTTATCCTCCCTCCCTCTTTCCTTCCCAGACTCTGGGAGTCACTGTTATACTCTCCACTTCTTTCTGCAGATGAATGAAAATGTACGGAGCTTGTCTTCCTGCTAAGCACCACATTTTAAAAAAAAATATAGACCAAAGAAGTACATATCCAGAGGCAGACGACCAGAGTAGTGGATAGAAGAGTTCTGTGACCAAGGAGTGAAGGAAGTGGAGGTTCTCAGCCCCTCGGATGGAAGCCAGGGCACACTGAGATGGCCATCGCCAATGGGAAAGAGGCAGCTGCCTGTCTTGTGCAGCCCTTCAAGACACGACTCAGAATGGTGGGCACAAGTTACCAGGGAACAAGGGCATCAGAATAAGAAAGCACTGCCCAGTCACTGAGCACAACCAGCAACAGAGAGACCTCAGGAGCAAGCAGCTCCCCACAATGCCTTATATTTGAACAGAGGCTGTGTGAACTCCAAAGATGGACAGAAATTTGGTAGATTTAATCACTTGATGAATCCACCAACTTCCTCACTGCAAAAAATATTTACGGGGCCAGGGATTTAGCTCAGTGGCATAAGTGCCTGCCTGGCAAACATGAGATCGTGAGTTCAATCCTCGGTACCAAAAAATATTTTTTGTATGGAATTGATGTTTAGGCAGATTTTGGTTAAATATAACTTATGGCCACTACAATAGCAATTTGCTTTTATAGTGTTTTTCTCCTGCTATTTTTAACCTCCTTGGTTTTTATAAAAGCTAATCAAGAATCCATTGGGAAGGTACAGAAAGTCCACTCTTCTCCCAAAAAACACAGTTAAATGTTATTAAATGATAAAGTACAAAAATGTCATTTTGCTGAAAGAAACATTAATCCTGTTGGTAGAAACTACATTGTACCTTCCATAATAGAAATATTACTTGCCAAATTAACTAATGAATAATAGACCAGGTCTCTGGTCTTGGTCTCTCTCTCTCTCTCTCCTTCTCTCCCTCTTTCTCTCTCTCCCTCTCTCTCCCATAACTACAGAGGAAAAGAATGTGGCCCATTTCCCAATATGTGTTTTGCTTTCATTTACATCTGTGTATTCCCAGTTTGGGGCCAGCTGGGAGCAGGTGGTATATTCAAGAACCCTAAGCCAAACATTAATTCTGACCCGTGGTAGAATTGGGGTGGTTGTTGGCCGTGGGAATCATCTTTCCTCCACCTCTGCACAGCTGTATGTCCTAAATCACCAGAGGGAAAGATGTGTCCTGGGAAAATGAATTATGCTGTGAGGCCATAAAGCTTGTCAATTCCTCACCCGTGACCGTCCTCACAGCTCACAGGGCAGTGTCCATGCAAATTGGGCTATGTGGGAAGCGCACTGAGTGCAAGGAAAATAATTGTGCTGATGCACTCAGGCGATGCATGCATACATACGTAAATATCGGGTTTCTGAAACACATGAGTGCGGTCAGCCAGCCCCGTCACAGGTGCACTGTGGACCACCTGAGTTTCAAATTCCTTTATTTGCTTGTTGGTTTTAGCAGTTTGAGCTTAGTGGAAAATTCAAAGTTTTGAAAATAATATTTTTGTGGCCATGTAAGAACTATTATGTTTCTCCTATATTAAAATCTTAAATTTCCTTAGCCTGTTAATATTTGTAGCCTCTATTAAAATCCAGGAAAATCACTATAATGCAACAGACTCTATGATCATGATTTATAGTCAGTTGCCGCTACTTGGAATCCTTTGAGGGGAACTGATCCCTCTGCACTGAGGCAGAGGGTGAGAGGGAGATCAGAGGAAATCAGAGAGAGAGGTCTCTTCAAAGTGACTGTCACAGCTCTGGGTCTGTGACATCACTTATCGGCCAGTATTCAAAGAATTCCTACTGGCTCCCATGGGGAGTGAATGAGTGAGGTGACACCCTGTCACCTTGGAGCTTGTGTTCCCGGATCCTTCATCCCAGGTGTGGGTCTTAAGTGGAGGATTTAGAGCAGCCCTGTATGATAGAATTTTCTGCAGTGAGGGAAATGTTCCACATCCCCATGGCCCAAGGCAGGAGCCACCAGCCTTTGGGAACTCTCAAGCATGTCAGTGTAGACTCTGCAACTGTAGAACAGAATCTCATGTGTGTGTGGCTTTATTTTATTTATTTTAAATAGCCACCTGTGGTTAGTGAGTACCATATTAGATGGTGCAAATTCAGACCCTGGGTTGGTTCTAGGAGGCAGAATTTTCCAAAGTCAGTTCCCAAGGCAAGTCAATCCCAATAAAGCCAAACAAGATGGGCTTATTGTCATGGTCACCTCTACATCGCCATACAAGGTAACTTGTTTCTCCTCTCCATTCCTGTACCAGTGGGCTCCTATGACTAAAACTAGTGCCAGCATTCCCTCATCCCATTTAGATACATGTTATTAATGATTTTCTCCAGTCCACACTTAACTCATTTTCTAAATTGAGTTGCTAATTTCAAAATCAGGTGTGGTGGTACACACCTATAGTTCCATCACTTGAGAGGCTGAGGCAAGTGATGAACTCAAGCCTTGCTGTGAGTTCAAGGCTAGCTGTTCAAGGCTACATAGGCAAGTTCAAGATCAGCCTGAACTACAGGGCGAGACCCTATCTAAAGAAAAAAATTAAAATTTTAATTTGGGGGGTGTAACTCAGTGGTTTAGCACTTGCCTAGCATGCAAAAGGCCCTGGGTTCAGTCTCCAGCACCAAAAATTAGAATAAAGAGGAATGTGAGCACTTGGAAGATCTGTACCACACAGTCCCTTTTCCAACAGCCTTCTAATATTTTAACCTTATTTCCTAAAAAACGCTTTTATCATTCATAGCAAAGCAACAGAGGAAACTTTGCAAATTGTCAGCTCAGGCCGCAGATCCCACTAAAGTTGCTGGGAGGAGCACTAAGGAGGAGGAGCCTTGCCTTCCACTGGTAAAGTGACACAATGCTGTCCCCAAGGGCTCCCTGCCCAGGGCCCTCAGCCAAATCCAAGTGTGCCAGACAGACGCTATCCAGTCGAGGAGCCTAGTGTGTAGGTCAGTTTATATTTATAATTGCCAGTATTTCTGCTCAAGCTATGATTTTAAATCACTTGTTTCTTGCAGTGAATCCAAAGACACAAGCTAGTGATCCCTAACCTTTTGGAAATTGCAATAATGGCAATAACCTCCCCATCCCCCATCCTCTGGCTGGATCACAAACCTCTCAAATACAGTGATAAGTGGCATCAGCTATTTTTGTTAGCATATGTTTGTGATGTCTATTGCGAGGTCTTGGCACACATGCCCATTGCATCTTGCTCCTTTTTCCATCCCCTTCTCTCCCCAGGTCTCCTTCCCATCGCCACAAAGTCTGTCTCTGTTTCCTACGCCCTGTCTTTTATTTTACACTGTAAATTAGATAAACTTAGGATTTCTCATATCAAAGAAACTTCTGTGTCTGATTTCTTTCATTATTCATGAGCATTAGAATCTCAAGTTGCATCCATTTTTCTTCACAGCTATTTTTTACTGAAGATAGAAAGCATTTCATTTCTCCCCTGCCTCTCTTGGAGGAAGAAACAGTTCCCTTACATACTGGAAGATAGCACACCCTGGGTCAGCACACCCAGGCTGAGTCTTGCCAAGAATCACTGTGATCTTGGGACGTCTGAGAGAGTCCCTAGTCCATCTGAGGCAGCTGTGGGGACAGCAGGGTCACTGGTGCACTGCCCGCAGTTCCCTCCAAGTGCCTCACCCAGACAGAGGCAGAGGCCACCTACACCCCCACACAGCACATAGAGGAAGGGCGAGCACCGTCCATACAGAAGTGGACGCAGAGAGGCAAGCTGGATTGTGACGGCCACTGCACAGATCTCCGGCTCGCAATGTTTTTAAGTGGACACCTTACAAACACGAAGTTTTTCAGGAGAGAGGAGAGGGCTTTATTGTTGAGTAGCCATCAGCAAAATACCAGGTGATAATTTGTGCTTCTTGCTCTTCCTTTCCAGCATGTGACTGCAAGGGGGACCCAGACACAGGCTTGCACCACCCCCAGGAGGGTGGCAGCAGCCAGCGATGTGAGCGCTGCACCCCGAGGTCACAAAATTCCAACCTTTTGATGGGTGGGACCCAGTCACACCTTCCCTTCCAGAAGCAGTCTAAGGGTCAGTGAGGCTGACGCTGACTCGGGCCTCAGCTGTGGGGAGGGCTTCAAAGGCCTCGCAGAAAGCACGGCTGGCATAATGAGGATTTTGGTACCTCTTGTTTTCTTATCCAGCAAACCCTCTAAAAAGTCAAGGGTTATCATGACCCTGTGAGGTGAGAACTCGCCGCTCCAGTTATACAAGTCCTGACTTATCTTGACTCTGGCTGACTTTCTCATGCTCAGCCTTTGGTTAGAAATTGACGTTAGAGAATTGATAAGTTCAGCTAGTAACCAGGCTGGTGAGCATGCTTGTCTGCCTCTTTTTCGCTTGGCTAGGATTGCGTGCAATTTTTTTCCAAGTGCCATTGAGTATAACAAAAAGATAATCATGAAGAGGTTACTTGGGTAGACAGAGTGGAGCTTAGTGGTGGAATGCTTGCCAAACATGGACCAGTGCTGAAAAACCTAAAAACAAGATTAAGTGGGAGTGTCAGACCCAACGGAACTCAGAGACATGAGATTAGAAGTATTTTCTAAAATAGATAATAGGGCCAGGATATAGCTCAGCAGCACAGGGCCTGCCTGGCAAACATGAGGTCCTGAGTTCGATTCCTAGTACAAAACAAAACCAGATAATATATGTTTAACATATAACATTTCAAGTATCCCAGCCGTGTACAATAGTTGCTTAATAGTTACGCGGGGAGGAAGATACATTCTGTCTGTGTGGTTTAGGGTTACTGCATCGTACGCACAGTAACATGCCCAAGTTAAGCTGACCCACAAGAACAGACTCATTTCTAACCCGCTAAGGATGCTTGTTCTGCTGCACTGTGTTACCAGATCTCCCCACTTTTCAAGAGATGTCAGGCATTTAGTTTTTGGTAGAAATGTCTGCATGTGAAAATATAGGCATATAATCTCAGCACTAGGGAGGCTGAGGCAGGAGGATTGCTGTGAGTTTGAGGCCAACCTGGCCTACAAAATGAGTTCAAGTCCATCCTGAACTGCAAAGTGAAAACCTGTCTCAGAAGAAGAACAAGAACAAGAAGAAAAGAAAAATCAAATATAGGCAGCTAATCCAAAAGCATGTATAAAACACACTGCAAGGCCCAAAGAAAACAAGTCAGAGACTGAGTGTTAGACCATGGGCCACCAACTTGCAGTGATAGATACTCACAAAATGTCAAGAAAGTAGACCGAGCCAAAGAGAGGACAGCAAGGCAGGAGTCCTAGGGCCAGTGCTGAGGCGGGGAGAAAATAGTGGCTGCTGAGCCTCTTCAACCAGATCCCAAGAGCTGGTTGGCACCTGGTTGCTGCCTCCTGGTCCACTCGCTGAACCCCTATTGCTCCCCAATGGCCATGCAGACACCAGCTCCTCTCTGAGGACCTCTCTGACCCATCAGAGGAGGGCTTGGTCTCCTTCTCCATCTTACCTCCTCTTGTGCTGCCTCACCATTGCCTCTGTGGGGGACTCCCTAGGCAGGCTGCCTCCCTCAGGGAGCAGGAGGACAAAGAACCCCCAGGCATAAACTGAGAACCCATGAATTTGTGTTTCCTCCACTGTAGTGTTAAAGATTTGGGCCTGACTTCCTCTATTACCACGTGGACCGATGGTAACTGAAGTGGGACAGAGGTGTGTACCATCAGAGTCAGGGATGACAAGAACACACCCAGGTACACTCGCTGCAGGGATCTCCTTGTCACGCAAGGAAACTAGAAGACTCTCCACAGAAGCTGCACTAAAGCAAAGTTTGCTGACTATAGATTTATTCTGCATGAAGAACTGTTTTTACCCCAGGCTGGGGTAGGTGCTGTGTTTTATCATATGTTGACAGCCAGATGTAACCTGCTCTCTTAGACTGATTTAAACAAACCCTATCTGACACATGTTTGGAAATGCAAAGCAAAGAAAGAGAAATCATGAACACTGGAAACAGAAAGATTTGAAAACCTATATTCCCCGCTAGAACTTGTAGGGTGGTTATAGTTTAAAAGCGCACTGAAATATTCCAGGAAGCTGAATAAAGAGGAAAGACATGAGCAATAAACAGAGTCATAAACTAAGATGGAAACTTGTGGTAGACTCCCAGCTCCTCAACTGCCCTAACAATAAAGACCCTAATAATGACAGCAAATTTTTGTGACATGCTCTTCTTACCAAGGTATCAAATCTAATAAAAGCTTAACCACATCTGCCCCCATTTTCTCTGACAGAAAACAGATCATGCAGCAAAGTAAACAACTGAAAACAGTGTATGCGTTTCTTTTTTGTTTGTTTGTTTTTTGTTTTTTTTGTACCAGGGATCAAACTCACAACCTCGTACTTGCCAGGCAGAAACTTGTGCCACTGAGATAAATCCCCAGCCCCAGTGTATGTATTTCAAGAGCTACAAGAAAGCAAAATGTGATTGAGGAATGAACAGATCTCTTTTCAGAGCAACAGCTGGAGATGAATTTCCAACCCAGCGTCCTGAATGCAAAGCATCATGGGTAAGAGAGAACGTGTTGCTCCTCCGAGGGGTTTAGTGACCTCCACGGTGCACTGGTTGGTGAGTCACCCTTGCCCACCGCTGTGGCGCCTGAGTGCCTGGGGACAGGCAAACACATCCACCAGAGGTATTATGTCTACATGGACATTCCAACTTTGTAAACACTGCAGAGCCCAGATAGCATCTGTTCAGAATAACAAACAGAGGTAAAATGTCTGCTACTAAACAAACACTAAAACCCACAGTAATCTAATAGCAAACCTCGTGAGCAGTCTTGAGTCATCAGCAAGTTAGAAGTTCTAAGGTGGCGGCAAGCAAGGAGGGGGACGCATTTCCACACCTTCCTGGGTATCAGCCGCTCCGTTCCAGCAACCGTAAACACAAAGGAACATGGGGCACAAAGAACCGCACACATTTCTTCTAGGAACGCTGGAAATTGCAGTTATGGAACATATTAGGAGCCACTAATTCGTATTAGTTCTTAAAACGGAATATGAGCAGGCCTGTAATCCCAGCCCTCTGGGAGGCTGAAGCAGGAAGACCACAAGCTCAAACCCAGCCTGCCCAATTTGTGGTGGACTCCCCTCCAGCTCCTTCATAAGACCCTGTCTCAAAATTTAAAAGAGAAAAGGGGGGCTTGAGGGTGTAGTTCAGTGCAAAGACCCTAGGTTCATTTCCTAGTAAAAACTAAACTAAACTAAACTAAACAACTAAACTAAACTAACAAATACAAGCCCGAGCCAATGCCAAAGTCAACTTGGAGGAGGAATGGAAATCTAAAGCACAGCCTTGATTCGCTCATCTTCTGTTTAAAATGCTTCTATTTGGAGATGGACAACTTGTTATGGCTAAGAGTCAGCAGTGAGTTTATTCACACCCGCCCTGTCTAAATGAGAGGTGAAGGGAAAGCATGCACGAATCACGCAAGACACGAACGTGGGCCGCTTTGCCTCATTCTATGCCTATGTGCCCGCTTTCATCTGATTGTGACCCAGCGAGAAAGAGAGAGAAGATGGAAAGCACTGAGGACAGCCTGATCACCCCAACAGAATGCTTAAATTTAGTGAGACTAATTTTAGCAGCAATTTATTAATGGTGTTCATAAGTGCCATGGGAAGAGTAAAGAACTTAGTCTGATTCCCAGGCTGAAGTAAGGTGTCCCCTGAAGGGATTCAGAGACCACAGAGGTTGCCCCAAGGCAGGTGGCATAAACCAGGAGTCTAGCGGCGGTCACCGAGCTTCCTTCATGCCTGCTTCCACTGTGCCGGGCAATGAATAGGACGAGTACCCGCCCTGGAGTTATTCCTGTCCGTTAGGATACACGGGGACAGAAACGACCCCAAAGTACAGCCACAGCTGCTCTGGAAGCAGAGTAGCAAGAAGTGAACCTTTTGGGGTTTGTGAGGAAAAACCCAATAGGTGGCAAGTGAATAGAGCCTTATAGGATGGAGAGAGATTTGCCAGATAAATAAAACCAGAAAATCATTCCCAGCAGTAAGGACCTGTTTTTATTTTTTAAATAGATGAAAAAGCCTCTATGAAGAGTGTATGACCGACCATAACAAGAACCAGGAAGGTTAGAAGATGAGCTGCGGATCTCTGAGGCCTGGATCACCAATGTGTAGAGAGAGGCCAGAACCTGGGTCCCTGTGTCCTAAACACAGAGTTCTACTTTACCTTGTGTGTCCTGGGTGCACACTGGAGTTACCACCCTGCTTTCACAGATGTGCGGTTTATTCTGCATGTGGAAAAAGGGGGTGCTTCAGGGCCAAAGCCCCTGGTTCGAATCCTGGCTTCGTCTGCTGCTGTTGTTGAGATCTTGGGTAGATACTTTTGCCTCACCAGAGGCCCCTTGACATCCTTGCATGTAAAATGAGGGTGTCACCAGCGGCACTCGGGGACCTTGGTGAGGACTGAGGAAGGAAGAGCGGGAAGTTTAGATGCAGAAAGCACTCACTGGACTCAGTAACAACACTGGGGTCTCGGGACATCCCACCCTGGCTTGCTTTTCCTTGGAATGCAACCTTTCCTGGGGACTCTGTGGCTGTCCTGTGGCAGAGCGAGCACAAGACAGAAAGGCCATGGCCAGCAAAGTTCTCTGGCCTTTGCAGAAACCGCTGGTCAAGGGCCAAGGATTTAGCTCAGCAGCATAAGCACCTGCCTGGCAAGCACAAGGTCACAAGTTTGATCCCCAAAAAGAAAAAAAAAATCACTTGTCAAGTCCCACTTAGATAGTTAAGTAAACTTACTTGATTTCTCATGCTACTGCTTATATCGGTGTGTATTATTAATTCCTTATGTTAGTGACATATTTTACAGAATATTCTCATATTATCTCACTTAATCCTTGTGAATTATGATCACTGATTTACAGATAAAGAAACAAAATCTAAGATATTAACCGATTTGCTCAAAGACATCCCCAAGAAGTAAAGGACAGAGTCAGCACAAAGCCTGCCCCTGAGCTTGAGTATCAGTGCTGGGTCCCTTCCATATGCTATCTAGTCCACGACATCTGTCCTTCCCCCACCAAATGCAAATGTGAGGAGGAGGATGTTGAAATTTTGTAATGAAAGTTAGACCCAGACAATAGTCAAATTGTGAAAGGATCATCCTGACAGCTGATACATTAGTCATTTGTTTTCACAAAATTTATCTTACCTTGATTTGTGTTAGTATAGATTGCACGGAAAACATCAGAAAGGATTATCACACATCTTCATCTGCTGAAAAGACAGCAGACAAAACTAGTTCCATCTTAACTGACTCTAAAAATACCAGAATCAGCTTCCTTACCATTTTAGATACGCTGACTTCAAAGAAAACTTGTTGGAGAAAATGAAACAGATTAAGACCAGGCATGATGGGACCTGCCTTCATCCCAGCACTCGGGAAGCTGAGACAGGAGGAGGATCACTGTGAGTTCAAGGCCAGCCTGGACTACATAGTGATACCCTGTCTCGAAAAACAAAAAACAAAAACAAAAGTAAGCGATTAAAATAACAGATATCCAAATTTTGAAAGAAAAGGCAAATATTCATAATAGCATGATAGAAGTGCTTGCATCTGGGCATGGTGGCTCACACCTGTAATCCTAACACTGAGGAGGCTGAGGCAGGAGGATCTTTTCGAGTTTGAGACCAGCCTGGGCTACATGAGCTCAAGGCCAGCCTGAACTGCATAATAAGACCCTGTCTCAAAAAGACAAAAAAAAGAAGAAGAAGAAAGAAGAAAGAAGAAGAAGAAGAAGAAGAAGAAGAAGTGTTTGGTATCCAGACCTCTTTAATTGTATTTTCCTGTCTTACATTTTATTTTTTATTTTTAAATTTGTATTTATAAAGATATGAGTGTTACATGTGTATATATAAATTATATTAGTATATCCTCTGTTATACATATACAATATAAAAATACAGTCTAAGCGGCTGAGGCAGAAAGAACAGGAGTTTGAGCCCAGTCCTGTGACTAAGTGAGGTCCTATCTCAAAAAAAAAAAATTTTTTTTAAAGAGCTAAGGATGTATTTCAGTGCAATGGCCTTGAGTTCAATCCCAGTACCAGAAAGAGAGAGAGTATGTGTAGATATGCACAAACATATTTAATTAGATTTTATTTTGATTCCAAATTCAAGGATTGATCAAAATTAAAGACAAAAGATTATTGCTTGATTTTATTATGTTATTTACTATTTCCAAAATGGTACAGATTATGGACACTGATGCCTCCTTCTTAATTATTAATAAAAGTTAAAACCTATTTTAAAAAGATAAAAATTAACATGAGAACCTTAAATTCTGACTATTTTTTTAAAAACCCTCTAAATATAGAAATGACAGATTGTCACAAAACTGATAAACAATTTAGGCATGTGTTTAGCTACCTAGGAAACGTTTAATAGACTCCATGTGTTAAACGTGAACACTACTGAAGACACCATTGGATCAGAGCACTGTCCAGCCTAGCGAGCCTGGGTGACTTTAGAAAAATCTGCGCCAGCAAATTGCTTCCTCGTAGAACGGTTCCCGCGGGGGCCTGCCGTGCAGCCCCTCGCCCTGTGGGGGCGCTCTCTGCACGGACCCGGCGGCACAGGCAGAGTCTGAGATCCTGAAGTTGACCAGGCTCAAGAGCTGAAGAATCGCGTAAATAATTCACGTCTTTTGCCTAATTTGCAAAGTTGTAGCAATAAAGAAGCAAACTGATGTTTTTAGTAGTGCTCTTGAACTTCCAAGTGAGAAGATGCATCCTAGATACTGGATGTCCTAGTGACTGAAACATCAGCGTTCTAACCATTAAACATAGATGTGAATGCAGATTTTGAAATAAATGTAAATAAATATTTGTGTGTGTATACGTGTGCATCTGTATAGTGTGTGAGAGAGAGGGAGAGGGAGAGAGAGCGAGCTCAGTGTTTTAGCATAAGTCATGGATGAGTAGAGCACTTTTTAATATAATAAGCACTGCATAGAAATTTCAAAACTCAGCCTTGTAGTTTCACAAACTGTTGATTTCTAAAACCGAAGGGTATTTTTTCATGAATTCAAGAGTACATTTGAAATCCTACTAAATATGCAGATTTTAATGTCACAGAAAATAATAGGAATCCACTCTTAGGATTTAAACTCTTTCCTATGTTGATAGACATGATAAGTTGTTTCGACATTTAAGCAAATCATTCAATCTGTGACAACTTGAAGGTATTTCATTTACTTTTCTGGCCATATTATAAATATCATTTTAATTACCTAGCTTTCTTTAGATTTCGTTGCTGTTTTGAGCTCTGGGAGGGGCTTTGTGTTCACGTACTGGGGATCAAATCCAGGGCCTCTGCCACTGAGCTACGCCTCCAGCCTTTCAGGTGGTTTGAAGATACACTATATTCTCTACTTTTCAAAACAAGATAATAACAAACTCCTTTTTCAACAATACACACAGAGCCTTAGATGAAATAGAAAAAGGCTTTAAAGGCGGAGTGGTTTTCTTACCAGTACATATTGACTGTGTTATCAGTCTGCATTCTTGGTTGCAAGCAACAGTTGTCTTAACTTCCCAGCAAAAGAAAATGTGTGCAAGGACCTGTGGGTCTCGGAACCAAGAGAAGTCTAAAAGGCAGTGTGGGGCACATGCCTGCAACCCCAGCACTCTAGGAGGGTGAGGCAGAGTGGTTGTAAATTTGAGCTGAGTCCGGTCAACTTAGCAAGACCCTGTTGCAAAATTAAAAAAAAAAAAAAAAAAAAGCTTAGGGGCCTAAAGATGTAGTTCACTGCACTTCACATGTAGTACTGCAAAGACAGACAGACAGACAGACTCGAATGGGGTGAGAACTACAGCCAAGAAGAACACAAACACACACACATGCCACATCCTGGTCCACTTGCTAGAGTTCAAGTTCAGGAGCGATTTATCCAGTGACCGAGCTGGAACACAGCCAGTCCAGGGCTGAAAGTTTGCATTTACACGGTCACGGTTCTGCATGGCTACATGGTGTCTCATTCAGATGTGAACCTTTGCTGTTCTCACGAATATGTACTGAGACCTACCTGTGCCAGGCATTGATCTATGAGCTGATAATACAGCAGCAATCATAAAAATGCAAATCCCAATCTTCTCTCCCAGTGTTTAGCATTGTCCCTACTTGTTTAATGTAATTTTTAACTATTCTCCTAAAAAAAAGAAAAGAGAAGAAAACCCAACATCTCATACCCTTAGAAGAAACCCTTATTACTACTTGATTTTACAATTCAATTAATAATAGCATTAAGCTGTCAGTGCTAAAAGATAAGTCGTGGCTTACACAGCACTTAAATGAAAAGCTGGAACAGGATGAGACGCGGTCTGCCGTGCTGATAAAATGCTGTGCAGTTTTCCCCTTGTGTGGAAGGGGAATGGAGCCAGGAGAGACCGCAAGAGAATTCTCAGGCATCCGTGTGAGGGAAGCTGGAAGAGGGGAGATGTTTCCAGAGTGAAGTAATTTAACGATCCCTTTCTGAATATGGTATCAACTAATCCACTCCAGGATTTCATTTTTTTCACTTGGGGCTTCCTGTCGAGGGATTTGTTTCTGGAATTCTCCTTTTACTGCTATACATTCTATACATTCTTGCAGCAATCCATTTTAAGGCTAAAGGTCTAGATCAGCTCTTGAAAAACGACTACGTTTAATCACATGGATACTTTTTGGTTTTATCACTTGCTAACGACTATAGCTTAAATCCTCTTACAAAATCGACATGGCTTGGATTAAGCAGGCTCCTTCTGTGGGGAAATAAGGAGACATTCCCTCCGCCTATTAGGTTTGATCCTAATTAGCACTACTTCTGTCACAATTAATGTATTCAATAAAGCTCAGCCTGTTGGCGACCTTGTTCTGTTGCTTTCTGCTCGCCCCCCTCTTTCTAATTTGTTGGGCTCCGAAGAGAAAGTCCATGACCTTTCGCAAATCGCACAATTAACAACTTGCGCTCTTAGCTGCTAGCTTATTAACTTCCTCCATTCTGGGATTTACCTCCTCGGCAGCCCAGCCCACCCTGGGGTCGGGCGCGTTCACTAAAGGAGGAATGCTTGCTGGTCAGCTTTCCAAAAAAGAACATTGCTTGAATGTGAAGAATGTTTAGGAGAGTAGCTACGTTAATTTATGTGAAAGAAGCTGCTTTTAAGCTGTCAACCGCCATCCGTTTAGAAGTCCTAAGTAATTTCTGTGTACATTGCTAGTTTCAGGGAATGTCAAAGTCTCCTTGAAACACAATTTATATTTTAGATTTACATTAGGAAAATCCATTCGTGCTAGGGCAATCTTGTTTTCAAATAATAGTTTGATTGCTAATAATAGTACAAAAGATAAATTTGTAATATTAAGAAAACATTATCAGGAGACAGATAACAATTACCTTTTAAAAAAACCCTTTAAAAATGAATCTGTGGTTTAATAATCTAGACTTCTATTAAGTTTTTAGTGACATTTTTATTTGTTCCGGCTATGTAATAAAAAATCCCAAGACATGCTTACTTTTTGTATGTTTTCCTCACTGCTGCTCTGTTCTTATTCCAGATTTTAAAAAATCTAAGTAAACTGGAAGAAGCCTCCAAAAACAGTGCTATGCAGCTAAGTGAGAAATTGGAAACATGAAGCGCTGAAGTGAATGAGGAAAAAGAAAATGAATCTTGTCATCAAGAAAACAAAAAATTTTTGTTAGGTAATTGTTTCAAAATATAAATAAATCCTAGAATTTAGGTAAAATTCCAAAGGAACTTGCTTTTTAAAAGTTTTTTTTAATTGGCTCAAAACTTAGAAATTCCATATGATGATTCTATCAGATTCCCTAATGTCAGGATTCAGTAATTTTCTTTACTGGCAGAGATCATAGGAGCTTAAGATATACCAAGTTCTGATTAGGATATCAAATAACATACTAAAGTGGCATCTAAAAAATGGATTATCAACTACTATAGTAATCTTTTTTTTTTTATTTTTTTGTCTTTATGAGACAGGGTCTCACCATGCAGTTCAGGCTGGCCATGTGCTCACTTTGTAGCCCAGGCTGGTCTCGAACTCACAATGATCCTCCTGCCCCAGCCTCCTGAGTGCTAGGATTATAGGTGTGTGCCACTATGCCCGGTTTATTAACTATCATTGGCTAATTCTATAATTGATCAAGAGAAACTTCTTGAGTTGCTATTCATTATGCCATATTTTGGGAGAAGTCCATTTTGAACTCCAGAGAACTTTTTTTGGGTGTGTGGGGGTGGGGGGTACTAGGAATTAAACTCAGGACCTCATGCTTGCCAGGTACTGTGCCACTGAGCTATGTCCTTGGCCCCAGAGAACCATTACACATAAATCAAATACAATATTAAGAAACTGATCTGAAACCTTACTCATCAAACAAGACAGTTTGGTTACAGTACTCTGCAGAATTAATCTTAGGCTTTTTCCTTAACCACTTCCAAATTCGACAGTTTTATACTTTCCACATGGATTGAGAGTTGGGGTGTCTATTATTATTATCATTCCATTAATATATTTAGCATTTATAAGAGATCTCTGCGGCCAGTTTTTACTATCGCAGTTTTTCTGGTCCATCTTCCACTTCCATTCTCAGGCAGCCACTTTTGCTTTCCTGCAAAGCAGGCCTAGATGTATCTGAAGTTTTTTGTATAACATGCCATATACATGCTACTGTGTTCTGTATTGTCAGATGCCCTTCTCAGTATAGGTCTTTGAGTGATAGCAACAGAAAAAGTCACCCAGTTATTTGCTGAACAAAACTTGTGAGTACTTTATGGTCACGGAGGATCAGAACTGGCGTCACTTCCAACAGCCTCCCACCATCACCATCACCACCCTGTCCTTAAATTTCAATGCATCTATCATTTTCATAGCTTTGGATTATGTACTTACAATGAAGTTTGATCTGCAGTACTGAAAAAAAAAAAAGAATTTGAGGGGAGAATGTTGTGCAATGTACACAATGTTCTAAGTCTTATAGTTTTCCTTTTTGTCAATAAGCATTTGTTCAGCAAGTATTCAGCACCACGCAAGCGTCATTTCTCCCCAACACAAGGGAACGTTGAGGGTGAAGAATCATCCATGTATAATCTAGTCCTTAACTTTGGGGACACATTATAAAATGCAAGTGCATGTGTCTGAGCTCGTCAGGGTCACATGTACAAAACAGAGCATCTGTTAAGGGAGTGTGATTTCTAAAACCTTCTTATCTAAGAGGAAAATGTATCTCCAGAGGACATAGAGAAGGTGGTGAATCATATTCTTGGCATCCACCTACCAATAACGTCACAAAATCTAACCCATGAACTTGAGAAAATGCAGAAATGTATGCAGCTGTGTGAGACCTACGGAACAGAGAAAAACAGATGAAATAAAGCAGCAATCAGAGCCCAAAATCTTTTGGTAAAGGCGAAAGTAGATATGTATGGTATTAATGTATTAATCTTGCTCTAACAGCCCATCTGCGGAAAACCCATCTGAAAACTGTTAGCCCAGGAAGCCACAGCACACAAGTGGAATCAGCCTCCAATGGCTCGGTCCAAATTGAAGGCTCAGCTCTTTGCAGAGGTGCCCCCAGGAGCTGGGCAGTTGGGTGGCAACTGGACAGGGATGCTTGTGCCCATTTTTCTCAGACTTTAAACATGTTTCCAGGTGCCTGAGATCTCTTAATACCGAGGCACATCAGGCCATGCCACATACGAATTCTGTGCCACTATTTTAACACTGATTGGAAGGTGGTGTAGTTTTCCTGTCTTTATCCAGGTTTGGTACTTTTAAAGTACTATAATAAACAGTACCTTGAACATCCAAACTTAAAAATAAGACTACAGAAAAACTATGATAGAGAGTAAAAGAAATGGGCCCTAGTCCCCCAGCTTACTACAGGAGTAAAATGGTATGTACAATAAGAAAGCCGACTCCTCCTTCTGTCCTGTTGTCTTAGCCAAGCAAAAAGGCAAAGGCACCTTAATGTTCCTACGGGGTGCTGCGGGGCTGGGTCGTGGAGTCAGCTGGGTGGTAGCACCACCAACTGAGACCTGAACACCTCACTGCCCTACCACCCACTATGTAAGTCATGTGTACAGAAGCACCCCAAATCCAGCCCCTTCCAGTCTTAATATTAAAAATCAGGAAGATAAAGTACCTGCAGCACAATTATAACAGCTATTGAAAATGATATTGATGGAAGATTTTTTTTTTTTGTATCGGGGATCGAACTCATGACTGCGCACTTGCAAGGCAGGCGCTTATGCCACTGAGCTAAATCTCCAGCCCTGATGGAAGATTTTGAAGAATATGCAGATTCTGATAATGCAATGGCAGTGTTTTTATTTAAAAGCAGGTAACATTATACATGCAGGAGGAACTCAATCACACAAAGAAAAGGAATTTAGGACAAAATGCTTCAACTGTGCCATCACCTTCAAAGCTAAGTAGGATTACTGGTGCATTTTTTTTTCCTTCTTTACATTTCTTTGGTACAATCTAAATTTGCTATAATGAGCAGTGCATTGAAAACCTAAAGAAAAAAATAAATACATATTTTTAAAATGTATAGTGGTGGAAATAGAAGAAACACAGACTGGTGCCCTGGGAATGTTAGGGAAGGGAAAGGATGGGCTGGAATCCATGCTCAGCAGGGCAGAGTCCTGAGGGTGAGGGAGGAAATCTTACCCCTGGGAGGGGAGGCAGCAGGTGAGGCAGGGGGTGGCTTGTGGCTCAGCCCACTCTGCTCTGGGCTCAAGCATTTGCTCGGCACAGGTCTGTCTAATATGGCTTGCTTCATTCTGCTCAAGGCAGGCTGGAGGTCAGAGATCTAAGTAACTGTGCATGTGGACTGTTCTGTAAAACTGTTCTGTATGGCGTGGAATGCCCGTGATTTTAACCTCTGACTGGGCCCCCGAGCGGCTGGAATGTCAGCAAAGCTTAAAAGCCCTGAATAAACACAGCCTTCATGGCAGGGCCTGGGTCCTCTCTTGACTCTCCACCCTGCACCCCATGAGGACGGGGAATGCTGCGCTCATCCGAGAAACCCAAGGGTGCAATCAGCCAGCCACACAGTTTTAACCTACAGAGAAGTCTATGTCAGGCACAATCGGTGTCTTTTGGATATGCTCTCATATGTGTGTGTGTGTGTTATTGGCATTTCAATCTGCCTATTTCTTAGAAGGAAGACTTCAGCACTTTGTCCTGGTTAGGAGGAATTTAAATTGACTTTATAAATAACTCAGTGGAGTTTCTGGTTGAGTGGACTCTCAAGGTGAAGCAAATGAGTAACTGCATATTTTTATCTAATCTGCTATGTTAATGTCTTACCTTAGGAAAGCAGCAGATGTTGTTAAACCTTGACAAAACCGTGGACAAGTTGCAGCAAGCACGAATCCCTCAAGGACGGCAGACTCTCATCACACAGCTGACAGTGAAGATAACACAAATAAGAAAGAATGTGCCGCAGGTATTTATCCATCTTCGTTGAAACTAACCTGAAGTGGATTGTGGAGATGGGGAAACACACTGTAGCTGTATGTAGGTATGTGTGTCTGTTTGGCAGCTCGCTATGAGGGTTAGTTAAGATTTTGATGGGATTCAATCCTATTAATATAGGATTGAATATCCTATATTAACACAGCACTGTTGTTACAGAGATGCTGACAAAAGTAGGCACTTAATGAATGATCTGCAGAGTCCTCCTGAGCATCATTTCATTCTAGGGGGCGAGAAGGGCAATACCACCCATTTGTAAATGAATGAACTAAGACTTAGGGAGGTTATGTGACTGTTTTAGGCCACACAGCTAATTAACAGATGTGAGGATGGAGCTCATTCCCGTGGAGAGCTATAGAAAGTAACAGATTTTTTAAAGCTCACAAGCCAAAGAAAGTAAACTGGTGTGATATTTTTCCCCCCATACTGGGGATTGAACCCAGGGCATTTGCATTGAGCCACATTTCCAGAGCTCTTTTTACTCTTTATTTTGAGATGGTCTCATTAAATTACTGAGTTGCCCAGGCTGAGCTCAGTTTTGCAGTGCTCCTGCCTCAGCCTCCCAGTGTGTTAAGATTATAGGCCACCATGCCCAGGTTTGCAAGGTTGTTGTTGTTTTTTTAATAACTAAAAGTGTGTGAGTTTATGTTAGGGTATTCCAAAACTGAAACAATATCCCACTTAAAACAGTTCATCCAGTTCAGTGAAACCAGGCCACAGTTTAACCAAGCAAGGGTGCAGGGAGAGGAGGACCAGCTATGGGAGGACAGAACAGAGCCCATGGTTCTCTGTCACATCCCTTCCTTACAGGCCTGAAAGTGACTCACTCTCCATTCTGCAGCTGTGTTTTATAGATCTCCACCATGCATCCTGAGAACAAAAGCAGAACACAGCAGAACAGGATGTCGTGTACCAGGAAACAAAAGGGTTAGATGGAAAGGGTTGCATCATTGGGTAGTGAAAAGCACTTGAATGGGGGTTGGCAAAATACAGCCAAGACACTGTGATGATGATGGTTGCTTTTGCAATACAGTGGCACAGAGCTGAAGAATTGCACGCAGACTATATGGACACTGGAGGTACAACCCTACCTGTCCCTTTACAGAAAATGTGTGTAAACTGACATTAGTCAACTTTTTAGTTCAGGTGCTGGACATCATACCCAATACCTACAACTGAAAGGAAGAGAAGTCATTTGGTTCATACTTCAGGAGATTCAGTCCATGGACACCCAATTCCAAGGTAGGAACAGCATGGCAGAAGGGCATGGTGGAAAAAAACTGCTCAACTCATGGCCACTGTGAAGCAGAGCAGGGGAACAAGGCTGGGAGAGGGGCTTAGGGACCACACGCTGCATAGTACCCAAGGACACACGGCCCACATGGCCCGTCCAGGGTGCCGTGCCACCCACCAGGCTTTGCTTAGGGCAATGATGCTCACAGGTCAGGATTAATAGTCATAAGATTCCTGCTCCAGAAAAACTCCCATATATATATATATGCACAGGAAGGGAATTTTATACCTAAAATTACGGTTGACCAATACCTTAAGGAGCTCTCCTGGTAGAAGATGTTAGATAGTATACCTAGATATTTTTTAAATGCATAACTGGCTTAGAAAACTGAGGATATCTTCAGAGCCCCCCCAAAAAAACTATCAGAAAGCGTGAATTCAGAGAGAGCTGATCAGGCACTAACCTGACAGCAGAGGATACTTCCCAGTCCCTGGCGTGTTATAGCCTTTGGGTTTGAGGGTCGCTGTGCCTAACAGATAGAAAAGAAGAAGGAGAGAACTAAAAACCAGAACCTGAGGTGAAACAGGAATCTACCACACACACACACACACACGCACACGCGCACACACACACACACACTCCTGCATAGGGTAGGAGTCTCTAAGAATTTCTGACCACAAGTTGGCTCTCATGTGAGATTGGAGATCAAGTTCATACTCTCTGGGTGGCCCCCAAAGTCTAAGCTAAAAGTATCATTTAAAGTGGTCCCGGGCTACCAGTGCCCCCAGACAGTAGCAAACAAAGTCTCCCATGAAAAAATGACCTGAATACCAAGCCCTCCCAAATTCCCTCCAAACACATAAAAAACCAAATTATCTTAAACCAAAGTCATCCCAAGGGCAGAACCAGAATGCGAGGGGATGTGTGTAGGACCAGTGCTGGCTCCCACACACAAAGTAAGAATGTTTACTATGCGTAAGCAAATCAAAGGGACGCGCACACACACAGTGTGACCAATGAGTGAGAGACAAGAGGCAGACTTGAAAAATGATTAAATAGGACCCTGAATATAACAAATACAGTCACTGGAATAAGGAAAGCATGAAACGGAAGCAGGAAAAAGAAGCACCAGCTAGAGAATTTTTTAAAATTATATATTCAACAATGGAGTGTCTCAAACAGGTAAAAACGGATGAGCTGGAGGTATTGGATGGGCATAATTTGGAATTTTAAAAATGAAGATGTTTTCTGTAGAGCACTGTTGGTCTCTATTGCATGTCTTTGCCTTTTACTCTAATTCAGTGGCATAACATATAAGAAAACACAAATAACAGTCACTTCCAATGAGAACAGATCAGCTTGCAAACATCAGAGCGAGTTAATTAAACAGTTGTGGGAACTGGCCCCCTTACTGGGGTGCTGAGGGAATCTATCAGCCCTTCTCAGTGGGAACTCTTTGGTTGGTTGTATTCATATAGTGGCTTAAACAATTAAAAAAATGGTAGTGTCTTGTAATTGGTCTATCCGCTGGCTTTTAGTTCCTAAAGCGCTGGGTAAAATTTCCACTGACTTGAGAGTGGAGAATAATTCCTACAGAAGGGATGTTGAGAAAGGGGCTCCCTGTTCACCCAAATCCTGCTTCCACCCCTGCGGGGCTCTGGCCTATGCTCGCCTGCCTGCCCTTCTAGGTTGCCGGCTGCTCCCTCTGAACTGAGATTTCCATTCTCGGTGGAGAAACCTCTCTACACTGGCACTCCTGCTTCACCTCCTGCTTCCCTTCCTGCCTGCTGCCTCATTCTTCTTACTCAAACTAGGCAAGTGATCTTCCACTGAGCTCCTTCCCCATCCTTGTACTAGTTTCTGAATTTTCCAGACAAGGCCACGCTCAGTTGCATTGACTGGCCTCAAACTCAGATCTAAACTTAGGGCTAACAAAGGAAACATTGGGAAGTGTGAAACCGTTTAAAAGATGCTGCAGAAAAATTAGCTGGAGAGGCAGAGGACTAGATGAAAAGAGCGGTGTGTGTTTGTTCACCTGCCCATCCGTCCAAATGACGCCATGAAATCCCGCCTTCCTGGTAGAATTTAGACCAACTTCAATTTGTTGTTCACTATCCCACAACCACATACCCTGTGACTACTTCCCTGAGGAGGTGATGCAGGAATTGGCCCTGTGCTGCAGGGCTGGCGGGCAGCAGCCTCTTGCGTGTGGGTTTGCCTAGGAAGGTGTCACTGAGCCCCTGTCCTGTGTTCATCAGGAAACCCTGAAGTTTCCTTTGGCCTTGAAATCCCTTTTTCCCAACTCGGTGTCTTAGAGTCATATTTGTGCTCCTATTTATTGTCTCCCCCCAAATTTAAAACTGATTGTGTGCTTTGGGGATATGAATAACTTTCCAAATACTAAAATAAACAAGACTCCTTGCTTATAAGTGCTTCTCTAGTAGAGACTTTGGCCTCACCACCACATACGCCACAATGAATTCTCGCCAGACTGTTAGCATTTGTTATCTCAGGGAGACGAGGGACTGGAAAGGAAACCACTATTTTTTTTTTACATAGACATTTGACTTAAAATCTGTGCTTATGGATATTTTATCCAGAACATTCTAAAAATCTTTTTTAAACAAACTTTAGGAAAGATTTAGAAAAGCAGGTGGAATTTTTTATTTTTTTAACCTGACATGGAATAGCCAACATGGCAAAGATCAGACCTTGGTCCTCTCTATAAGAACAAAAACTTAGGAAGAATCTTTCTGCCCTAAGTTCTGTCAATGTCCAAATTGTTCTTCCTTATCCACATTGACTGAAATTGACAGTTGGTGAAATTATATGGGAAGAGAAGTTTCAGATGGCAAAAGAAAGCATCCTCTTCTTTCTCTCTCTTCAACTGATGGATGTTTTCATGACTTGACAAGACAGGAAAATAAGTCACTGATGCATCTGTCTCCCTCCTGCTGCCTGAGAAGGGGTAGAAGAACATTTATTAGGAAGAGATGCCCACGAGTTCCCAGTGAGAGCCTGGCCACCACAAGGGTCCCCCAGAACTGCATGTGTCAGGAACCCAGCAAGAGGCAAAAGGTTCTGGACAATTTACAAGTGGGGCTGTTGCTGTTATCTAGTTACTGCATAAAAATCCCCCCTAAAACCGGATGGCTTAAAATAAGAGTGTCTTCGTTTGCCCGAGTTGCCTGGGTGCCTGTTCTGCAGGTCCAATGATTTCATAAGTAGCCGCTTGATTGGGGGTCACCAGAGACCCACGGAGATGCGGCTTGTGTCCCCGGGGCCGGCTACCCAGGCCTCTTCATGGGTGTGTAAGGTTCACGTGGGAGCCACAACAGACAACAAGAGGCGCCTGAGGCCCTGCAGCACCATTTCTGCCAGTCACAGGTGCCAACAGCTCGTGCAGCCAGGCCGGGGACGGGGTGTGGGAGTGGGGGAGGGCACAAAGGTCTACTGAACCAGGAAGAAAGCAGCAGAAAGCTGGGAGCAGACTGTGCAGATGGACCGGGCCACCAGGCCCTCGGCCTGAAGGGACAGGATTGTCACCAGAGCCCTTAGGGAAGAGGCCGCTGCAGGAGCAGGAGCCCAGAGAGCAAAGAGCTGCCAAGCCTGTGCCAAACTGGGACAGCAGGGCTCCATCCTCTCTGGTCTCCCAGCCAGAGCCCCTGGCAGCCCCACGGGCAAGTGTGAGGAAAGCCAGACAGATGGCCAGGGGGAGATGACCCGCCTCCCAGGATGGGGCAGGGAGGACAGGCCCAGGACAGGGAGAACAGGCCTGGTGGGGAGATGGGAAGTGGCCAGCTGGTCACATTAACTCACCTGCTGGGGACTCAGGGGTGTTGGGTTTCACTTTGTCTTTTTCTTTGATTCAAATGTACCCCCACTGTGGAACCCCTTTCCATCCCAAGTGGCCTCCATGCAGGCTGGACCGCGAGCTGGACCTCACCGCTTCCCACAGCAGCTCGGGGCTCTGAACAGCTGTGACTGCTGGAAAGTTCTCTGTAATCACAATGGATCTTCCCTCCCTGTGCTTTCATGGGCTGGCTGGCTGGCTTTGGTTTGGGGGTGCTTGGGGACCTGCCCACTCTGCACTTCTAAACTGAGCCTGTGTCCTGAGCCTTCCTTTCTCCTCCAAGGCAGCACCAGCTCACTCGGAGTTCAGAGGACCACGCCAGCTTCCCTCTGCGCTCAGCCTCTCCTCTGCCCCATAGTCTTCTCAGGATTCACACCTGACCCACCTGAATGGGAGGTATACTTGCCTTCTTCTACAAGAACCCTCCCTACCTAATGTCGGCTCCTTTCTAAAAGGCCCCCTCACACTGTTCCCTGTAGCTTTCTACCCCTCTCCCCTCCAGGGCTCCATGGGCTCCCTCTTAAAGGAAGGGCACAGTGTGTGTTGAATGAAGAATGAGGAGGTGGGTGGATGGGTGGATACATCAGTAGATCCGTGAATGATCAAAGCAAAGACAGGAATTGCTTTGCTTTCACTGTTCAGGGATTTCGGTGTCAAAAAGGAAGAAGAATGAAGAAATTAAAATGTCAGTATTCTTTTCTGAAAAATTGAGAAATTGTAAGGTGAATAGCACATGGTTAAAATATTTAAGAACAAACCTTTGGAGATGTTATACTTCAAACCGAGTGAAAGGTGCTATGTGGCTTTTAAGTTTCCAATAAATTCTAACCAGCTATAGCCTTACTTTTTTTTTAATTTATTTTTTGTACCAGGAATCACACTTATGACCTTGCACTTGCCTGCCAGATGCTGTGCCTTTGATTATAGCCTTACATTTTTAAATGCCTTTAGGTATAAAATTTTAGCTAGTTATGATAATGCATGTCTATCACTCAGGAAGCTGAGGCAGGAGAAGCACAGTGAGGTTTTTTGTTTTGTTTTGTTTTGTATTGCTACTTTCATTTCTATTTAAATATAGAGATCTTTTAAGAGAATAAACAACAAAAAATGATACCACAAATATTCTACATAAATGTAAACATGCATGTCTACTTCATAATTATGCAAAATGACCTTTAGGGGCATTTTAAAAATCATTAAATGAGACAATGAACCCAAGACAGAAATAACAGAAGCAAATAAAACATACATTTCATAATGCTTCAATTGGTCTTATCTTCTAATCTACTGGTTAAGGCCTGAGTTTCAGAAATCCTACATTCCTTGCCAAATGGGAATATCCAGTTTGGCTGTACCTAATGTACATATCCACATAAGAGACAAATAATTTTCTTTCAAAATAATGTAATAAATACCTCTACCCCCTTCCTCCCTCCTCCCTCCTCCCTCCTGTCTCTCTCTCTCTTTTCCTGGTGAACCATCCTTTGAAATATGGAAATAGGGATTTCAAGTTTTCCTACCACTGAAGCACATCACACATAGGAAAAGAAAGGATTCTGCTAGAGCACAGTGGCATTATTATAAATCTGATGTATGGTTCCCCAGCATGTTTTACTAAGGCTTGCACGGCCCCTCAGATACATCAGATTTAGTCTTTTCGCCTTCCCTAAATGATCCACAGTACAGCAGACACTGTATGAAGTAAAGGCAGACTAACAGTGTAGTCAGAAACTTCAGCATGGATACACGCAGCTTTGCCCAAATGCCTGGATGGTTTTCGGTCTAACCCTGTATGTCACTGGTTAGTCCCCGTGCCACCTCTCCACAAGCTGGAAGCACACGGCTGTCTAGTCCTGTGATGACTGTTCCTACTGTTAAAGAGCTCATACCAACCAGAGCTCAAGCAACAAACAGGCCTGCTTGTTTTCACAGGCTATTCCAAGTGGGTCAGAACAGAGGAAGAGGCCATGAAGATGGATGCTACAGAACCCTGGGCCTGGGGTCTGGAGTGGTGTGAAAGTAGCAGGGGAGACACAGGGAGAAAAAGTCCATTTTGGGTGGCATGAAGACGCCCGGAAGCACGGTGAGTTTGAAGCCAGCCTGTACTGCATAAGCAAGTTCAAGGCCAGTCAGGACTATATAGTGAGCCCCTGTTTTAAAAAAAAGAAAGAAAGACAAAATTTTTAGAAAAAAATAGCAACTTCCTCTGATTTGTGGGAAATTCTGGAGAAGCCTAGTGAAATGAGATGTTTTATCCATTCTATCAAAGGACAAAATTAAATGTACCTTTAAGAGACACACATATTGCTGTGCTGGGTATGATGTGGATCTCTTAAGAGGAATCTCACCTGGACGTAGATTATTCTTTCATATCCTTTTTTCAGATATAGAAAAGAAGATTTAATAGATACGAAAAAGCTAATTAACTGAAACAATTAGAAGATCAAGCCACTGCCATTAAAAATGAAATCACTGAGCAAGAAAATACGCCATGCAGTATGGTTAGGCCGAGCCAGAGAGCGGAGGGTCCACCTGAGTGTGTGGCTTCTGCTGCACAAACCGCACAGCTGTGCTGTGAGCCACAAAGGGGCCCCTCTCCCTCCCCTCCCCGACACCCCATGCTCACCAAGAGCTGCCCAGGGTGGCTGCCGGAAGGAACCAGGTGGAGAAGGCCATTCCCAGCGCCTGCTCATAACAGAAAGAGGGGAGGAAAGAGACGCCTCGGTTTCAAAAACCTCCCCTCTTGCCTCTTTCCTCTTTCATAACTTAAAAAGGACTGGGGTACATGGCATGGGAGAATCTAAGTGCGTCTCCAGCTACTAACAATCATTTCAGTCAAGTGAAACTAAACATTTGAGGAAAGGTCTCTGTCCCATGGAAGGAATAAGTATGGGTGTCATATACTGCACTGACCTATGCACTCCACTTATTTAAATTAGCTTGCACTTGCAAAACTGTTACTCTATCCTGAATAAAATGTATACAGTTGAAAATGAGACTTGTATTTACCTCCACTTTTTTACACACTCATTCTTGCAACCAGATGGTTTTATTTTCCCCAAATGACACTGGAACAATAGTCAAAGAGATAAACTGAACTCCTTTTCATAACTTGTATTTTTGCTTAGAATCTGCTGCTTATTTTTAAGACTAGCAGTCAAGTTCTTACTGTTTTAATATAAAAGAGTAGATTGTCTCATGCTATTTCTGTTCAGGTATGCTGACCCTCGGAGGGGTTATTTGAAAGGAGTTTGGGCCACATCTAAAATAAGAAAAAACACACGTCACCACAGCCATAGGAGAAAGGAAGAGCTGCTGGGGCCGTTTCCGTTACGGGCTGAATCACTAAAAACAAAAGTAGGATTTAAGAATTCAGCACCGGGCTTCAAGTTTACACAAAAATACAAGATTTGTTAAAATGTATGTATTTGAAGAAAATTGTATAATCTGTTTTCCTGCGGATCCTAAAGAATAGAAGGAAACTTTTCTGTGGGAAGGACCATCCCAGACATTTCCTTTGATGTATACAATCGCGAGGCGCCAGCGCTGAGGTTTCTACAAACCTCCTCAATGAATGGTGCATAAAATGACCCACGGATAAAATGATCCAGGGAGTGGGGGATATATATATATATATATATATATATATATATATATATCAAAGTCAAAGTTCTTCCCTCCAATGTTAAGGATGAACCAATCCAGCTGTCCTATGTGGATACTGACTTTTGACTTTGACACGTGATAGACAGTGTTACAAGCAGGACTTTTCATTACAATCGTAACCTTTGGTTATTCTTTCTTTCCAGGGACCAGACATCATACATGCAACAGGGGATGTGGGAATCATTAAAGTGGGAAGAGTTTCTAGGAAGACTAACTGAGTTTGGCCAAGTCAGGAAAATCCCCAGGCAGCAGGAAATCACACCCATCCTAGGAACCAAGTGAAAGAGCATGCGAAACCCACTCAGGAGACCCGCTGGTATTGCGGCTTGGTGAGGTTAGGAAGTCGTGATATGCTTTGTAATGATACCTGCTGTGCTTTCTACAGTCTGGTGTTTAAAATAGGTTAAATAGTCTTAAATTTTATGGGTAGAAAATCCTCATTCCTCAGTCATTCTAACTTTTTACTTGCTGCATTCATTGTTCAAGATATGGCCAAAGCAAGATTCAGCAAAACAATATCACTTATACTTTGCAAAGAGATTTGACAATAATAGTATCAAAGTCTCTCCGAAAAGCTGGTATTTCCACTGTTGAACCCATATATTGAGAAAATAATCTTAAATATGGGGGGGGCTGTGTGAACAATTTATTGCAGCACTTTTTATATTAAAAAAATGTAAATAACAAAAAATCCCAGTTAAATACATAGTATGATGCTACCCATCTGAGTTCTTGGTTGCAAACGATGTAAAGAAATAATAGCTTGTTAAGCAAGAAAGGAACACACTGAAAGGAAATTGTTAGCACACAAAATCACAGGAATGGTTGGAGAAAATGGTGTCCCCTCAGTGACACTCAGGTTAGGGTAGCAGTGGGGCTCCATTGGACATTTCACTATCCCAGTGATTTACAGTTGAGTCTACACCTTGTGACAGAGTCTTACAACTCCATATCTCCAGGAGAAGCATCTAATAGGCTGACCCTCTTCATGTGCCATGGCTGCCACCAAGCAGAGAGAAGATCTTGCCCTCTGGGTTTTGTTAGCCTCCATGAGTGGGTTGGGGGAGGGGTTTGGCTCCATCTGTCTTTGAAATCCTCCAAAGTAAGAAGGATTTGATGCCAGGCATCAAAAAGTTACAAATTTCCATCAAAGTCTACCTCTTAGACTTCCAGATAATACATCTGTCAGATTACCACTTTTAAAACAAAAACATCCCGAACTTATGTGCTGTAAGTTGATGCATGTTACATGAGAAATCTGCAAAGCATTTCACATAGTATGCCACCTCTAGCAGATATTTAATAAGGAGGAATAGCTAACAAAAATAAAAGAAATAAAAATAAATGCTTCCACTAAAGAAAATAACTCAGCCAAATTGAAAGCACTGCTACCCCACCTTCCAGGGAAACCAGTCTACAGTGTCGTCCATCACTGCATCTGCCCAGCTCTAGGGCCATCTACAGCTGGATGCTGTCCCTGTATGCTTGGTGTGTGTCTCTGTCTGGATATAATGCATTTTATACCCTAGGTGGCCAAGAAGCAGTGAAAGAAGGGAGGAGCCAGGAGTAGACCATATCCTTCTAGGCCACGCCCCCAGTGACCCACAGCCAACCAGACTCCGCCTCCTAGCAACAAAGCAGCTATAGCCCCGGTGATCCAATGACCTTCCACACTGATGAGAATTTGGGAGGGCGTTCCGGAGCTAAACCGTGACACTGAGGAAAGGACTGAGGCCAGGGACTGTTCCTACTCCTTGTCCAGAGCTGCTGCTGGGTTGTATGATCTGTTTTCTTTACCACGAATTCTGCGTTCCTCCTGCTTTGTACAGCATCTCTCAACCAGGGCCTGTGACCCAAACCTTCTTTCCTGAGGACTCTGAGCTCTTGCGTACTCCAGATAAGGGCTCTGGCGTTATGTTTTCCCGCGGAGGTGGCAGTGCGATGTCCCTGAGTACCTGCAGCTTTGTTTCCCTTCAAGAGCCTGGATCAGTGCTCCAGCCAGCATTATAACCCCCGCCTTCCTTCTTACCTGTTCATCTTGTAAAGTGTGAAACCGAATATTGAGGAATCTTGGTATATATTCCAATTCATTGGAAGAAGTGTTATGCTATCTAGTAAAAACATACTTCTTACAGACCAGAGCCCAAAGTCACAGGCACAGGAAGGGCATTTTTGTCACTAAGTCACTGGGATATAATTTCAAGCAGCGTCACATATATTTCCATTCTTGGTTTCAGATCCAGGTATTTTGCCACCAGCTGCTCCATCAGCTTTCACTATAGAAGGCATGGCTCTGCCTCCCAACTAAAAAAGAGTTGATGTGAGTAGCTAAAAACAAAGGAAACAAAAAATTAGATCCTGTAGACCATATAAAGGTGTAAAGCACCTCCCTGGAGTGAGGCCCACTTGTTAAAGGCTGGTGATCCCAACCTATGGTGCTATTCGGAGGTGGTGGTATCTTTCAGCGGTGGGGCCTATGGGAGGAAGTGCGGTCATGGGGTCTTGCCCATTGGGACCCCACCCTGTTTTGGTTTTTATTTTTGTTTCCTGGCCATTAGGAGGTGACCAGGCTTCCTCTGTCATTTGCCCCACGATGTGTAAAGCACAGGGTCAAGCTCTCATGAACTGAAACCAGATGAAACTGAGTCAAAATAAAGGTTTCCTCATTTTAAGTTGACTATCTGGGATATTTTGTCACAGGAACAGAAAGCTAACACACACCTATACATGGTACAGAGTCAGTTGACAATCCGATGCAAAGATTTACTTCCTCTGTGAACTCTTTCAACGCATCAGCATGCATACATTTCCAGTACTTGTGCTCCAGTTGTTCTAGGAGTTGCCTGAATTTGACTTGGCTGAAAACCACATGCACCCAGCTTGGGAGATCTGGTGTGGTGTGTGAGGAACCAGCACAGAAGTCCGTGCTGCAGCCAGAGCATCTCAGAGCAGAGGGTGGAAGACGGGGAGCAGGGAGAGAGCCAGGCTGTGAAATGAGCAGTGGCTGGGCCTGAGGCCACTGGGACCGGCAAGATACGGTAAGAGGGCGGAAAGGCTGGGACTAAGACACCGGTGCGGCTGGTGGGGTGAGCTGGCAGCCTCAGGGCTGGGGAGTGGGCCAGGAGTGTGGGGAACCCTGTTAGCCCAGGGCAGAAGCAGCATTTGGAAGCCAGCAAGTCCCAGCAGACAATCTGCAGAAACGTGAGGAGACAAGCTGCCTGTGGGGGAGCTGGTGTGCCCCTTGAAGGAAACAATCCTGTCTCATCTAGGTCAGAAGCAGGGCCAGCGCCAGGTGAGAACAATTAGGCAAAACCTCCACTGCAGCAAAACGATGGAAATCCAAAAGCAGATCCTGCCAGGACCTGTGAGCCTGTGACTAGCACAGGCTGCAGACTGCTGTCCGGTACCATCCACCCCCTTTTTTCTTTTGCTATAGAAGCCCCCCTGTTTTAACAGGGCACACAGCAGCCTAGCTAGGGAGGCTGTGGTTCAAACTCCCTTGCAGTTCAGTGTGACCATGTGGCTAAGTTCTGACTGACAGGATACAAGTGTGAGTGCTATGTGTGATGCCCAGGAGAAAAGCTTTCAGGGGGCTGCTTGCCCTTTGGCAGCCAGAATGACAGCCACCACCACCCCACTCCCTCACCCCCAAGATGTCTGCATGCTCATCTCCGGAACCTGTGGGCGTGTCAGGCTAAGTAGCAAGGAGGCTTGAAGACACAGTTGGAAGGTGCTAGCAGCTTCCCTGGAGACGAGAATGGTTTGGCTCATCCAAGTGGGCTCAGTGCAATCACAGGGCCTTTAAAATGGAAGCCAGAGGCCAAAGACTGCAGGAGTCAGAGAAGGCAGTGTGAAGAGATGCTGGGCTGAGGCTGCTGCTTTCAAAGGAGCCCCTAGAAGCTGGAAAACTCAGTGAGGGGTTCCCAACACCCCAAGCTTTCACAGCGGAAGGGAGCCATGCCTTGACTCCAACCTGGTGATACCACTGTTGAATTTCTACAGAACTGTAAGTTACATTTGTGATGTTTGAAGCCCCTAATTTGTTACCACAGCCATAGGCAATCAATTCTCCTCCATTTGTTTTCATTTTCCACTCAACTGATCTGGAATATGGTTCACTATATAACCACATGAGGACAACACTGCTGATAGAAGAAACTTAGGTTGCCGATGCCAGTGAGGGTCCCAGTGGGAAAGAGGTTCGTAGTTGGGACACCTCCGTGGGGGACTCTTTATGGAGACATGGGCAGAGTTCAGGAAAGCCATCCGGGATCGTGGCAGCCTCCACCCGTGGGTAACATGAAACGGCGACTGTTGGTAAGGCTGCCGAAAGGGAGCTGTGATCTTTGGCCACCAGACCCGGCTGTGACACCTGGCAGGGCCTGTTGGGACAAGAGTGCTCTGCCATCACTCTGCTGCCCTGTCCAATCTCTTGCTGGTTGATGTCCCCACACAGCCTTCTGAGGCGCAGAGCAGGGGACAGGTAGAGGCAGAGTGACACAAGGACCCTGTGGGTTACACTGTGTTCACCTGACTCCCTGGACGACCTGCAGGCTTAAAGTTGTACCTGACAGAAAAGCAGATCTCATTTAAGTCATGGTGATTCCAGTTTCTCTTACAGCAGCTGCACCAATATCCCCATTGGTACCCTGGGACCACCAGTGAGCCCCAAATCCTCTCCGGCCCACTACAGTGGTTCTCTCTTTCCTGCAGTATGGGGACTGGGACCATCGGCCAGGTGACAAGGGCAAATCCTGGTTTACCCCTGCATGACGTTAGGTAATTCGGTCTCTCAATCCCAGATCTTCCTTTCTTCAGCTACAAAATGCTTAGTACACCTCATCTACTTCCGGGCTTACTGAGCTTCTTTGCACCAAAGGCTTTGAGACCTGTGAGGCGCACATTAGTATGACACTGTGTAAGTTACATGTGTGTTCCCCTCTGCACCACTGGTCCTGTGGCCCTAGCTGTCCCCGCAAATCTAGCCTTGCCTCATGGAAGGCCTTGAAGTCTTCTCTGAGGAAACTTTGCTGTCTGACCAAGAGTAAGTCCCTAATGGTACAGAGCATGTCCTCCTAGGACCTAGCCCCATGTGGAGGCAGCACTCCAAATACTGTTGTGTGAAACCAGTTCACGGGGCTGGGGATTTAGCTCAGTGGCATGAGTGCCTGCCTGGCAAGCACGAGGTCATGAGTTCGATCCTGGGTACCGCAAAAAAAAAAAAAAAAAAAAAAAGAAAGAAAGAAAGAAACCAATTTGCTCCTCTGAAAGTGTAATCCAGAATGAGTCCAGTCTTTATCTCAACACTGAGAGACAGGGTGCCAAATGGGAACGGAATCTATACTTAAGATTTTAAGCCTTTTCCTGTTCTTCTGGCAATAATAATTGCCATGCCCTGCAGCCTTATTAAAAATCCTGTCACCTCTTCTGGAAGCTCCTTCCCTTCCCCACATGAAGCCGGGGCAGCACCTCGTCCTCCTGTTCCCCTCCCGGCTCTGATCTAACCTCTTCCCTTTGCACTGGGTGGTTCTCACCCCTGCCATATAATTTTGTTTTGTTTTGTTGACACAGGGTCTCAACGTCCTTGAACTCGCAGTGACCCTCCCTCCTCTCTGAGTCCTGCCGTGTGGGTTTGAGGTGACCAGAGCATTGCTATTTTCCAAGTCACTTGGCCATGAATTAGGCCGAGTTGTTCCTGCCTGAAGGTGGGGAGGCCCTGCCTCAGCCAGCAAACGGCTACGCCAGCTAAGCAGGGCTCACTGAACCAAAGGCAGGGAGGCCTCTCCTTCCCTGCTGCTAAACTTTGTCCAGAAGTCTGACTGCGTTAAAAATTGAAAGGCATGTGTAAAAGCATTTATAAATATAAAAGCTTAGATTTACATATAAGGCTTAATGTAAAATTTATACCTACAGATATGACATGCAAGCTTCTCAGGCATTCTGTGCCATTAAGCATATCAGTTCAACGAAACCCTGCTGAGTCTGCACACCACACACACCTGCTCCCTCCCTCCCTCACCTCCCTGCCAAGCAAGCCTGAGTCAAAAGCACCCCCTTTTCAGTCACTTTCCACTGTGGACCAAACTCTTTCCCCACCCTAATGCGGTGCAGTGGAGAATCTAAGCGGGGCAGTGGCACCTTAGCCCTGGGGAATTTTCTGGGAATTTTCCATCCTAAGCTCTGAGGGGACCCTGTCTGCTCTTTGATGCTTCCTGCACACTCCCTCTGCTGCTTCTCCCCCTTTGTAAGACCACAGAAGAAAAGGTGACTGTCTTTTTTCTTCCTGCAACAAAAAGCACCTTAAGACCTGCTCATCTACCTAAGGGCACCTCACGTTTCTCTCATGTGTGCTGTGCTTTGTATCAGGCAGGTCTGGGACTTGGCAGTGTCTGACATATTTCCCATACATTATGGTTGGCCTAATGGCAAACACCAAAGGCTAAGTAAGTGGAGGAGGTGGCTGCATTTTCCCACACTCATTGGGGGGCAGCCAGCTAAGGGTGGAATTCATACTGCTACAGGGGAAAGAAACTCCCAAGCTATTAGATGTCTGGTGCAAGTTCGTGTTCTCTGAAATTGAAGAATGGATTTTAGGAACAATGGAGGTTAAGAGCAGAATATATTTATTGAGAGAAAAAAGCTTTCATTTGAGAGAGAGACACAGAAGCAGTCCTGAGTGGGTTGCCAAGGACACTGCCTTTCCTAGGGATTTTTACAGAGCAAACCCTGAGGTGAGCTGGGTGTGGTGGCACACTCCTATAATCCCAGCACTCAGGAGGCTGAGGCAGGAGGATCAAGACTAGCATGGGCTACAAAGTGAGCCTAAGGCCAGCCTGAAGTGCATAGTGAGACCGTCTCAAAAAGCCAAAAAAAAAAAAAAAAAAAAAAAGTGCAGTTGGTCCAAGGTGGGAAAAAATGGGAACTTGCAAGGTGCTCATGAGGTGGGACAGAATTATGGTCAACCAATAAGATTACAAGTATAATTGCTCAGGTAAAATTGATTAAATCAGGATCAAATGGGAAAGGGTCACATAGCAGGCAGGCATGAATACAGAACAGGGCCTTTACCTGTTGGGGTTGGGTTAGTGGCTTCTTCAAGGTGATTAATAACCTTCCCTGATGCGTCTACTTAGGATGTGGCTGCATTTATTTTGTTCTTTGTCTTGAGATCTGGCTCACAGCAGAGGTGTTTGTTTTCCCCCATAGTTGCAAGGTATCTGGTCTTCTGCAAAGGCTCCTTAGAGGACCCAGTCCTACCTGCCTGCCTATAGTATTTCTGTCTCACTCAGCTGCCTGTAACAATACTGTGTGGCAGACTTCCCCACCCGGCAGCACTGTGACCTCTTACGGTGAAGGCTTTGACATGCTGAGCTCACACACTATCCCCCCATGTGTGTGTCAGTGTCAGCGTGTGTGGAGAAACCTTGAATTCTATGCGCTCAAGAGTTATCCCTAATGGTAAAAGATATAAAATGAGAGAAAAGTTCTAAATGCAGCTGGGCAGACATTTAGAGAGGCTAGGCGTGGCGGTAGTGTCCTCATGTGATTTTTCTTTGATTCTCCCTCTAGAAGCCCAAAATGCCAAAATGCAAAAGAACTGAAGGATTTCCTGACCCATGCCCACACTCTGTGACGATTACTGAGGTTAAGTTAGCCAGGGCACAGGGCTTATGTGTGCTGGGCCAGGTTGCGGGGATGTCAAGGCAGCTTTGATATGGAGTCTGATCCATCGTGATGTCCCTTCTGTCCTTTCCTCTGCACCCTTTCTTTAGGCTTTTAACTGGTCTTGGGCTCAACTAAATGGGCCACCAAATAAAGCAAACTGTTTCATTGAAGCGTGCACAGCCTGTGCTATGAGTTAAATATTCTAAACAATACATTTCAAAGGAAGCAATTCTGTTTAAAAGAAGACTTAAGCCCAAAACTAGCAAACCAAATACAAACACTTTTGAGATGTTATAGGATGAAAGTTTATCATCTTTTGGGACTAGTATACCTTTTGAAGAGAGCTAAGGAAATACATAGTTGTAGTTATTTAAGTATATTCAGTTGAGTTCTTCTGGGATTCCTCAAAAATTTCCATGTTATGCTTTGTTTTTGAGACAGGGTCTTGATATGCAGTTCAGACTGGCCTTGAACTCACTATGTAACCCAGGCTAGCCTCAAACTCATGACAATCCTCCTGCATCAGCCTCCCAAGTACTGGGATGACAGGGATACACCAGCACACCCAGCCATTGTTTTCTAAAATATGACCACTTGTGGTAACAAAGCTGGCCGAATTTTATTCTACATTTTGTGTTACAAAATGTATTTATTCAACAAAATTCATTTGATTATGTAGGAAAATAAAAATATATTTAATTTCTAAAAACTATTTGATTAGGAATCCTCAATCTATATGACAAACAACCAATTTTCTAGGGGATGCAATGTCCAATCTAAATGATTACTCTGTTAAAGTGAGAAACTCAAAACTTTCTCCTGAACCTGTTTATTGAACCAACTAAAGGAATCATACGATGGACTGTCTAGAAAGGATTAGAAATGGGAGTTACATGGTGCCTGTAAATTTAACAACAAAACCAGTGTTTAAGGAATTGCAGAGACCTGTGCTAGGGGAAGAAGCTCAGTGTTTGGGAAAGCTGTATAAACACTCTGTATCTAAAGATAAACATGCGGGGATCTTTATGACATTCAGGCTGAGCTCTGCGTTGGCCTCGCTGCTTTTGACTCATCTGGCAACAGCAATATATGAATGGAAAAGGTCAAATATCCAGCATTAAGACTGTAATTGCTTTCACTTGGAAACAGGAAATCTAACATTTTCTGGACAAAAAAAGTCAATCTCTCTCTTTTTTTTTTTTTTTGTCTTTTTGAGACAGGATCTTGCTATGCAGTTCAGGCTGGCCTTGAGCTCACTTTGTAGCCCAGGCTGGTCTTGAACTCACAATGATCCTCCTGCCTCAGCCTCCCAAGTGCTGGGATTATAGGTGTGAGCCACCACCCAGCTCTCAATCTCTTTAAATAATGAGAGACATGATTTTTTTTTTTTTTCAGTGCCTGGGATTGAACCCAAGGCCTCATGTGTGCTAAGCAAGCTCTCTACCACTGAGCTAGACTCCCAGCTCCAGATAGGAAGTTTTAAACAATCACTTTGATCTTTCTAAAAATCTAGTTTTATTCAACCCATGAGATCACCAACAAATGTGTGCACATTTCTAAATTTTCTCCCGAAAAACTCTGGGAGAAAAATAATTGTCTTAACTCTGGATACCATTTACCATACTTTGAAAGGTAAGAGCAAAGCAAGTCATTAATAAAGTAATCATGGCTATTAGAACATCACATTCAAACCCAGACCACAGAATTCCCGATCAACCGAAAGAAACTTGGGTTTCTCTAAATTACCAACATATCTTTAAGGAACATCAGCAAGCTTGATTTATTGTTCCTAGGTTTAGCTGTTGGAAGAGACTGTCTTCTCAGGGAGGTGAGCTTTGCCCAGTATCTCTGTCTACACTGCAGATTCTGTTGAAGTGAATTTCACTTTTTTTTTTGGTACTAGGAATTGAACTCAGGACCTTGTGCTTGCTAGATAAGCACTTATGCCACTGAGCTATATCCCCAGCCGTGAACTTCACTTCTAAGCATAAAAGATTTCTTGAGAATGCACTTCAGGGAGCGCTCTTCATTTTGAAGCATTAGAAAAAATACCATAGAAATAATATTATAAAAATACTATTGCTATAGAAGAATTATAAAATAAGGGGAAAAGCTATTTTAAACTAGATAATTCCCGGGTGGTTCTTTTTGATCCTCGAGAATTACATGCCTGTGCATGGTATGTATATTGTATCATACATTTTCCATAACTGCAGTCTACCACACAGTTGTATCATAGAACTAGGCCCCATCTTTTGAGGTCACTGCTTGGTATTCCAGTATATGAGTCTCAAGTTAATTTTTACTAATCCTCTGGTGATGGTTCTTTTGAATTACTTCCAGTTTTTCTGTAATACTATAAACATTTTTAGATGGAAACGTTGGTCCATTTTCTCAGACTCAAAACTATGCATACTTTAAATGAATGCATATTTCATATTGCTCTCTTAGAGGCATGGTTTTACCTTCCAGATAATTATGCCAGTATCCTTCTGAACCTCCTTACAGCTGAGGCAGCTAAGACTGGGGGACAGTGACTTTCCAAGGTGTTGTCACCACTTGAGCTTCCAATTTGACGGTCACTTCCTGGTACCCTCATGCAGATTCCCCACTGAACAAGTGCATCGTGAACTACTCCTTTATGCGTTAGTACTTCATGTGTCTAAATCACAGCCAACTGCTCTTTTTTTCCTTTACTTCTCCCTGCATGAAGTGAAAAGTGCTGTATGCTTTTCACAGCACTAATGCACCTTGCTCTGACTCGCTCTGGCCAGAGAATCATCTGTGAATGATTTCTCCCCTAGCCATTTATTGCTGTTGCCGGAATGATTGCAAATGTCTGAGGAGCACCTGCCAGGTGGTCACTCTGAGCTCAGTGCTGGGAGCTGACACTTGATATATATATAGCACGTGAGAAGTCCGTATTTGTGCACTAGCATTTATTTTGCAGATACTCACTGCACACCTACAGTGTGCTGTGCGGTGCTAGTGCCAGAGTCAGCAGTGAGAGTGAAAGGTGGGGCGCCTGCTTCATCGCACGCGTTCCAGAACAATCTAGAAATCCAGAACAATCAGGTATTGTACCTGAGCCTCGGATTGAAAGGCTCACGTGTGAAGAGCCATCAGAACGGAGCTACGACTAAGGGAAAGCGAGCTCGGGTGGGGAGGGGGTGGTGTCCCAGACCACAGGAGCAGTGGGAGCCAGTCGCAGGGTGTGAGCTTTGCAAGTGGTGAGCAGGCTCAGACAGAGCTGGGGGCGGGGTCTGAAGGGCTGGGAATGCAGAGGCCGAGGTGAGATTCCAGAGGGGCCAGGTACCCTAGAGCCGGGCTGTGGTCACAGCACCTGGGCTTTGTGCCTGCCCCATAGATAAGGAAACTGAGGCACAGACTTACACCATGGCCGCAGTGTACGTGTTTGTTATGTTGTTCAGTGAACCGGTTCTTCAATGCCTGGAGACTTAAAATTCAGAGGCCCATGGAATTTACCTCAAAGAAAACACACAGGCTTAGTAAGCTTTTACAGCCAACTGTTTCCAAAATATAACAAGTATTTGTACTTCAAAACAGACCTTTAGCTTAGAATTTTTGTTTTTAATTATACCAGTATTTTTTTAAATACAAATAAAGCAAGAATCTCCTCTAACTCTGACCCCCTCCACAATCCCTGTATCTGCTCCCTAATGTACCTACCTTTACTTACTGTGCCACTTTCTAGAACTGTATCACTATTTATTTCTGTTTATATGAATGTGCATTTGACTTTATTTATAGAAATGGAAAATTATGTTTCAGGGGCTGGTGTTTAGGGGCTGGTGTTTAACTTAACAGCAAAGCACTTGCCTCACGTGTTTGATCCATAATCCCGAGGGATTTTTCCATCACCTTCTTGACTCCCATTTGTTTTACCAATAGTGTATTACTTCAGCCCTCCCTGGTATTCCTTAAATGAGGGATCTCTGCCTCCTGTAGAGACTGCAGACGTCCAAGAAAAGCTTGCTAAGGAATGCAAGCTATCTTGCTGTTGGGGGTGAGGTACTAGGTAGGTAGGTGGGGCTGCCACAGGCAAAAGCCAGCCCAGCAGAGGTCACTGTCACTGCCTGGATTAGCATCCCCTTGGTAGATGACTGTCAGGCCTTGTCTTGTGATTTCCAAACAGGACCACCAAAGAATCATCTAGTTCCAGATCCCCCCTAGGAGGGAGGGATGCTCATGTGGGTGTTTTATTAACTGTGCTGAAGACAGCAAATGCGTCCTTTGGCTGGCAAAAAGCTGACTATTTGAAATGGCATCCAGTGCCGGAGCAGGCCCCAGTGCTGACTTGCTCCTGGTGTGCTGAGAACACAGCTGCTAGGAGCGCCACCCGGCCTCCATAAATCTCAGGGGCGCAGCAGGCACCGCAACCCCAGGAAATAAACGAGCTCTTTCCCTTCCCGAGGAGCAGGCCTTTTGTTTCACATGCACTGCACTTGCTGAGTGCTGAGCAAGTTCATTTTCGAAGGCCCAGGGCAATGTGGTTGGGACTGCAGCCTTTCCAGTGAGGAGGGGGCTCCTGGCCTTCCTGAGCTTTTTCAATGAGCTCAGAGTGAAGATCCTGTTCCCTCAGGCTACGGACACTGCTGGGGGAATTAGATCTGCACTCAGCCCAAGCCATGAACAGTGGCAGAGGGTTTAACCCAGAGTCCTAGGCACCCTAGGTAATAATTAACCCAGAACTTCCAAGATAGTCTAATCTACTCTTGCTACAAACCTATTACTTTGAGCCTCCTGTACAAAGATGGGGCCTGAACTTAATAGATTTAAAATATAGGTTAAATAAAAGGCATTTTTCACTCTGTATATATTTCCTAAATTCTTGCTTGGTAGGAAAACAGACCTTGACCTTTCAAGTAGAGAATGATGGACTCTGGATAAAAAAAGCAGAGAGAAAAAAGCACAAAGGAAGCCTTAAAAATTTGGACTATAGCTGGACATGGTGGTACACACCTGTAATCTCAGCACTCTCCGAGGCTGAGGCAGGAGGACTGCAAGTTTGAGCCCAGCCTGGGAAATTGGCAATTTAATAAGACCCTGTCTCAAAAAATAAGAAATGGGCTGGGAAAGGTCCTGGGTTGAATCCCCATTAAGAAACAAAATGCCTGAAATACTGAAAACCAAAAAAAGTCTTTTACTATTTTTCTCTGGCTTTTGTTGAACCTTGGCATCCATGAAAAACTTAAAGAAAGTAAGCACCACTCACTGAGGTAAAACATTTTAAATAATTACAATTTTAAGTGGATTATTTTAAGGGATGAACTGAGTTTTAATGTCTCTCCCCTAAAATTTTGTACCAAGCATTGAGTGCTAGCTGCCTTGTCTGACATGGGTGATTTCAGGTACATGTAGTAACTCACATATAAGCAAAAAACTAAGGTGCCAAAAAAATTATGCTTGGGTTGTTAGTAGTCAAGTCTTAAGTTGTTAGACTGTGACTACATTTAAATTAATCCTGCTATTCATCTAGCAATATTTTCCTGGAGAGAGAGCTCTCCGATCCTAGTGGAAGCATCAATCCTGCTTCTACTAAGTTTTAAAAGAGCCAGGTTGGTGAGGGGGTGCATGAGCCCATAAAGAATGAGCAGAAATACCCCACTGAGTGTTTCTATGGGATTCTTACTGAGTGTGGAGTAGAAGCGAAGCAGAGGTTGGGGATTCATGGGCAGGTGGAGAATGAGATGCCAGCCTATCACCAGCTCTGGGGAAGCAGAACTTGATGGGAGGGTTCATCCCCACAAAAAATGGCTCTAGAGCTTAGATGAGGCCTTGTTAGGCCTAGTTAAAGCCACCTTTAAAATACTCAAACGCAGGCATGGACACTCTCCTGGGTGATGTCTTTTCCAAGATACTTAACAGGTGATCGTTTTTAAGCCAGTGCTGAAAAAATCTGCCAGCAGTGTGAACCATGTTACACTGCAGGTTTTTTGTTTCATAGACTAAAAAACAACCAAGGTTTATATCTTCCACGCTGCTCATCCAGAACAACTCTGAGGGCCAAAGTCACATTTTCTGGCTTCAGGCATAGCTGGACCAAGCAAGGTGGTCCTCAAGGATCCATCGTTCTGCCTTCTGTGGTGTTGGCTTCAGTCTCAAGCAGCCTCCTCCAGATCCAGGGTGATGATGGCCTTGTAACTTCCAGACCGAGGGAAGAGAGGTTTTCCTCCCAGAATTCCCACAAAAACCCAGGACTTACCCTCATGGAAAAGTTTCAGTTTCCCATGGATCCCCCAACCAATCCCTAGGAAGAGGGAAGCTGAGAACTCTTGGAGGTCTCAGCCCCCACTGGGTGAAAGTATGAGCAGATCTGTCTCTTAAGGAGAAGTCAAGGGGTGCTATGGAGTGGGGGAGCAGGAAGGGTTACTAACACAATCCCTAAATGCAGAGTCTCTTAGGGTTCTGGACCTAAAATGCCAGGAGCCCTGAATAATTCAGGTGTGAGGATTTCCATATTATAGAAGGTACTAATCCTGGGTGATACTTTTAATAGTTATTTTAAAAGGGTTGGTCAGTTTTACTCATCTACAAGGAGGTACTGAAGTATGTGTACTAGTAATAATATACTAAAAATTCTGCTTCTTTATGGAAACATAAAGCTTGACATAGTCTTTGCCCCCAAAGAATTCCTAGGAGCAAGGTCATTTAACACAAAACTCCAAGTTACCGTAGTGTGGCATTTGTCTTAGTTTCCCAAGTCATAGAACTTGCTATATCCTCTTAAACTTGTAACAGCTCCAGAAATCAAGGCAGATGCAAGAAATTTAATACGCAAGAATATTTCACAAGAATATTTGTTCATGAGAGAATTTGGAAGTATTCCTAGGACAAAGTAAGTGTGGCAGTGATATTTCTTTAACCAGAAATAAATTCATATTAGATAGCAAGAAAGTGCACAGGTAAAAAAGAAAGTGTGTGTGTGTGTAGGAGTAAAATTAACTCTGAATTGCCAAGTACATTTCAAAGCAAATTGAATATTTTTCATGACCACAAGTTCATAAACATAGTTAGGACCTAAAGACCAAAGTCTAGCATACTATGTCCTGATTGTTTGGATGTTGAACAGAATTTATAATGAGACCCAGATGTGGGAGTTTAAGACTGAAAATGAAGGTGACCTTGAAGTGATTCTTGGTGGGGTTTTTTTTCAAATGGAAATAAGAAATGCCTCGGGGAGATAACTGCCCACGTTCTCTGAGGCACAGCAGCCAAGTTTGCGGTTTCATCTTCCAATCGGGATATGGCAGACGTCTCCAGAAAAGGGAGTCTTGGGTGGAAGCAGAAAGTGCCAGGTTCACAAAAATGAGGGACAAGGGATGAGAAGATGTCATCAGGAGGCCGAGGCCTGGGTCAGGTTTGACGACAAGAGACTCACTCCCCCTAAACCTACGTTTTGTTGTTGTGGTTTGTTTGCTCTTTTGGTGGCACTGGAGATTGAACTCTGGACCTTATTAGCACTGATCTACATCCCCAACTCCTTTTTTAGTTCTTATTTTGAGACAGTCTTGCTAAGTTACCCAAGCTGGGTTTGAACTTTGCAATCTTCCTGTCTCAGCCTCCCAGAGTACTGGGATCATAGGTGTATACTACCATGTCCAGGTATCTTCTAAACCTCTTCAGAAATCCAAGGAAGTCATGAAATATAAAGACAAGGACTGGTTGAAGTGTGAAATCTGAAAGTTTTCCTAAAGTAGTGACATTTTTCTCCTTGACTAGAAAGAAATTCATATTAAGCTAGAAAGTAGGCATTTAATTAAAAATAGTAGACACTGAAGAGTTTTAAAACACAGAAACTAGTCTTGACTTATTCCAAGTTGGGAAATATTTACCGAACACCGATAATATGACTGGTGGTGTTGGCTGATGCAAAACGAATGCCACATCACACAGAACTTGTCTCACTGTGCTGGCGGAGATAAGGACGGAAATAGAGCCTGATGTCACACATGCTGTAGCGGGCTTCCACAAGGTGCCAGAGAGGGATCCAGGCTCCCATTAAAAGCTGTGTTTTAAGTGGCTCCTACAATGGTGTGTGACAGCTCACAAAGCCAACAAGGTCACGAATGCAGCAGAGAAAAAGTCTTAGAAGCGTGAAATGTGCACAGAGAAGGTGCAAACAGGAGAATAACAGGATGGAACCCACGCCTCTGATGTTCCTCCCGGCGACCTCACGGCACAGGGGAGGCCGGAAGCTGCCAGGGGCTCCTGAGGCTTTAGACAGGGCTGCATCAGAGGAGGCAGAGTGACAGGGCTGTGGCGATGGGACAGGGCAGTTGGGGTGGAAGTGGCAGCACTGGTGACCGGAGGGCAGAGGAGAAGACACATCCACCGTTCCCAGCCAGCTGGCTTCGTGGGCAGATGCTTCGTACCAAGGCTTTGGGGAGAGCCCTGCCATAAGCTTCGGCTCATCTTCATATCATTAGTAACACGGACTCCACACGTGTGCCCAGCTAATCACGCGGCAAGTCCTGGCCCCAGGTTTCTGTGTGGAGTTGAGGGGCAGCATAGGATGCCGGTGATTGAACAGAACTCGCTTTGCCCTCAGAGGCTGGGTGGAGAGAGGAGCTCAGCTCTGTGTGGACTTCAGGTACCCATGTGTCACTAAAACCAAGAACAGCAACAGCCTATTAGGAATTGGATGCCAGCTCTGGGTAAGGGCAAGGTGGTACAGTGGCAGGGTGGGGTGTGAGGTGAACAGGTGGGGCCCTGTATGTGGGGGAGCCTGTACAAAGGCAGGAAAGAGCCAGATGTGGTGCACAGCTGTAATCCCAGCACTTGGGAGGCTGAGGCAGGAGGGTTGCCATGAGTTTGAGATCAGCCTGAACTACACCCTAAAACCCCATCTCAAAAAATAAACACACAAGAGAAAGAGGCTGAATCTCTACAAGCACTGGTGTTTAAGGGATCCAAGAATGACAAGACCCTGGAAGTAGAGGAGCCCGAATCTGTGGGAAAATGGGAACAGGAATCACATCCTGGAAGCCAGAAAAGGCATCTGAGAAGGAAGAGGTGATCTCAGAAGTATGTGCCACAGCCATCAAACAAGACCACAGTGGGGAAATGGGGGCTGTACAGGGATGGGGTGGTCCCCGCGGACAATGGCAGAGGCAAAGCCACATGGTGGGGCCGGAAGGAGAAACGTAGCAATTCGGTCAGGAGCAGGCCCAGTAGTCAAAGGGAGGACAGGAGGGTGGGTGTGCAAGATAAAGGTCGCCTTGTTTGCTTTTCTGAGGATGTTAGGAAGGTCAGTTTGTGAGCCTGAGCAGTGGTCTTAGCAGACCCAGCGGAGGGCACACTTGTGGGAGAAGGGTAAGGTGAAGGTGGGACAGAGGTAGATGGACAGGTCAGAAAGCAACTCCACCGTGCCTTCAGCCCTGCCCTCAAAGTTGTCATCCTCCTACTCAGCCTCCCAGAGCGCTAGGACTGCAGGCTTTCTCCACCAGTCCCAGCTACATACCTTTTAACGGTCCTCTCATTTCCCCCATGTTAAATATACTAGGGGGACAGGAGGTGAGGAGAGCAGCAGCCTTTGAAGGGTGTCAAAGGTGACTCGCCCTTCTTTTGGAAATGGGCCCTGACCGAGAATGGGGGCAAAAGGGCTCTGGCCCGGGCAGGGAAAGAGCTGAACGGTGCTGGCCCTTTGTGTGGATGGCAACTGTGATAGGAAACTTCGTCCAGGGTATTAAAGCTGGAGAAAGAAGATTTGCCTTTTAATATTTTCCTGTTAATCTTAGCAGACCCTCGCAACAGGGTGGCTTTTCTCCATGATTCCTTGCTCCAAGGGTCCTTAGCACCAGAAAGGCAAGATCTCCCCAGGCTGCAGCAAGGCCAAGTGCTGATCTGGTTTATAATTAATGTCTCCCTCGACTAGGGGATGTTTATTAAGTTGGACCGCAGTTTACTCTGAGATCTAATGATTAAACTTCTCCAGGCCCTTTTTAATTGCAGCTGAGTTAAAAACTGACCAACTGGCCACTTAATCCCTTCTCCGTGAGATGCCTGGAAATTAAACCCCAGACTGCCCGCACACTTGTCCACAGCATGACTCCAGAAAGCTCCGACTCTGGCTCCATCCATTGCTAAGGGCAGCAGATTGGGCTCATTCCCGGGAAGCGGAGTGTGGGGCCCCGCTGCCTGGACTCTTTCCCTTGCTACCCCAGGAGATGCGTTTACCCCTATTTAACCAGTCATGCCCTGCACAGTGCCGATAGGGCCGTTTTCCACCTCCCATCTGTGTGTGGTTCTCTGCAGGATACGTCTTCAGATGGTGTTTGTGGACGTTATGGAGAAGTGTGTCTCTAGAAAGATCGTCAGCTTAGTCTCTGTGCCTGTCCGTGCCAGACCCGCAGAGTCCTTAAACAGAGCTTCTGCTTGAGAAATTACGTCCCCTAAAGCCATTGTCTGGATTCAGGAAAGAAGTAGGTTTAAGATAAAAACCAGACACGGAAGCTATGACCGACCACCTGGGCAGCAAGCAGGGCCCGAGGCGCGTCCCGAGAGAGCGCTGGTAAAGCATTCCAAGAACACCAGGGTTCCCGCGTCCCGTGGAGACGAGGTAGGTGTCGCCCCATCTCAGGCTCTTTCTCATAGTGGGGGCAGGGAGTCAGTATGGGGGTGCTCCCTCTACTCTTTAGAACAAACCCAACTGGTCTGGTCTCTCCTTTCAAAGGGGTTAACCGGCCTTTCCTCGGTGCTAGGTGAGTTTGTAGCCCAAGGCACCTTTTGGTGACTCACTCCTTACATATGTAAATGTTCGAGTCCTGCTAGGTCCGGGCCCCGGCTGAACACCCACCTTGGAGACCCGCCCCGGCGCATCCTGCCCCGGGCGCACAGCTCCGAAGCGCACCCAGGGGCAGCTCGGCCACCCCAAGCCAAGCCCTGCAGCATTCGCTAGCGCTACTTTAAAACAAAAGGGGGAGTGGGGGTGGACCTCCCCCCAACCCCCCCTCCCGGCCCTGGCTGCGCCGCCCGCCCCCGCGGCCCCTGCTCTCCGCGTGCGCATGAGCAGAGGCGCCTCCCTCGGTTCCTCCCAAGGCTAAACTTTCTAATTCCCTTCTTTGGGCTCGGGACTGCCAGGAACGGAGCGAGCGCTTGCCTCGCGGCTCGGGGTGAGAACAAAGTGGCTGAGCGATTTTCCCTCTTCCCCGGCCCAGCCCCCGCTTCCGTGGGAGCGGCAGGAAATGCAAGGGCCCCTCTCCTCTCTTTGAATATTTGCCTTTTCCTCTCCACCTCTGCAGAAGGGAAGACGGGAAGAAAAGGCAGGCGGCTCGGCGACGTGCGAGACCGATTCCCGGGGCTGCGGGACTGGCCATGGGGCGGCTCCAGGTGTTGGTCTTCGGTTTCTTAGGTAATGTCGAGGAGGCGGTGGGAGAAGGGGTGCGTTGGGTGCTGGACTGAAAACCCCAGCCTGGGGGACTCTAGAGGGGCTGGTTGGAAAAGATGCCCTTAGAATTCAGCGCCACCACCCTGGCCTCCGTGGAGGCTGGGGACGCACGCGGACCGCTGCCCCAGCTGTGTGCGCCGAGCTCACCCCACCGCGGGCTCTGCTCCGGGCCGGGTGCCGACCAGTTCGTGCCGAGTTTCCCCCGCCTCAGAAGCCGGGTCCCCAGGGTGGCGGGGCTTTCTGTGGAGGATCCCCTAGGAACCCACTCACTGCCCAGGAAAGTGCCCGAGTCGAGCGCAGGCTTCGTCCTGGAAAGACTGGGGCCATGTGGTTTTAATTAACCGTTGCTGTTCGTCTCCGCATGGCACCAGAATGCGATGTCTGGGGTGCATTTCTGGAATGGCGAAACCACCCCGGAGTTGCAGGCATTGCCTAGCCGCCCCTTGCTAGGAAAGGCGATAATTATCACCAGCCGGGGTGCCTCACTCCTCCAAAGCCTTGGCGACCCTGGCGTGCACGCGCGCACGCCCTTGCTCCTCTCCAGCTCGCAGGTTTCCACGCGCGCGCTCACACCGAGGGTGCCCGTCGCCGCGTGCTAGGGCTCATGCAGTGGGGTGGGGGCAGGGGGGCGGCGGGGCCCCGGGCCTCCCGGCGCTCGCTCTGGTCCAGGTACTTAAGAAATGGCGAGCAGCGCACCCACCTTTTGTGGGTAGCTGTTCCCCTGGGCAAGTCGGGTTGGGCCTGAACATCGCGTGGTTTTGCGGAGTGATGCGCCCTGCCGAGTGCTGGCAAACCGGGTAACGCGACTGGGTTCCTTTCTGCGACCCCCTCCGCGTTCCCGTTTCGCTTTTTCTCTTTTTTCCATTGTGTGTTTTCTGCGTATTCAGTTTTCTCCTGAATACTCCACATGCTCCTTCCATCTCCTCGGGTCTGGCCCCTGCTTGCGTCCCCCAACCTTGTCCCTTATTCCTCCGGTAGCCTTGTGCGGACCTGGACGAGTGCGCGCTCAGGACGCTCAGGAACCCGAGTTCAGCTATGGCTGCGCGGAAGGCAGCTGCTACCCAGCCACAGGCGACCTTCTCATTGGCCGGGCACAGAAGCTGTCGGTGACCTCGACGTGCGGATTGCACAAACCCGAGCCCTATTGTATTGTCAGCCACCTTCAGGTGAGGGCAGACTGCTGGGTGCACGTGACCCTGCTGGCCCAGTGCATAGGGGCCGGCCGGGAGCCTCCTCCGCATCCTGCCAGCCATCCGGATAGGAAGCTCAGTCACCCGGGGAGCCCTGGGATTAGGCTGGTCACTCTCTTCCAGCCCATCTCAGTGTGCTCAGTTGTATCTGCCAAACATTTCCTATCGCTGCTATGACAGCGCTAAGGACAGATCTTGCTTCTGCCTTGTACCCAGCCCTGATCCATAAGGCTCCAAAAACTGATTTCTTTAAAAAAAAAAAAAAAATCTCTCCTTTGAAGGGAGGTATGCATTAAAGATGGCCCACCTTTTTCTCTATGTTCCTAGCACTGGCCCTGGGTTTTTCCACATTTTCTATTCCAGTTAAAGGGGTACTCTAAGCACGAGCCTCACAATGTGATGCCAATCGGTTAACCTGTTTTCTCTCATGGCTTGGTGCTGTGACCATTTACCTCCATTAGGTATCAGGGATAGGTGCTTTTTTGCAACAAACAAACAAAACTCCCAAAACCCTGGTTGTCATGGTACCCAGGTAATGGGAGACCAAAATGAAATTTCAGAGTGTTTTCTAAAATGGACCTAGATTTTCGATTTCACCTCTGTATACAAAATTGGGACTAGTTTAACAGTAGATGTAAAGTATAAACTGTCTAGAATCCAGGTCGTTTTTTTCTTTAATAAATAAATCAATAAATAAAATAAAAGGAGGCTGATACTTCTGGTCTCTAACAAAAGCAAACGGCGTTGGTCCCACCAGCAGGGCAGGTTCCAAGCTAATTGCTCAGCGCCTGGTCAGTCCACTCACCTATGTACCTGCCCGGTAGCAAGAGGGCACAATGTCCTGTGGTTTGCAGGGCAGATGCTTGAAAACTTTTCTGAAGCAGAAAGCCTGCTCGGAAACCCTGATAAATTAAACTGAAGGAATGTGGTACAGTGAATTGCACTCGCTGGCTTTATACAGCTTTATACAGAGATGTCTAGACTGCTTCCTCCTGATTAGAGGGGAGGCTATAATTAAGCCTCCCCTCCCCCAGTTCTGGTAATTGTTCTTTAGTACTAGTTTCCTTGACTACAAGTTAATGCAGGCAGTGGATGTTACCTTTTCTAATATTAGCATTTAAATTTTACCTAAAGTGTTGTGCTAACATTTATTTTAGAGGCCAGGACATCCTGTTAATGAATCACCAGCTTCTGAAATCAGCTTTGAATGGGAATTAGACTCTTGTCTCAAAAGCAGCTAGAGCCAGGCTCTGGTGTATGTGATTAGCTGTGAATTTGTTCAGTGCTTTTCAGAGACAAGGCCTAAAGAAAGGAAGCAAGTATGCATTTTTCTCAATTTTGTTCAGCTTTGTTCCTTATCTCTGTGCATTCTGACTTCTGGTATTTATTTTGGCTCATATATCCTGCTAGTCTCCAAATCCTTTTGGAGAAAATAGATACAAATGTAAAAGTATAGTCAGTCACTTTGGGCCCTTTGCAAATGGTATTCTTGAGCAAATTCTGTTTATAAGATCTATTTGGGTCTCCACATACTTCAGCATTATTACCATTTCTGACTTAAGAAATCATCAGCATTTCTGAAAACATAGGTACACGGCCAAGCTCCCGAGGGAAAAGGGAACTATTAAGGCAGTGTTTATGAGTCACCATGATGTAGTACAAAGAGAAAAGAGAACCCTACTGCCCAGGGGCTATGGCTCCCATTTTAGGAAGAAAGAAAATGAGAAAAATTCAGAGTGACTCTAAAGCTAAAGCCTATCTTTACTCTCGTTCACATCCATGTCAGGGTTCCCTGAATTAGCCTCAGTTTATAGTGGTACCCAAAGGTAGGACAGCCTGGTACCCCTTCTCCAGATATCCCGAGCCCTTTACAAGGGGTCCTGTCGTCACCACTGTCAGTCTGTTACTTGGGCAAAATAGATGCTAACAGATCTTGTTCTGTAGATCCCAAGGCTTCTCTAAATACTTCTGCCTGATACTTGGTTTCTGACTCATTCAGATTTTAGAAAAATCAGGTCAAATGAATTGTCCTTTTTCCTTTTATTTTGTTAGTTTTATGTCAGCAGAAACTAATACTTCTGCATTTTAGAGTAAGCTTTTCTAGCTATTTACTGAGATTAACGCTTAAGCCTAGAAATTTGATTTTGATTAAATTAGAGGCTTATGGAAACAATGACCCTTTTTACTTTTGACCTTGAATTTGCAATAAAGGAGGTTATTTTTAGGAGTATTTTAGACTCCATAAGTTGAAAGTGAAAAATGTGATGTAAGTCATTTGAGTAAATTTTTGTGCATTCACCTTTCTTGAAGCTTAGTGGTTTGATTTTTGTGGATTAATGGATTTTTTTTTTCTTTATGCGATTGTTTCTTAGACTCATGAGACTAACTTGTTTTCAGGAGGACAAAAAATGCTTCATATGCAATTCCCAAGAGCCATATCATGAGACCCTCAACCCTGACAGCCATCTCATTGAAAATGTGGTCACTACGTTCGCTCCAAACCGCCTTAAGATTTGGTGGCAATCCGAAAGTGGTATGTGGTTGGTAACCTTCATGGGGGTTCCAGGGTCCTGGGTATCTGTAATTATGATTGGCTTCTGTGTCCTGTAATTATGGCCTCTGGCAGACTTACTGCCTGGAGTACTAACTTGTCTTGGTAAAATGTGATCCTTCTTCCTGAAGCAAATATCCTATAAGAAAACAATTTTTCATGCCAGATAAAGGAGTTTTCCATAGTCTTCATCCTAAGGGGCCCTTAGGGGATGGAGTTTGTGCTGGGGCAGTTAGGAAAAGGCGTGGGAAGACCCATTATGTCATGCCTTATTCTTCCACAGAATGAAGTTAGATTTCATTTTTATCAACCCTAAGAGGAAGAACAGAAATCACAGGCCCTTCCAATTGCAGAAAATTTCATAGCAGCATTACTAGTACTATGAAAAAAGGACAACAAAGTGATTTTTGCAGAGTCAGTCCCTGTGGCTGTGATCCCAAGCTAAGCAGTTTTCCTAATGATTGTGTGACTCCGACTCCTTTTTCTTTCTTTGCCATTTGAGTTGTGTGGCTTAGTGAATTCATCAGCTATGATATTACTATTGCTATGAAACTGAAGTTGCATGGGTTTTATATTTGCTAAATGCTGAAATTTAAGGAACAGAAATGCGTGTTTGTTAACTAGTGTGCTCTAGATGATTTTTAAGATGTTTATTAGTACATGTTTGCAGTGCGTAAAGCTTGCACTCATTGTGGGGAGTTGTTTCAGATATACAACATGTTAATTCTTTCACCCTCTTCCCTCCTCTCCTCCCCATCTCTTTGTCCCTTTCCCTTTTGCAGACGCTCTCTCCCTGTCTCCTGTTATCTGCCTTTTATTTCACTCTTTAATTTATTTCTATTTGGGGATTCTTATATCAGTAACCATGAAATATGTCAGCTTGTGAGTCTGACTTACTTCACTTAATGTTATGATCTCAAGGTGCATATTTGGGTAAACTACCCAAATATGTCCTCCTGTCTAGTAAAATAGTACTCTGTTATAAATATTAAAACAGAAATGCTTAACCTTTAGATCTTTCTGGAAAATATTGTGGAAATGGGAACCTAAGCCTGGCTGTAGAAGGCCTGGATATAACTAGATCTGTTACATGCTGCTTGCTTGGGTGGCTGGGGATGTATGCAGTCACTTACTAGTTTGAGAAGAGAAACTCCCTTGTCACTGACCGCTTACTTTCTAAAAGTTTTCCAGAATATGGTTTCTAGGGGAAGTTGGTTAGCCATTGGTCAGGCGTAGGAATCCATTGGTTACAGACTCGGCTGGGAGAGAACCGGAGAAAGCATGTGCTGTTGAGGGTCTTCCTTCTCGAATTAATTACTAAAGTTGAATATTTTTGTTGGAAGTTCAGTGTGAAAGACGTTTCTATAAGTGCGAGCCACAGAGGACTTCTGAAATAGCATAGGGCTCATTGAGAGCTGGGCCTGGGCGAGCATTCCTCCACCACCCACGTTCCTCCAGTGAAACAGAAAGACAGAAGGATGTCTGGATGTTAGGACCAAGATTATCCGCGGATAAGTCCATAGGTAGGAAGATAGCTTTTCCATGTGCTATAGTTGTGGAAGGTTTTCCAGTTAATCCATGTCTGCATCTTTGAATTGTTAGAACAGGAGAATCCAGATGCCAGAAAGATTTTTGCAAACTTGGTCACGGAGATTAGATAAGACTGGACAGATGGAACTTGGCTTTTCGATGATTGTTACCGCACCCTGCCATCTCTGTTATCTGATAGCTCACAATTAAAGACTTTCCCCCTGCGTGTGACACTCTTTTGTGTGTTTTATGCAGGTTGTGCTTGTATATGTGGTGCTTAAAACATTAGTGATCTGTTCCTAGACCTGAAAAATCAAATATGCAGTAGAAGAATGATCTTCGTCTCTCTTTTCCATGGACTTTTGTGCCCATATTTTAAAAAGGAAAAAAAGCCCCAAACTGCATCACATTATCAGGCTGTGAATCTAAATGGAATGTGCTTTGGGATTACACATCGAATCGCATGTTCTTAGGTTACAGGAATGGGACTGAGTCTAGCTTTGTACTTTTTACGTAATTTTGTTATCTCTTAATTGTGAACAAATACCACGGGTTTTTAAAAGCTTGGAAGAAGAGTGATGTAAGTTATTTGGCTAACATTTCTCTGAAAAAAATCAATGTCTAGAGTAGTTTTGTAATATGGTTCTTTTTAGTAAGTCCGATAGGGTTTGTTAGTATGATGGTGGTGTTTTTCTTTAACATTCCAACTTGCTCATATCCGTTCCAGTGACCACTTTTTCCCCTCAATTAGCTTGGCAGTTTTCCAGCAGGAGAGTTTGTTTTAAAAGGTCCTACTGATTTCCTGAAAATATACCAACCTCTGACATGATTCATTCTGACATATTCCTGTCTCCCTGAACTTCAGAGTTCTTTTGCTTTGGAAGAGGGACCCCGAAGGCTTCCTCCAGTCTTGGGAATGAGGCAGAGTCTCCTTGACCCGACAGACAGGCTGGGCCCTGGGGTGGGGGAGGAGCTTCCTATCCCTGGAATCCCAGTGGCGCTTTTAATGTGCTCCAGTGGGGCCTGCTCTCCCGCAGGGCACTCGCCAAAGACTCCTGTGTTTGTTCAGGCTTTCCCCTGAAAGCGAAGATGTTGGTGTTTGTTCCGTTCCACACCAGTTTATTTATTTGACTGGTTCTTTGTCTCTTTGACATTGTTTTTCAGTTGTGGAAATGCATCCAAAAATGTTCCATCAGGGACAGGGTTTTCTAAGTTGCTGTATAACTAACATGTGGTAGACTTGTATTTATTTTCTTTGCTGCCACATAGAGAAAAAAGAGTTATTTGTGTTTCTACTGGAGGAGGATTGACTCCCAGGGGCTCCCCACAGCAAGCTGACCCCCTCCTGTGCACAGGAAGTGCCCCTCCTTCCCTTTTGGGGGTCCTTCAGCACAGAGGGTCGCATCTGACTTGTCCCAGTTGCTAAGAGATGTCTGTCTTGACATCTGCAGAGGTGTTCTTTCTGCCAGACGTCTTGATCCAGTGAGCAGATTCAGCCAGGTGAACTCCAGAATGATTTGTGGAAAACCCAAGACTCAATCTGCCTTGTACTTAACTACCTAAATAAGAATGAAGGATTGTTGTTAATAATCTGCAACCTCAGTTTACGATAGAATGCGAAGAGAATTTCTGTGAGGAGTGTAATAACTTAATAATCACGAGTGTTGACAGATGCCACTGTTTTCCTGTTTTCTTCTTTATTTTTTAAATCTATAGGTGTGGAAAACGTAACTATCCAACTGGATTTGGAAGCAGAATTCCATTTTACTCATCTCATAATGACTTTTAAGGTAAGAAATCCCTGACTTTCTCACAAACGACCTGGGGCAACCTAGATAGTTTCCCTTTCAAAACAAATGTCTCATGTGAGGCTTCTCAATGGGAAGTTAAATGTTGTTGTTGCCATAAATTGGAATAACTGAACAGCTTTTAAAACATAGGCATGATTAACTACCTTTAACAAACCCTCTATTTTCACGGCAATAGGTAGAGTGAGCCTCTTCTCTAAGGTAATTCAACTATAAACTTTTAATTAGCTATCTGCTTATTTCCCCCTAGAGAGAGGCAGTGTTGACTCACTCCCAAACCACAGTAAAACATCTGGAGAATAAATCTCATCCTTTGTGTTTATTTTTTAATGGTGTTTGGTAACTGAAAAGGAAGCATATTTTGTTTAGTTTTCAAGGCTTTGCAAAATTTGTGGGAAGAGATTTATAGTTCCTAGGGAAATGTGTGTGCCTTCTTCAATGCAGATTTTTCTCATCATTTCTTTTTGAGATGTAAAATGACTCCAGGACTAGGGAATGTCTGTACAAAGTCCCTTTGTTTCTTCTTAAGCAGCTGCTTGGAAATGACAGACTTCACATGGCTTAAAGTACATGTTGGTGCTCGGAAAACCCATCGTTTGCTTATTGCTTCCCAGGTCAAAATTGCTTTGGAGTAATTTTCATTTGGAAAATTAGCCATACCCTGTCAGATTAGGAGAAGGTGCAGAGGATAGGTTTACCATGTGGGCAGGCAGCCATGCAGGTCTCACTTGTGTCTGCCACCAAAGCCTGAGAGGGCGTGGGAGTCGGGAGGTGATTCAGGGGCCCTGGGGCCTGAGGTTCCCAGACTGCTGGTGTAGCTGCTGGGACGAAAGGTTGACACTGACATCTGATCCGAGAGGGGTTGGATAACTCATCCGGTACTCTTTGTCACCAAGGTCATTGGCCACACACTCAACCAGGTGGTTAGATGGAAACTCAACCACTGGTGAGGATATCACCTTTGTGTTAGGTGACACCTGGGCATATTCATCGATCATCCTTATTAATGTTCATGGTCTCATCTCGTACTTTGGAAAGAGCACTGTCACACACACCAGGGTAGCTGCAAGTTTATCTGCCTTCTGGAGTCCTCCAGGCACATACTCTACAGCTGAATACTCATTCAAGTGAATACGATGGACCAAAAACGACCAAAAAAATTCTGCACATAAGCACCAAAGGTCACGTGGAGGAGGCAGTGGTTGAACTGAGATGTGAATGGCAGGTTCAAGCTGTCACACTTTAGTTGAAAGAGAGCACTTCCCTTGGGTCCTAACTGCAGGGAGGGCAGCGTGCATGGGATCAGGCAAATCGAAGTGTGGGTCCTGGTTCTGTTCCTCGGGGTTGTGTGGCCTGAGCCCCTGCCTGTAGGTGGCACCCCGTCGTTATTGCAGGTTGAGCTTCCTGTTTCCAAAATGCTTGGACCGGAAGTGTGTCAGATTTTTGGTATTCTTCAGATTCTGGAATCTTTGCCTGAAATCTACCAGAAGAGCATCTCCAATCCAGAAATCCAAAATGCACCCAAATCCCAAACTTCTTGAGTATCAGATCAGACCTCCAGAAGTTTGAGATTTTGGTGAAACATTTCAGATTTCTGGGATGGGGATGCTTAAGCCATACTCAGGAAGCGTTCTGCCTCTGATACCCTCAGTTACAGCTGCCTTCGAGAGCCCTTGGTTCCTAAGGGTAGCACTTGGAGGCTGTAGAATCGAAGGTTGGCCTGCGAGGGTGGGGAAGGTTTAGAGGCAGAGCAGCAGAAGAAAATAGATGCAACGAAAAGCTCCTCGAAGTCTAAGCTCGGTAACGAGATGGTGGTGGTGAAGCAGGATGGGAACTGAGCCTGGCGTGATGGTGAAGAATGTGTGTTTATTGTCACACTCCTTGGCTCCAGGGTTGGGCTTTCCTTAGACCGTCAGAGCTCACTTTGCGTGTGCTCGGTGTGCTTTGGTACACAGTTAGCTGTTCCAGACTCTTTCGTCTGTTACATATTTGAAGGCAACTGCAATAACTGGCAGCCCAAGCAGCTCGATGACTGAGCAGAGCAGGAAAAGGCTTCCGTCCTTAGGTGAAGGGTGTTGTTCCAGTTTCCAGCAACTGCTTAACTCCACAGGAAACTGGATGGCTTGTCAATGGCCCTTTGGGACGTAGAGTTTTCCAGAAGAGGGGAAGGAGGAAGCACAGCTGGGACTGATTCAGTGGGTCTTCCCTCCACTCCCCTTTGACTCAGAGACATTGGGCCAGGTTTGTCTCTCCAGGTCCTCTCGAGTGTTGCCTGCTGGGAGCCTGTGGGAGGCAGGTGCCGTGCCTTCCTGGCGCATGAGGCTCTGTCAGTCACTGGGTGTCCTCCCTCCTGTCTTACTCTAAGTTCTTACTTGGTCTGCTTCTGCCCTCTTCAGTTTAATAACATAAGAGGTAAATTAAGCATTTGTCAAAATGTAATCTTTTGCTTTCTTACTCTTGATTCTGTTAACGAGGGACAAAGACTTTCACGATTATTAAGGAAGACAAAAGGAGGTTTGGGTGTATGCTGATTTTCACCATTATGTGTCCCCCAGCTTCCCGACACTCATTCAGAAGTAGCTGTCTTAACTGAGATTCTGTTTTCTAGGTCCTCTGATTTTCCTCTGTGGTAAACTTCTGCTTCCCCCAACACATGTATCCATCTGCCTCTTTGCCTGTTTTTAGTGTTCATTTTACCTGTGTTTTGTTTCTACTCGACCCTGTTCATCACCCCTCCCCAAATCTCTATCCTGTTTTGATTTTGAGCATTGTTTTTTTCTCTTTTCACTCTTAATACCTGTCTTTTGCTTTTCTACTTTGCCAGTAGTCAGAGAAGGAGAAAGACCATTTTGGTTGAATTCAGCCTGTTTGAATCTAAGTACTGACTATAGTTATGAATTCTGTCTCTGAGCCTCAGTTTCCTTATCTTGAAGGCAGTTGTCTTGTGAGGGTATAGTCATTTCCTAGGGCTATCATGAGCAAGTATCACAGACCCAATGACTGAAACATCGGTTATTCCATCCCAGTCCCAGAGGCCAGCAACCTGAGAAGGTATGGGCAGGGTCAGTGTCCCCCGAGGCCCCTGTCCTTGGCATGGAATAGCTATTACCTCCCTCCAACTTTACCCAGTCTCCCTGATGTGCATGTGAACGCTAATTGCCTCTTTTTTTTTATTTTGAAGGTAGTAAAATACAACAGAACAAGACAAAACAAAGCCAGTTGAGACAGTGTAGTGAAATTGGTACAGAACTTCATAGCAGGTTACTAGGAGTAATAGGTACCAGAGTGTATCTCGTTGTCCTTTGAATCAGGTATAGCAAGATCAAAGGAAACACAGAACATTATAGAACTTATCAAAACAGAATATTGAATAGAGCAATACCATTAATCAGATCAAAGCAAAACAATGATAAAAAATATTTGCCTTCAAAGAGATGGTAGAAGGAAATCCCCCATAATTGCTATATTGCATGTGGTCAAGCTCACAATAGATGCTCAGATCTTTGGCTCCCACTTGCTGGGGGGGGGTGGGGATGCATGTTTTATTCTCAGCCTGTGCTCTGATAGGCTCACAGCCGCTTATCAGGGTGGCGAGCTGGCTGCTTGGTTTCCCAGTGCCCTAAGTTCCAACATGGTGCGGATCTCAGGAGATGCTGATGGTTCTCACCCTGGGGCAGCCAAAGCGGCTTGCCAGGCCACAGCCACCTACCAGGGTGGAGCGCTGGCTGCTTGGTTTCCCAGCACCTTAAGTTCCAACATGAAATTGCCTCTTTTTAAAAGATCACCAGTCATGTTGGCTTAAAACCCACCCTAATGACCCTCTTTTATCTGAGCTACCCTCTCCTGACTGGTCTCCACATACCTACACATTCTGAAGCATGAAGTTAGATCTCCAACTTCAGGATTCAGGAGTACTGGTCTCTCCTTGATGTGTTTTCTTGACTCTCTTTATCTTGCCTCTTGCTGCTTTTCCTGAAGACATTATATACTTTGAGGTTTCAACTGCTCCACATATACAGTGACTCCCAAATCCATGTTTCCAGCTTGATTCTCATAGCCAAGTGCCAGACCAGAGTCACTGCCCCTCACATGTAACAGATGCATGTGACCAACCCCAGACCATTTGCCTTCACTCCTCTGTCTTCTTAACCATTTGCCGTCTTAACCACTTGTAGATGTAGAGTTCAGTGGTGTTAGTTCTATTAACAATATTGTACAGCCATCACAGTATCAAGTTCTAGAACTTACTCAGCATCCTGGACAGAAAGTCTGTAGTCATTCTACATTAACTCTCTATAGCCCTTTTTTTACTTCCTCTGGTCACCTCTAACCTGCTTTCCATCCCTGCTATACCAGATAGTGCTAAACTATCCCAGGTATTTCACGTAAACAGAGTTATATGCGGTAATATTTGAAATTATGCGGGGCGTGTTTCACGTAGTGTCATGTTTTCAGGGTACATTCTTGTCGTAGCAAGTTTCAGGATTCCTTTCCTTTCTGTGGCTGTGTAATTTTCCATTGCACCTACCCACCACAGCTTGTTCATCCATCTGGAAGCTGATAGATACTTGGGATGTTTCCACCTTTTGGCTGGTGTGAATAGTGCTGCTGCACAATCATGAACAACTGTCTTGAGTCCTGGTTTTCAATATTTTGGGTACATACCGAGAAGTGGGATTGCTGACTTCCCCAGTTTATTAATTACTATAACTTATTTTCTCAAATTGCACTCCAGGTAATTCTGCTATGGTGTTTGTCACATTGTACCATAAACTCGATGCCCCTGTCAGTACTATGTTGGACTGTGTGTAGCAGATGTACAGTGTCTGTGTGGCTGCCAGGGTAGGCAGACCCATGTCACTGAGTGATTAGATGAAGAAAGGAAAGAATGAGCACTGAAACTCACGTTATGGGCCCAGCAGCTAAGCATACCACAGTTTGTTTGCTATTAGGGGCTGTTTATAATTAGCTCCTAAAGAGAAACAGCCTACTGATCTAGTAATACAGGGGAAAGTACAAAATTCAGAGAGTAGACACTTCCCTTGCAACAAGAGGTGCCATGGAACAGCTTGAAGTATTTGAAATCCGGCCACAGCCCAAAATATCGACGACATGCTGTCAGGGGTTGTGGCACACAGTGTGTGACATTTTCATCTGTTTTTTTAAAAAATACAAATCACCAATAAAAACCATCACACGAGATTTGCTCTCTGCTTTCAGACATTCCGTCCGGCAGCGATGCTGATCGAGCGATCGTCCGACTTTGGGAGAACCTGGGGTGTGTACAGATACTTTGCCTACAAGTGTGAGACCAGCTTCCCTGGCATTTCAACGGGCCCCATGAGGAAAGTCGATGATGTCATCTGTGACTCCCGGTACTCTGACATCGAGCCCTCGACAGAAGGAGAGGTGCCTTTACTTCTTTGTTTCACTTTCCACTTTCAAGTCTACCTTTTGATCATTGTAAAAACACCAACCACTCCTGTATGTATTTTTTAGGTGATATTTCGTGCTTTAGATCCTGCTTTTAAAATAGAAGATCCTTACAGCCCAAGGATACAGAGTAAGCTTGTTTTGAAATAATAACGTGGATGGGAAGCAGCATTCATGGAATAAGAATTACCCAGAGCCCCACTACCCAGAATCTAGATACTTTGTGTTAAATGCACTGACATTTTCTTCCTTCTGGAATATTCTACCAGAAGCTCTTGGAATTTCCAGTAATGTTTTCACTAAAGAGGAACACCTTTTGATGAGAGTAAGAGATATATATGTCTTAAATACTCTTAATTATATTGGTTAGCCTACATTATTTTATTACTCAGCATATTCATATAGATTAAGCTTATTGTAACTATGTCCCCAAAATATAATTGCTCAGGGCTGAGGATGTAGCTTAGTGAAAAGAGCTTTCCTAGGATACATGAGGCCCTGGGTCCAATCTGCAACACTGCAAGCAAAAATAAAAGCATAAAACAATTACTCCAATGAAATAAAGTTTGTTTCTCTTGCATGCAGTCAGCCAGAGGGATTGGCAGAGAAGGAATGTAGCTCAGTCATCATCATTAAGCTTGCCAGATAACATTCTCAAGGGATGGCCCATTAAATTTGAATCGTAGATTATAGTATGACTATATCCTGCCTAATATTTGTGACCGAAGTGTGTGCTCCACGCGGTATCTGTGGTAAGGATACCTATGTCCCATATGACATTTGGGATATGCAGAAAAAATTGTAGTTTTCATATTTAACTGAGCATCTTTTTTTTTTTTTTTCCTTCCCCAAAAGTCTGGTACTCAAATAAGGCTTCAAATAAGGCTACCCATCTTATCCATGGGTAGAATTATGTACATAAGGAGAGTTAGGTCACCACCCCTCCATCCGTATCCCAGTTGTGAAGGTCAAGCCAAGATAAAATGTGGAAGTGGTCCGCATTGCTTCTGTTCAGCCCCCTGACCATGGTGAGCCACTGGCTATGCAGCAGGAGATACTAGCAGACAGCTCTAGCTAAGAGGCCTTGTGGTTCGCTAAACTCTCAGCAAGGACTCTTGGCAAAGAAAGAATACTGAGAAAAACCAGAGCGTTAGCCATGCTCCATCTACTTGATAAGATTAGATTTAAATTTCTATTAATAGATGAATAAACTGGGTTTTGGAGAGTTACAGAGCATGTGACGTAGTAGTGAAATGCCAGGCAACTCCTGACCCGTGTGGTGTCATCCTCAATTCCGAGCCCTTTCTGACCATCAGCAAGTATGTGTGTGCTGTTCCAGATTACATTTTGATCTTCTTGAGAAGCAGAGTATGCAGTAATTAAGAGTGGGCTTTCGAAGCAGATCTGGATTAAAATTCCATTTCCATCACATTGTAGCTTTGTGACCTGGGATAAGTAATTTACTGGAGATTTTTGGGGGAGCCAGCAGGGGTTGATTTTTCATTTGTAGGTGGAAATAGTAATGTTGACCTTAGGAAAAATTGTTTGATGTATAAAAGTGATAACCATTTCGGGCATGGTGGCATACACCAGTCCCTGAACTGTGGAGAACAGAGGCAGGAGGGTTGCAAGTTCAAGCCCAGCCTAGGCAACTCAGCAAGACCCTGTCTTGAAATCATAATAAATGAAAAAGGACTGGGGATATAGCTCAGTGCTAAGGCCCTGGGTTTAATCATCAGTGACAGAGGGGAAAAAACAAAACAAATGCCTGACACACAGAATGTGTTCAGCCAGTGAAAAAGCTTAGCTGTTGTTGAGAATGCTGTTTGCTGTAGCTGCAGCTCAGGGCTTGGTCAGAGCTGGTCCTGTGGGCCAGAGGCAGTGTGTGAGGCGGCCTCCCAGCTAGGAAGGTGCAGCCAGTCCAGTAGAGACAGGGCTGATGCTTGCTGATCTTTTCCAGCTGTGCTTGGCCCAATTTTAAACCAAGGTCGCCTGGAACTGCTAAGGTGGAAGCATGAAAGAATAGGGTGGAAGAAGTCCAGGGAATGTTGCTAGAAAAGTGCTGCTTCCCCACTCAATTTTACGTGTGACTCAGCCTGTCCCTGGTCTGCAATTTATTCCATTGCTCTATTGTAAAACAGATGTTTAACAATATGTGCAGGTGCAGCTCTCACCCAATTTCAGAGTGAGCTATGACCTGTTCTTCCATGTCTCAAAACACCCACATAGGCCCCGTGACAAACCCCTCCTGAGTCCCTAAAAGGACTCATCTGTCTTCTTGTAGGTGAAACTTGTGGGACTTGAGGGTTGTTTTCCTGTTACAGCTTGAATTTTCTTTCCTTTTGTTGTTCAGTGGTATCAGAAAACTCATCTCTGTTAGAAAGATCTATGTTAGCAGATTGTGTTTTTGGTTTACTGTGTAATCAAGGGAACAATATTTCCTTAATTGTCCCTATTGTTAAAAACCTGGGACTCTTCAAAAGTGACTTGCCTCTCTGGAAAGCAGTGGGTGTGAAGCTCAGCTGTTAAATGTGGCAGGAGAGAGTGGGGAGTGTGTTTGCTCTTCTGAGGGCTTCCACAGAGATCAGTTCAAGGGTTTCTAAATACTCCAGCTGCCCCTCACATCTGTCGTTGGGCCTCTTGTCGGGCCTCTTGTCAGTGGTCAGTCGGTGCTTAGGCTCACTTTACTCAGAGACGTTCCACAGAAAGAAGCGCTGGTGTTCATGACCACCGTTCAGCCCTGTAGGAACGAGGCTTCTCTGTTTGATTCAACAAAGAGCCTAAGTTTAATGCATAGACTTTGCCTTTCCACCCCCAGCCATTTCTATAGTCTTCATTGTAAGCCATGCATATGTTACAAGGATTGAAAATTGCATTTGGGCTTTGAAAGTATCCGGTGCGCTGAGCACTGCTCTTTTGTCCTGTACTGTAAGTTGTCAGAATCCATCAGCATATATGAAAATAAAGCTTAAGAGCAATTTTAGCTTATAGCACTCAGTGAGAGGGCAGATGGACTCACCGATCTTGTGGGATCCCTTGGACAAGAATAGTAATTAAGAAAACACCAGTGGAGAAGGTTGGCTAGCTCTTGCTTTATCTAGTTGCTCTGAGTCTAATCTGGTAGACCAGCTTCTGTACTAAGATCGAGTCTACAGGCCAGGGATGAAAGGGGAAATCGCAGCAATTGATTGATGGGTAACTTTTATTTAGGAAAAAATAATTTGCCCTGATACCCTATGATGCTAAGGTTCTTTATCCTTATGTTCCTGTGTTATGTGGATAAATTGGAAATGTACAGCTAGGACAAAAACATTGTAGGCTAAAATGTTGCTTAGAAATTTGGTTGAAATATTCTTTCCCTGGGTTATAGTTATTCTATAGTGTTAAACCTGTTTTGGTAACTTAGATTTTTTTTTTTTTTAAGCAGTGGACAAATTCAGATATTTTCTCCTCCAAAAGTAGGTGCAAAACTATATTCTTGTAATAATGAAAAATTGAAGTGCTTTGATAAATCCCCCCCCACCGCCTCCCCAGTGGGACTGTGACTTGGAGACTTGCTGCTGTGGGACCAGAGGTACTAGAATACTTTAGGTTACAGGATGCCTGTGGGCTCCTGCGTTCTTGTAACTCCACTTTCACAGTTGCCCCTGAAACTGTTGGTCAGCTAACAGATCCATCACAAAGCAGATACCCTTATTAAAGAGGTGAGAAGTCTGTACCCTTCCCTACTCCCATATACTGTCACTTAACTGTGTGTTAAGCTTCACAGTTGTCATTTAGATCATCCAAAGAGAGTAAACTGCCCTTAACCCCTTCCTACGAGCCTAGTCCTGCTCTAAAGAGAAATGATGTATCATTCATTGCAAAGGAATTCGTGCTTGTCTGATGAGCCTTTTCATCTTGTTGGTGACCTTTGTAGACCTGTTAAAAATCACCAACTTGAGAATCAAGTTCGTGAAGCTGCATACTTTGGGAGATAACCTTTTGGATTCCAGAATGGAAATCCGAGAGAAGTACTACTATGCAGTGTACGATATGGTGGTTCGAGGAAACTGCTTCTGCTATGGCCATGCCAGCGAGTGTGCCCCTGTGGACGGAGTCGGTGAAGAGGTGGAAGGGATGGTGAGTGAGCTTGCCTGTGGCTTTCTGCTCTGCACGGGGATCCGACGGGCAGGTTGAAGCCAGTCTTCTCTAAAGCCGCTCCCATTTTTTAAAGACACATTAGTTTTCCATCTATATGTAGCCCCTTGTACTGTCTTGGTGGTTGGTTGCTAATTTTCTCTTTGAATTTAATTTTCTCTTGGACTGTGAGAATGTACAGACTGCTCATTTCCTAGACCCTAAATCCATTTTTGGAATTCAATGCTGTAGGTTGTTGTTAACGTAGGTATTTTAGCTCTCCAAGGATTAAAAAGTTGTCCGAATATCAATTGAGTCTGCTTTTACATTAGGGAAGATTAAAACCGCAAGCATTTAGTCTTTATGCTAGAAGGTACAAATTGACTCCAGCCCAAAGAAACTAGAAATTTTAACTCAGACCCATGGGATTTCATTTAGAAAGCAAATGGAGTTTGCTTGCTTTCTTTCTATCTTTTTTAGTTTCTTTCCTTGCCCACTATTATATTATGTCTGCAAATTATATATGTATTGAAAGTTGGGAATTGGATGATTTGCCAAATGGGTAAGTTAGGGTATTGTAATTTAGTAAAGTAAGTTCTAAGATAATTCTTACAGACCCATGGTATTTTCATGCCAGATCAGATACAGCTCCCCTATACAGTCTTGGACAGAAGAGACTAGAGGCTGAGTAATTGCTGAAGAGCTCTCCTGCCTCCGCCCTAGGTCCTCACTTGCAGCCTCCCTGGATGAAGGGTGTGCCTTTACTTGTCTCTCAGATTGCTGGTCTGTCAGAAGTCTGCAGGACCAAGTGTGTTCTGTCCTAAAACTCCCTCCTTCCCTTTACTCCAGTTAGCAGTCTCTGTGTGTGAACCTCTTGGGTATTTAAAGGAGCCCAAGGGGAGGGATCTGTCTCTAATGGTATTGCTAAATCTTTCAGGAGATGGTAGGTAGAGTCTGTTTACTTTCAAGTGTAACAAATCTGTGTAGCTAATGTCATGTCACTGGTAATTGTCAGAGTGTGTTGTTCTGTTTATTCCAACACTAGAGAGTCTTATGGTTTGACTTTTGGAGTTTACATTGAGTTTTGTTAAACCATCTAGTAATCAGAATATTTTAATCTTCAGCTCACTACACTCCTGTTAAGACCAGTCCAGGAGGGACCCATTGTTCCCGTTTCCGAATTCCATTCTGTCAAAAGTGCCCAAGTGTATGCATTTTTGGTGGGCAGAAATAACTATCATTTACGTGCCTTGCGGTAACAGTATGACATAGACCTCATAGGCCCTTCATAGAGTGAATTATTTTGTATCTTTTTCTGAGATTTTCTATTTTCTTACTCAAAGGAATAAAAAAGTAAATGGTTGGTTTTTGAAGTTGTATTTGGCTTGGAAAAAATTATGAAGTGCTGTACCTAAAACAAAACAAGTGATTAACCTAACCTGGTGGTAAAGCTCACGGTAATATAAGTTGGTGTCTAGATGGTATGTCTGCATTTAGTTGTGTATTGCAGCTTTTGTAGATTTCTATTGCCATAGATTTTTTAAAAAATTCTTGTTAGTTGTTTTTAAAAGTATTCTTAACTTTCTAATTTTGCTCATCTGGGTTTTTTTTACAGATACTCAATAAAATATTGAGCATCTATTATATAATGGGAATGATTGTAGTAGTGGGGGTACAGCCATCGATGAATGGATAGAACTTGCTATGGGAGGAAGCAAATAAAAACAGATCCTCGCTGTGGTGAGCTAGAGATTAGCATGGAAAGGGTTTTGTGTTTGCTGTGGGAAAGGCACGGCTATCAACTGCAGTCAGCCTCTCTCTCCTGTGTCCCTGACTTCCTAGGTGCATGGGCACTGCATGTGCCGGCATAACACCAAGGGCTTAAACTGTGAGCTGTGCATGGATTTCTACCACGACTTACCTTGGAGACCTGCTGAGGGTCGCAACAGCAATGCCTGTAAAAGTAAGTCTCCTTGGGAGGGACACTTGGAATCAGCTAGGATCCAGTATCCATTTTCTGCCTACTGGTACTTACACAATGTCCCGTTTTGCAGAGGGAAGCAGAATTAATTGCCCCTCTTGGCTTTCCCTGGAAACACCTAGGAAGCCAACAGTACATATTCAGTTAAATTAGTAAGACTTTGGGGCTGGGGATGTAGCTTAGCAGCACAGTGCCTGCCAGGCAAGCATAAGGTCTTGATTCGATTCCTGATACCAAAAAAAGAAAGAAAGAAAAACTTCTTGTGCACTGACCAGAACTTATGCATTTGGCACTGACCCAGGAAGACTAAGATGTTGTCCTTGACATTAGATCTGTTTTCAAGACACAATGACAGTGAGGGAAAATGAAGGAAACGTACAGCCTGGTAGATGGCTGCGGTGTAGGAGATGGAGAGTAGGGTTTCCGGCCTCATTTCCCTGCCAGCCTGGCTGTGTCCTCTGGCACTTGTCCATCCATCTATCCCCCTACGCCAGCCTCACTCTGCAGTAGCTCTAAGCAGCCCTGCACCCCCTTTACCCCTAACTCGCGGTGATTTGGACGCAGTGTTCCTGCAGGGGGACTGTCCTGGAATTTCAGGGGGCAGTGAGAGCTGGAGTGGTGGAGGCTTCACTAGCAGCTGGAGCCCAGCTGGCCTGAGGAGTCCCTAGGGCTGCTCCAAAGAGATGGAGGAGAGCCCGGCTCTGGGGTACATCAGTGATGAGACTTAGTTGTTTGCAGGTGTCCTGCTGCAGGGGTACAGAGAGATGGGGAGCAGAGAGCCCCATGAGTTAAGTACTGTGAGCAGAATTGGTGTGTGTCATTGGTATGAGGGCGAGCTAATTAAAGCTGGATTTAACCAAACAGGCCAGAGGAGAGAATACTGCACCCAGGAAGGCTGGCCTCGTGACTCTCAAGTGGACCTTAGTTCTCCCCCATGAGGCTGGGCTAGTATAAAGGTGGGAGTGGAGGGATCCATCCTTCACCCCGTGTTCTCCCAGGCTGGAAGCCCATGCAGGCTTTCCCAGTGCGCTGGCGGGCGGGATGGCCTCAGAGTCATGGACAGGGCTTCGTCCATCGCCCCAGGGGGCCCAAAAATAGCCTTTCTCCTGCCTGTACAGTTCCTCCTTTCCCTAAGGGATTTCTGGTTGTGATAGCTCATTCTGTGTTTATTTCATAGAGTTCACACCATTAAGGTTCCCAGCCTGATTTAGGGTTGAAATGAATGTCGTCAGTGCTGTGGCCTTTCCCACCATGGTGTCTGCTGGTTGGTGGCTCTTTTGCCTGAACGTGGTCCCTCCTGGCCGGAGCAGGCGCCCGCCCTCCCTCGGCCAGCAGGTGTGCAAGGCCGCGCTCCATGATCTCGTCCCTCTCACAGAGTGCAACTGCAACGAGCACTCCAGCTCCTGCCACTTCGACATGGCGGTGTTCCTGGCCACCGGAAACGTCAGCGGGGGAGTGTGTGATGATTGTCAGCACAACACCATGGGCCGCAACTGCGAGCAGTGCAAACCGTTTTACTATCAGCACCCAGAGAGGGACGTCCGGGACCCCAATGTCTGTGAACGTATGTTAGGGACTGTCACTTGCGGGAGCTGCTTGCGTTGCTTTTCACAGGTCTGCAGTCCACGCCCTCTAGCAGAGCTCTGAATCTGAACAGCTGACCCAGCGTCATCAGCTGGTGGTGGACCCTTCTCGGGCTGATTGGTGTAGATTGGGAGGGCAGAAGGCAGCATATATATTTATTCAAAGATCCACTGTGTTGCCTGGTAATTTTAGCCTGGCGTTTTTTGTTGTTCTTAGGATGTACATGTGATCCTGCTGGTTCTCAGAATGGGGGAATCTGTGACAGTTACACTGATTTTTCCACTGGTCTCATTGCTGGTCAGTGTCGGTGTAAATTACACGTGGAAGGAGAACATTGTGATATTTGCAGAGAAGGCTTTTATGACTTGAATGCCGAAGATCCCCTTGGTTGTAAAAGTAAGTCCGTTTGGTGGAAGGTCTGGGAATCCTCCGGGGTGCGTAACTCCCACTTCACTTTTGCCTTTTTGGACTCACCTGGTTTGTGGCTCTGTGCTTCCTTTTGTTGTTGCTACAGCTTGTGCGTGCAGTCCTCTGGGAACGATTCCTGGTGGGAATCCTTGCGATTCTGGGACTGGTTCTTGCTACTGTAAGCGTCTGGTTACAGGACAGCACTGCGACCAGTGTCTGGTAGGTACATCACGAGGAGCTTATGAATATGATACGTTCTAAGAGGGAACATGTCACCATCATGGATTCTGCATCATTCTTACATGTTAAGGTTAACAGACATAATAGGAAGTTCGTGGCATCAGAATTACTAGTGCATGTGGCTGAGGATTTAGCTCAGCAGCATAAGCGCCTGCCTTGCAAGCGTGCAGTTGTGAGCTCGATCCCCAGTACCAAAAAAAAAAAAAAAAAAGAATTACTAGTGGATACTTTGACAAGATGCTCTCTCAGTGAAATACTATTTTTATAGACAAATTAACAGAAGTTTTTAAAAATGAGAATGCTTCCTGTTAGTGACATAATGAGGCGCTAGCTTGTTTCCTGCTGTTAGAAATGCAGTCGAGGGTGTTCTCTGACAAGCATTGAGCAGATTGGCTCAGTAGCCTGTGGAAATGTACTTACCCCTTGACCAAGGAATCCCACTTCTGGGAATTTATCCTAATGAAATAATCAGAAAATTGGACAAAGTTGCATTCACCAGGAGGCTCGCTGTGTCTTTTTATTCATTGTGGCAGAAGACTTGGAAACAACAGTGGGAAAAGAAGTTAAAAAAAAAAATCTGGGGACTTCCTTACAACGTAATGTTTAGTTGCCATCAAAAGTGACAATAACATGAGGAAATGCTTATGTCATTAAATAGCTCTTTTAAGGCTCACAAAGTATGAATAATGTTTTGATTGTGTAGGAAAAAATATCAAGCAAAACAAAATCTTGGGGCCTGGGGATGTGGCTCAGTGGTAGAGTTCCTGCCTTGTGTGTACAAGGCCCTGGGTTCGATCCCAGGAAGGAAGTACACCAAAAAATTTCACTGTAATAACTGTAATTTTAATGTTATTATTTGATTATTGTAGCATGGGAGAAACCAGGGCCTCGCATACGCTAAGCAAGTGCTCTACCCCAGAGGAATAATTTCCCCCCCACCCAGAGGAATAATTAGGAAGAAAAATTTTTAAAATTTTACATCTTTATGGCATTCTTACTTTGATCGTATAACTTGGGGGATCCACTGGCCCCAAGTTAACATTTATGAACACTGTAAATTTGTGTAAAATCCTGGTAGATTCTTAAATAGATTTCTGGAAGTTTGATTTAAATTAGAGAACCTGTTTTTATCCAAACATTTTTAAGGCGCAGAGTTGGTCTCTATTTCGAAACTGTCCCATGTCTTATTTCTGTCTCATGTCCTCCAGCCTTGGCGATTTCCTCACTTTTCAGTTGTGAGAGAACTCCTAGCTTTAGGCCTTGTTTACACATAAATGAACCCTCTAATGGCTTCCTCATGGATTCATGACAGACCGAACTGGGGAAAATGAAAGGCCTGCCAAACATTTGCTGTAACTCTTAGAGTAGTTTGAATGGAGAAAACTGGTGTCTGCTGCTTGTTTGTATTAGTTGTTTGCAACATGACAAAACTGGTCTGGGATCTGGCGTCTGCCCGAGATTCTGTGACCTCTGACTGCAGTGACCTGCGGCTTGGGTTTCTTCATTTCCAGATTCTCCTTTCCATTTGTTGGCTTTTTGCTCTCACCGTGAACATAAGTGTTCCGTGGAGACGCGCTGTGACTTGTTCCCCGCTGAGTCTCCTGTGTAATTACAGGAGCACCCCTTAAATGTGGGTTTAATCATTTGTCCTGCAGCCACAGCACTGGGGCTTGAGCAATGATCTGGATGGCTGCCGGCCGTGTGACTGTGACGTCGGGGGAGCCCTGGATGACAGGTGAGGAGACCCACTCGAAAGTGCAAAAGATGCTCATCTTTGGTCTGAATACCTGGTTGATAATCGCTTGTGCCTGTAGCCTCAGTGCTTTTGTTTTGTTTTTCGGAGAAAATTTTTAGAGTGGGTATTTGGTACATGTATATGAACATTTGAATTCTTTTTACTTTCCTTCCCCTCCCACCCTTCACCTCTCCCTCCATCTGTTGGTCCACTTCCCATTTACAGTATCTCCATCTCTCTCTCTGTCTCTCTCTGTCTCTCTGTCTCTCTCTCTCTCTCTCTCTCTCTCTCTCTCTCTGTCTCTCTCTCTCTCTCTGTTTTTTGCATTTATTTATACTTTGGATTTCTCACATGAGAAATCATATGGTATTTAAGCTTGTATATCTGATTTATTTCACTTCTCATCATTTTCAAAGTGCATCCATTTTCCTACAGATGATTCAAAATTTATTCTCTTATGGCAGAGTTGGTATTCCATTGTGTATAAATATATAAATACTGTCTTTTCTTTCTCCACTTGTCTCTTTGATGGACATATAGGCTGCTTCCAAGATTTAGCTATTGGAAGTTGTTCAGTTATTTTTATTCTAAGAATTGACTTTGAAACTTTCTAATGTACTTTTACTTCTGGATTTTTTTTCTTGTAGTATTGTTTTGTACTTTTTTTTCAGTATTTTTAAGTTACAGAAGCTGTGAATGCCCACAGTTTAAAGGAAAAGGTTCCAATAATACAGACCAGGCAGGAAGTGAACGGTCAAAGCGTTTCTTTTCCCGATCTCTCCTGAGAGTCTGAGTCTCAGGCACTGCCTAGAAGCGCCGCTGCTGGCGGCTGCCTGTGTCTCCCTGGAACTGAAAAACAGAGTTCAGTTTGCCTGTTAAAAATTAATGTTTCATCCTGGAAGAACGAACATTTCCTGTTCAGGCCGGGCGCACACCTGTAATTCTGGTACCGAGGGAGGCAGAGGCAAGAGGATGGCCAGGCCAAGTCCTGTCTGGGTGACTTAGCGGCGAGCGCATGCCTCACAATAAATTAAAAAGGCTGGGGATGGAGCTCGGTGGTAGAGTGTCCCTTGGTTTGATCTCTAGTACTGGAGAAAAGTTCTTTTTAAATGACATGTTAGGCTTTATTATTTTTTTTGTAAGACACATTCAAAGAAAAAAAAAAAACTTGCAATTTTCTACTTTCCACCCATGTTCTTAAAAAGGAATATATATATTATATTCTGAAACTTGGTCTTTTTCATCTGTAGAACCTTTTTTCTTATTAGTGTGTACTCATGTACTTCTTTTTGGTAGATTTTTGGTATTGCCATAAGAAAATGCTATGATTTATTTGGTCATTTTTAATTTTTTTTGCTATGAAAACATAAGCTGGGCTTGGTGGTGCACACCTATAATCGCAGCACTTGGGAGGCAGAGACAGGGGGATTGCCATGAGTTTGAGGCTAGCGTGGGCTACATACAAAAATATCCTTGACTGTATATCTTGATGACTGTTTGTAGATATCTCTATAGACTAGATGACCAGTGACGGAATTCATAAGTCAAAGTATATGCATATTTTTTTATTTTAATAGGCAATGTTAGATTATTCCAGATAAATTAAACCAGTTGACTTTCTACCAAAAGGTTACAGCAGACCTTTCCCCCATTCCCAGTCGCAGCTGGTATCATCTAACATTGTGATTTTTGCCAGTCCTAACACATGAAAAAACAAATACTATACATAGTCGTTATTTACTACTAAAATATACTAGTATCCTTGGAACAGATAGAACATGAAGCTCTACCAAAAATTATCATAGCAAACATTCAGCAAGATGTTGTTCAGTTTGTGGGTGTTTTAATAAACCAACTTTGAGTCCAAGAGGATCTTGGTCTCTGTCCCTGGATCAGAGTCAGAGCATCTGGTAAAGATAGTGCAAGTGACGGCCAAGAGACTCAACAGATGTTTCTGTGTAGTCCGGAATCTTCCCTGGGAGAACATGCTGAATTCTTTGAGCGAGCTTCATGTGCTCAGAAACTGACTCTCGCAAGATGATTCCCGATGCCTCAGTGGTCTGCAGGGAAGGAGTGCAATGAGGGGCCGGAGGAACAAGTTCTGCTTGGTTGGCTCTTTGTGTTTGCGCTGCTCCAGAGAGCACGACAGAGTCTACACCCTGTAGCCTCTAGGGAGGATTTCTGTTCTTAGAAAACTTCCAGAGGGGAGGCAGCTAGGCTGATGCCATAAAGAAGGGGAAGACAGACTGCTGTGGGCTTGTGGAATCCCTTTCCTGGCTTGGCTGTGTTAACTCCCTGGATGCTTGTTGACTCCTTTAGCAACAGATTCCTCCACTGGGAGCTGTCATCGCCCCCATGGCACACGTAACTGCAGATAACGTCACAAACTCTGGAAGTCCTATACTCATTTACCCTCTGTGTTTTCCGTGGCTTGCCCTCCCCTCCTCTTTGGCTCTGTCCCTCAGATTTAGTAGCACTGTCTCCGCCCTCACACAACCTCACACCTGCCATCTAATCTCTTCTTCAAAAACTCAGAAAACCCAGAAAGCATTTGTTAAAGGCTTGTGAAGCAAATTTGTAGCAAAGGTTTTATGAGTATGAGACACCTTGTCTTTGGTGAGGGAAAAAGAGCCTTTCAGATGAGGCTTCTGGTCCTGTGACTGTGATGTCCCCTGTGGTCTTCCTATTGCCCCAAACGGAATTTCTCTAGGAGTCCCTTTGGCCAGGTCTCCTGCATGAGATCATAGGGCATGAGTGTCACTCAGGAAATAACATGCTGTATGATTGCGGTGTTGCAAGCAGTTGATTTTTCTGCTGAAGGGTTTCAACAGACCTTTCCCCCATCCCCAGCTGCAGCTGGTATCATCAAACATTGTCATTTTTGCCAGTCCTAACGTATGGAAAACAAATACGCAGAATTGTGCCGAAGTCTTTTGCCCATCAGCATTCCTTACCTTTGCCTCCAACACCTAGTTAGGTATTAAGTAAAAATAGGATCAAAGAATTTGAGAAGTGAAAGATTTTTAAGATGTAATAACCAAATACTCCCTAAGTGAAGCAGCCTCTAAATGGCACAACTTAAGTTACTTTGGCTGGGAATGGAATTGTGTAAAATTCATTCAAAGCGGAAAACATTTTAAAATGTTTTTACACAATGAGCCAGATGGGTTTTTGATTGTATCGTAAAAGCTTAGCAATCGGTGTCTACTGTGTGGATAGCTAATCTGAAACTTTTAATATTTAAAGAAGTGAGATGTAATTTAAAATAATTCATGCTAGGTTAAGGAAATTTTGCTTAGTGAATTGTGTGCTTTAATGAATAAATAAAAATTAGTGGTCATAGTTGGTAGGTAAACAGTACTTATAAATGTTTGGAAATAGGGAAAAATGTAAACATCTTTGCAGTATCCTCAATTTATTATATCAGTTATACTCAGAAGTCTTGTACCTGGCTCGCTGCCATTTTTTGGGAAGACTTCTGCTTTCTCCAAGAAGGCCCTACTTTTTTCCTAATGTTCAACACATATCATTTCTGCATCTTTTGGCACTTAATTCTGCTTTGTGTTACAGTTTATATTAAAAAGATCTCTCAGGCCTGGGAGGTAGCTCCGTGGTAGGGTGCTTGCCTGGCATGTGCAAGGCCCTGAGTTCAATTTCCAGCAGATCTCTCCAGTGATCGTGTCTGTCTGATTTTTCAATCTAATTTGGCACCCAGCCCAGAGAAACGTATAGATAGATGCTCAGTAGATGAGGAACTGGACTGTGTTGACTTTGAGGCCAGAGCAGAAGTTAATAGAAGCTGCCATCAGTATATTGAATGGTCGTGGTTTATATGATCTTTAATAAAGAACATGCTGCTGCTCTCTAGCAAGTATTGCTGGGATGGGAGGTTGCGACCCTGGATGGAAAGCGTGATGCCGATTGCTGGCAACAAATCAACCATAGTGCAGCCAACTCTTCTGGAATTGGAAGCGTGGGGAGAGATGACAGCTGAGCAGAGTGATCGGCTGTTGTGAATAATGCTTTTATCTTCATATTTTTTTTTTGTCTGATTTCATAGTAGTAGAGAAAAGTTGAAATTGTATTTTTCCCTACTCATTACTATTTAAATAAAAAGGTTCATTCCTCCAATGGAATTTTTAGATGTTGCAGATTTACTTATGAGAAATCTGTGTTTTTAAGAAATAATCTTGGCCTTCACCTATTGGAGAGACCTACGCTACTGTTCTTTTGCTGCCACAAGAAGTTACCAGATTTTAGTGTCTTAAAAGAACACAAATGTGTTTATTATTCTGCAGTCAGCCAGGTTAGACAGTCGCTATGGACTAAAATCAGGATATTGAGGCTGCATTGCTTTCGAGAGCCTGGGGTGCAAAGGGAAAATCCATTTCCTGCTTGTTCAGGTCGTTGGCAGAATCCAGCTTCTTGAGGCTGTACACCGAGGTTCCCATTTTCTTGGTGGCTGTCCTCTAAGGCCCTTCCCGGAAAGTGCAAGGATTGGTGCAGAAGAAATTTGACAGTGGACCAAATGGGAAGTTGCTGGTGTCAGGGAGCTTCTGGGCCAGTATTTGCTTCCCCAGGATGGACCGTGGAGGCTGCAAGGCAGGCAGAAGCCCACAGCCTGTGTGTAGTGAGCTGGGGCACACAGGGCACCCCTGAGGTTTTCTGAGCAGGGGATGGAGAAAAGGTCCATCTCCAGGTCGCAGAGACCTGGTGGCAGGGCATTGAGCAATCCGATCTCAAGTGGTCCAGGTGTGGAATCGCACTGTAGGGGAAAACAGCCCTGGAGTCTATGTGATGCCTTTGTGTCACCCATGTTTGTCTCTGCTGCCTGCCCCTGAGGACCCAGTTGTTGTCTTCATGGTCTGTGTCCTGCATGTGAACATCTGCTGGGGAGGGAAGGAGGCTTCTCTTGGGCCTGTGTGATGTAAGGTCTGATGGCTGAGTTTCCAAAAATGGCTGTCATGAGTGGCTTGTGCCAAAAGAGGGCTGGGTCCTCATCCGAACAGGCTTTCCGTGCCTGGGAGTCAGCAGCAGAGGGTTGAGAATTCCCATTCCAGTGGGATAGTGACATGATAAACAGGGAGAGGACTTCCGCTGGGCTGTGACAGGGCCATTTGGGATGTTTCAAAACACGCCTCTGAGTGCTATCCTGTGGGTTGCAGCTGGCCTTGGTACCTGATTTCAGATCAACTTTGGAACGGGGGAAAAATAAAGGAACCTGGGAATGGGCTTAGTAACAGTTCCAAACCACAGCTGGACTTTTTCTTTTTCTTCTTTTTTTTTGGTGAAGCTGGGGCTGGAATCCAGGGCTGCGCAGCAAGTGCTGTACCACGGAGCTGAGCCCCCGACCCCTTGACTTTTAAGGGAGTAAAAATCGATGTGTGTAATTTGAATTTTACCTCACACATAAAATACTACTATAGGAAAAGACAAAGACATAGGCTGAGAACAAAACAAATGCATTATACTGTGGTTTATTGAGAGACTCTCATTACCTAAAATAATAGTGAAGACTAATGGTTTATTATTTACATTAGATCTTTTTTCCCCCCACTGTTTTATTTTTAAAAACTGATTGATGATGCTTACCTTCCAGCCGGTATTTGTTCAGCCAGTGTTTACTTGGTGTCCAGAGCCCTAGGCTCAGGTGGGAGGCAGGCAGCTGAGGTGGAGAGGGCCCCACCCAGGCCTTCACCGAACTGGTCTCCCAGGAGGACAGAGAAGTCTGTTAATTATTACACCACTAGGGAGAAAGCAAGCATGTCTTAAGAACAATAGAGGTCTATCTAGAAACAGTTGAGGCCTCAGAAAGTACCTCTTGACAGTGGCAGAGGAGGGAACCTAACTATCCCTGAGGAAATGGGTAGAAGTTGAGCCAGGGTAAGTAGGATCTGGTTAGCTTGAGTGAATACTGCGTGACAAGCTTTGTGCCTACCTTTCTCTCTCAGGGAGGGATGGCATGAAGGAGAGAGGCTGGTGGTCAGGAAGTGCCACAGCAGGGGTCTTTAGTAAGTCTTGTTTTGAAAGAAATAAGTGAATCTTTGCAAGGGGAATAGGGGAAGGGGCATTTTTGGCTGGAGGAACCACAGAGGTAAAGGGAAGGAGTCACCTAGAGCATTGGAGACACTTGAGAGTTGTTCCAGATGGCTGCAAGAGGTATGGGGACAGGCAGAGGCCTGACAAGGTAGAGAAGAGACAAATTAGGAAAGGCATAAGGCACCTGTGACAGAAAGTGATGTGGCTCATGCATCTTAGGAAGGTGATAGAATTTGGTTCTTGTTTTGAGTATGAAGAAGGAACCTAAAGAATACCCTCTATAATTTTGTGGGTGGTGGCACTTCCCAGTAGAAAACATGAAAGATCGATCAGCGCCATTTTGGACCCATTGGTTGGGGGCACCTCTTGGACAGCCCAAGTTGGAGGTCCTCCAGGGAGTTGGAGATTTAGGTCTGAGTCCCACAGAAGTTGTAGTTGGAAATAAAGCAAACGATATAAGATACCAAGGCAAGGAAGTTCATGATACCTGCAAGTTATCCCAGGATGGTGCAGAGAAGCAAAAATGAAGAGTGGACAGGGGAGATGGAATGGAGAAGACCAGGTGCCAGCGAGGTTTTATGTCAGGCTTTCGAGTTTGAGATTCATTCACAAGCATTATTTTTCCACATACTCACTTTCTGAAGGAAGTGAGAAAATTCTGCGCACACACTTTGCCCGTGGTAATGGTGCATGGCAGATGGACGGCTGCCTCCCGCAGGCGCGTTTGTGTCTGGCACCCACACTGAGGGCTCCTCCTCCCTTCCTGCAGTTGCTCCTCGGAGTCTGGCCAGTGCTCCTGTCGGCCTCACTTGATCGGACGGCAGTGCAGCGAGGTGGAATCGGGATACTACTTCACCACCCTGGACCACTACATCTATGAAGCAGAGGGAGCCAGCTTGGGGCCTGTACGTGGGGGAGTATGTGACGGGGGAAGGTGGGGGAGTAATGGCATAGACATACGGTGGGTTAAGAGGCCATCTAAGAAGCATTTCTGTAGCTTTGGTCAGGGAGAACAAAATAAGGGCACATCATCTTGAATGCAGCCCTATTTCAACCTATGTCAATCTCTGACTCATGTAGACTCCCATTGTACTTGTGCTGCAGAATTACTGTTGACTTGGCATCATATATGCTCAGACTTGTTTCAGTTATCATCTTAAAATGTAATGACTTAAAATGGTATGTGTGGCATCTGAGCCGGGATGATAGGGGTGACAGGAGGTTGGCTGGGTTTCTCCCCATGCGAACTCTCCCCGCAGCTCTCATGAGCATCCCCGGCCTGGTATAGTCACAGTAGTAAGACTTCTGGCTTCCAAGCAGGAAACTGAAGCTGCCAGGTCTCTCATAAGCCGGGACTCAGAAGAATTTTCTTTTCATATTTATAACAAGTCACAAAACCAGCCCAGTTCACAGGGACGATGTTTCACCTCTTGATTGATAAAGCTGCACACGATACAGGAACAAAAGATTGGCTGGTGGCCGTCTTTGGAGATGACCAACCTTCACTGTACTGTGTAGTAGCTCTGTGAAGAGTTGGGGAGCTTTATCGTCTCAAGAGCAAGCGCTCATTAGCATATTAAGTTTCTTCATTTGCAGGTGGAGCCGGAAACAGATGCCAGTTAGAAATAACTCTACTAGGGCCAGGGGTTCAGCTCAGCGGCATAAGTGCCTGCTTGGCAAATGCGAGGTCATGACTTCAATCCCTGGGACCAAAAAAAAGAAACAACTCCACTAGATAGGGGACCAGCCTTGAAGAGAGTATGGGAAGTACTTTACCAGCCGTAGACTTGCTTCTAACAGTACTTAGGATATGCTTGAAGCAGGGTCATTATTTCCCTTATACTTATCACCCTGGTTGTTTCATATAAGTTTTATCCTTAGCCTGTGAGTTCCCATCTCCAATGCCCCGAGATGAGTCCAAGGACAAAAATAACAAGAAACCAGTCACTGTGTTTATATATCAAGCACTTGATAATCTCCTGGGAAATTTGTGACTATAAGAGAGAGGGAAGATGGCCACAGTTTCGAATCTCTGGGTAGCTCTGGGTTTGACTGAAATGCAGTGGCACCCTATTCCCTATGGAGCCTAACTCCCGTTCCCCTAGGGCGTCACTGTGGCGGAGCGGCAGTACATCCAGGACCGCATCCCCTCCTGGACCGGAGCTGGCTTTGCCCGAGTGCCCGAGGGGGCTTATTTGGAGTTTTTCATTGACAACATCCCATATTCCATGGAGTATGAAATCTTAATTCGCTATGAGCCGCAGGTAAAGGAAGTGGTTTATGGGAGGAGTGCTGTCGGGGTGAGGGGCATTGGGGTGGGGGTTACTGGTAGAAAAACAGTATTTCTAGTGGGTACTAGCTACTTCTGTGAAATTTGGGGGTTATCCTGAAACAGATCAGCCTCTGACTTGCAAATCTCCGCAGAAGTTAAAATGTGTTTGTTTCTTGAATTTGGTTCCTTGGACATGTAGTGGCCCCTCCCTGGCTGTTTAACCTGGCTGAATAGAGTGATGATGAGAATTTATTTCGCCTGATCCTACTTTACCAGATTGCAGCAGAGCAGAAAATGTTGTCAGGAGGTGGAGGGGGTCATGCCAGGCAGAGTCTGCCAAAATGTTTCGTAAAGAACCAAAACTAGGCCTTGACACATGGGTGGATTTTCAAAAGGAACAGCATGAGCAGAGGAGAGAGAATCTATAGAGCTAGATGAAGAACATGGTGTTTGGGAAAAGCCAGTCAGTAAAGGACTTTGAACTCTTGAAGGTGGCGGAAGGGTTTGGAGCAGGGGATTGTCACTGGGGCCACCGGAGAGCAATCATAAAGAGACACTGGGAAGCAGCAGGCAGAGCTTCAGGGCAGCGTTTCACATCAGAGGGGAAGGGCTTAAGGCAGAAGCTGGGGCAGTGACAGAGGGAAGGAAAGCAACAGTGTTCTCCAGGTAAACACAGCCAGGGGTTGGTTTGGAGGGAGATTTGTCTTGGTTACTTTTCTCATTGCTGCTGGGACAAAATACCCTACACCCAAAATGAAGGAAGGAAAAGTTTATTTCACTCCCTGTTTGCAGAGGTTTCAGTCCATAATCAGCTGGCTCCAAGGCAGGGTGGCGCTGCCAAGGGGCAGCACTTCAAGGCAGCAGCCAGCAAAAGTAGCAGGAGGAAAAAAGGGGTAGTAGAGCAAGCCTCTTTTCCTCCTCTATATTGTACACAGACCACTTCCTCCTCTATATTGTACACAGACCACCCCTTGCCCCCTCCAGGGTCTGTGTAGCACCCACAAAATCTCCTTTGCACAGGATGAGGATATTTACAAAGTAAGAACCCTGGCTCCCTGCTGAGTCTCTTAGTTAAAGTCTATAAACTTCTCAAGTTGACACAGTGTATCATCCATAACAGTATTTAAAAGCCAGTGGGCAGAGGGCTAATATTGATGGTCCTTTCCATCGCTCATTTTTTATTTAGCTGCCTGACCACTGGGAAAAAGCCGTCATCACAGTGCAGCGGCCTGGGAAGATTCCAACCAGCAGCCGATGTGGTAATACCGTGCCCGACGATGACAATCAGATGGTGTCGTTATCGCCAGGCTTGAGGTCAGTGTGGGCTGGGGTTTTCCTGCCACTTGGCAGAACTAACACGCATGTCCTCCCCAGGCTGGTAGTTTACAAGCTGTTGAGTCCCCTCTTCGGAGCCTGACCTCAGCTATTGACTTTCTACCTTTGCAATTGGCGCTGAAGTTTTTATTTTCAATTTCTTGGAAATAAAATTTCGAGGCTTTTTGTCACTGTTTTGCTCTCCTCTTTCGGGACAGATATGTTGTCCTTCCCCATCCGGTGTGCTTCGAGGAGGGTCTGAACTACACCGTGCGGCTGGAGCTGCCCCAGTACACTTCCTCTGACAGCGACGTGGAGAGCCCTTACACGCTCATTGACTCGGTGGGTGCCAGCCCCCACCCCCGCTGTCTCCCCAGGGTGCTCGTGGAGCAGAAGCCGAATCATCCTTGCCCCCGGCATTACTCTGCGTATACCATTGCACCCTATGGAAAGGGTGCAGCTATCCAGATTGCTTCCCTCCAAAATGGGAACTAGCCCTTACACACCAGCATTTCACAAAACCAGCCAACTGCAGAAAGAATGGCTAAGCTTTTTCTGGCCAGGATACTTGGGAACGGAAAGGGTTGGTGAGCCTAACTTCTCTCTATCCGAGAAGCAAAGCAGTGTGGCGTCTCCTTTACCCATGGCGCGGGTGTCACTGTTCTCCGCCCTCCTCAGCTCGTGCTCATGCCATACTGCAAGTCCCTGGACATCTTCACCGTGGGCGGCACAGGAGACGGGGTGGTCACCAACAGTGCCTGGGAAACCTTCCAGCGGTACCGCTGCCTGGAGAACAGCAGAAGCGTGGTGAAGACGCCGATGACGGAGGTGTGCCGGGGCATCATTTTCAGCATCTCCGCCCTACTGCACCAGGCCGGCCTGGGTAAGGGTGGCCGGGCAGCTTCCTCCGAGGAGGGGTGGAGAGGGTGCCCTGTGCGGCTGCACTAGGTAGTGCCAAGGACATCGGGTCTCAACTGGGGCTTTTCTTTATTTTTTTTAAATAATGTTTCAGTGATCCAGGAAACACACAAGTAACAGGAGACTAGGGAAGAGATTGCAGATACAGCTTGTCTAGAAAATGCATGTTTTTCTTTGTGAAGGGTCAGGCTGACTCCCAGAGGTCCCTGACTTTGGTTTAATGTCTTGGGATATTTGAGCTCGGGAGGCGAGGGGAGGGGACCTCCTGCCTGGGAAAATGGCTTTGATCTGCCAACTCTGTCCCTGTCCACACACACGCACCCCAGCCCCAACACAGGGCTGCTTTTGTTCTGAACCAGAATGCTGATGAAGCACAGTAGTAAAGGAGCAAGGATTGGGGAACTGAGAACCAGCTCAGTGAAGAGTGATGGGTTCTGTGTCTCCTCCTCTGCAGCTTGCGATTGTGACCCTCAGGGCTCCTTGAGTTCTGTGTGTGACCCCAATGGAGGCCAGTGCCAGTGCCGGCCCAATGTGGTTGGAAGAACCTGTGACAGGTGTGCGCCGGGAACCTTTGGCTTTGGACCTAGTGGATGCAAACGTAGGTACAGGAGGAGCGCTGTAACGTGTTCTCACGAATCGGGCCACGGGCAGGCGGGGAGTGAAGGGGCAGCTTCCGAAGGCATCGCGCCACCTGGGAGCTGATCACAGGAGCCCACGGGCTCTCCTCGGGGAAGACAGGGAAGAAAGGGACAAGTCCTATTTGATGAGTTTCAAGGTGCTTCCTGGGTGGCTGTCTCTGCAGCTTGTGACTGCCATATGCAAGGCTCTGTCAGTGCCTTCTGTGACGCGAACACCGGCCAGTGCCCCTGTTTCCAGGGAGTGTACACTCGGCAGTGTGACCGATGTCTACCCGGCTACTGGGGCTTTCCGAGTTGCCAGCCCTGCCAGTGCAATGGGCACGCTGATGACTGTGACTCTGTGACCGGGCAGTGCTTGAGGTGCCAGGACTACACCACGGGCCACAACTGTGAGAGGTAGGTGTGTGCAGCACTGCCCCTCCCAGGGAAGAGAGCAACATTGTCTCTGGGTGAGAGAAACTTCAGAATTAATCACTGCTGGCCTCAAAAGGCTCGTTTATTTCTGCCCCCCTCAGTATTTTCTAGGAGCTCATTTCATTTATCCAGCGTGTGTGTGGTTTATGCCTTGTGTGTGGCCCACCCTGCTCTGGTGCTGGGACTGTCACCGAGACCCAAACCAGTGTAGACCTGCCCTTTTGCAGTCACCCCACAGTTCACCATAGGTCCGCATGGAAATCTTCTGTTTTGCATAGGTTGGCCTTTGACAAGAGTTATAAAATGTTAATGCCAAAACTGGCTTAAAGTGGACACTGAGTCCGAATGGGATTAATATCTTAAATAGCTTTGTATTTCAAAATGTTTTATGGAACCAGTTTCCAGGTAGGAAAATGCTGTGCATAAAATGTGCACAAATGGAGCTGGTCTCCGGGTAGAAAAATGTTCATTCAGAAATCATTATGGATGTAAAGCCCTGTACCAGACAAATGGCACAAGATACAGACTGTGTCTCCAGTGACAATAAGCACTTAGCTCAGGAGGTGAAAATAGCTCATATGAAAAAATTGCATGCCCTGTTCACTACTAGTTGAGAAATTCAGATTTAAAACCTGCCTTTTGGCCAAGCATGGTGACAGACACCTGTAATCCCAATTAATGGGAGGCCGAAGCAAGAGAATTGCTGTGAGTTTTCGAGACCAGCCTGGGCTACAAAGTGAGTTCAAGGCCTGAACTGCATAGTGAGACCCTGTCTCAAAAAGGCAAAAAAAAAAAAAAAAAAAAAAAAAAAGAACAAAAAGAAGAAAGAACCTGCTTTTTGGGAGAACAGTCTCCAATTGAAAGAAAATTGTTGTTTTTTTGATTGTGGTACTAGGGATTGAAGACAGATAGGACCTTCATATGGAGCTACATTCCCCTCCACCTTTTTTTTCCAATTTGAGATGTAGTCTCACTGAGTTACCCAACTTCGTGATGCTCCTGCTGCAATGGTGAGCAGAAATACTGAAATGACACCCAGGATTTAGAGGCAGATTTATTTATATTGATGGGCACTGATCAGGATCATTCCCAAAATACCCCTCATCGCTGGTGGTCTAGGGCATATATGAGATAAACAGGTGGTACAGAGGCAGAATGGCTTGACCACTGGGGATTGGTTCTTATACTATGCATCACAGTGACCAGCCATTTCCAAGAAACAAAAGTAACAGGAACTCTAGCCAGAACTATTACCTGGGCAACTAGCAAGTTGAAGTATATTGACTGCTGGGGGGCACCTTTTGCCACGCTGCCTCGGCCTCCTAGAGTGCTTGGGCTAGAAGAACGCACCACCACACCCAGGAGTAGTCTCTACTTTTCCACATCTCTGACTTCTCTCTTGTAATACCCCTCCGCTCTACATGGGATTTTGTTTCAAAAAGCCCCTTGGGGAGTTTCGCTCAGTCAGTCCCACAGTTGCCTATCAGATGGAAAAGAAGCTGTTGGTGAAACCCGAACAAGGCAGCGAGATGTTCTTGGCTTGGTGCTGGGTAGATCCAGGAAGGTAGACTAGGTCCCAGTGCCTTCTTTGAATCAAAGCCATCATTTAGACCACAGAACTGTGGGGTCAAGGGAAACCTAAGACCCAGTCACACCAGAGCGAAAGGGGAAATTCGAACGCTGGTGTCGGCTCCATCTTTATCTTTGTTGACATTTCAGAGGAGAATTGGTATGAGGAGGAGACAGGTGAAGAAGTCATGATGAACGAGGGGAGAGAGCATGGTAAAGAACAGAGGTGGTTATGTGTCGCGCCAGCTCAGGGTGAGATGTGCTGCCGACTGGGAGCAGACCCCGGGAGACTGCCTCAGCCCATATTTGCAACTGGCTTTGGGTTTTATTTCTGCAGCCATTTGATTTCTTGTTAGAAAATAAGCTGTGAGATAAGGGAAGATTTTTAGCACTAGGTATGGATGGAAACACTGTTGAAGTATTTGGAGCTCTGCTATCTAGTTTAAGCCAGTTTCTCCTCATTCTTTCCTCATTCGATGTGCTCAGAATTTCAGTCCCATTAATTTAAAAAGAAACCTACGCTCAGATTTCTCCTGAAGAGAGGCAGGAAATGATGCATCATGATGTTTCTGATTGTACCTCACCTAGAAGAGGCTCATGGAGACCTGCTCAGAAAACATGGCATTGTGAATTTCCCCAGCATATCATTAGGGAACTTGTTCTTTTATTATTTCTACATCTAATGAAATGCATGATTAATTTTCTCTGAACACTTCTGTATTCTTTCTTCTATCTCTTTATTCTTTACCTCATTAAAAAAAAAATGCTGCCAAGTGTGGTGGTGCACATCTGTGATCTCAGCTCTCGGGAGGCTGAAGCAGGAGGATCACCAAGAATTTGCGGCCAGCCTGAAGTACATAGTGAGACCCTGTCTAAATAAACAAACAATGCTACCTGGACTTTGAACAAAATCATGAAGAACACACTGATGTAGAAATATTCAAACCTGAGTTGCAGCCTTGGCTCTCTTTTAACTTGTTGTATAACCAAGGATGAGTTACAGTAGCCAACTTTCTGTAGGTTAGTGATGGTGGATGGATGGTCTCCAGAGTTCCTTCAAGCTCTTACATTATAGATATTTTACAAACTAACCTTATAGCATTTTGTCTTGAGGACAGCAGCATGGCTTAGTAAACAGGTTCCGTGATAATGATCAGGAGGCTGAGCTGGAACCTGTGTTCACTGCTAAGGAGGTGCCCAAGCTTTGCAAATCATTCACTCTCCATGAATCCCTTATCTATACAGGGAGGAGCCTGGAGCTGTTGATTTGGCAGTTAATAAATAACATCTCGCATTCCAAGTTTGGAACCAACCGATGCACGGACTCAGACCACCCTAGCAGCTTTTCGACTGGTTAAAAGCTGCATTGCAGGACGTGGCTTTAGATCCGTGGCCACCTGGCCACCGTGGGCTTGCTAACAGGTTCTCCCACCCAGCTAGGGAGGCCGAAGCATGCAAGCCACACTCACAGAGACAGATGCCTTGAGGCAAAGAGGAAGCCAACCTGATGCTCAGGGTGGGGGTAGCTGATGGCAGAGTAGTGCACAGGGGAGCTGTGTGGCTTCTTCTGGGAATGGGAGAGTCTGGGGTCATGTACAGTGCCATGATCCCACAGGTATGAGCCCACGTTACCTCAAACAGCCTGGGGGGAAGGATCCCAGTAATTTGTCTTTAGCCTTCCCAGGGATACTGATTGGAGCCATTTGGAGAAGCATTTTGCTCAGGTGGAGTCTTCCACATGGAGGTGTGAGGAACCAGGAAGAATATTCCCAAGAAGCTCAGAGTTTCTAAGTTTCTTGGAACAGAGTTATTACCACCGTGGTCACGACTGACTCTTTCATGATGGATGCAGGTGCTTGGCTGGTTACTATGGTGACCCCATCATTGGGTCAGGAGATCACTGCCGCCCTTGCCCTTGCCCAGACGGTCCTGACAGCGGGCGACAGTTTGCCAGGAGCTGTTACCAGGATCCAGTCACTCTACAGCTTGCTTGTGTTTGTGAGCCGGGGTACATTGGTAAGTCACACACAGGCGAAGGAAAAGCTGCATCTAAAAGATGACTGTGATGATCTGGTTAACTTCACTTGTACAGACCTTAGTTAAAAGTTAAGGGAGTTGGAAAATCCTGCTATTTTCCGATTTGGCTCATAGAGTAGGCAGTTCTTGATGGTCTGGTGTTAGAGCAGGATTGCAAGGATATTTCAGTCCATGTAAAACCTTAAGGAACATTTTTCTGTTCTTAAGCAGTAGGAAAATGAATTACTTGTTATTTCCCCCTTTTATCTAACTTCTAGCAAAAGCGTCTCATCTTTCAGTGCTTGGGGTGGGGGTTTTGCTGGATAGGCCTCCTTTCATTTCACCCTCAAAACTGCTGATTGAAACACCGGGTATACTTATGCACAGCTCAGTAAATACTTGCATGTGATTTCAGGGTTTCTTAGGGAAGTTGGTCATCATGAAGGAGCCCATTTCCTAGTTGCTCTTTTTGGTTTATATAATCCCTGGGTTAGGGCTCTAAGCTCAGGCTGCCTTTACACTGTCTTGTGTCCTTCAGCCACTACTTGCTTCGCCCTGTATGTGAGAAGCTAAAGAATCATAACTGTCTTTGCCCTTCTGTGGCCACAGAAGACTCTGTCCCCGCACGGTGGAAAGCCCTCTTTGCTCCTCCAGGTGTGATGGGCAGGCTCTGAGCAATGCGTAGGATGGACCCCCCTGAGCGGGGATGCCGAGCCAGGCCGGCCCTAGCCCACTGGTCCCGCTGAAGGTCCTGTGCTTGGTTCCCTGCACAACAGGCTCCAGATGTGATGAGTGTGCCCCGGGGTTCTTTGGCAATCCCTCGGACGTCGGGGGGTCGTGTCAGCCTTGCCAGTGCCACCACAACATCGACACGAGTGACCCAAAGGCCTGTGACAAGGAGACTGGAAGGTGCCTCAAGTGCCTGTACCACACAGAAGGGGCCCACTGCCAGCTGTGCCGGTCCGGGTACTATGGCGATGCCATCCAGCAGGACTGCCGAAGTAAGATGTGCATGTGTTCACTCGCTTGGCTGGCTCCTCGACATGGTTTCACCTTCCCTTCCCTTCCCTTCCCTTCCCTTCCCTTCCCTTCCCACCCCACCCCACCCCACCCAGGGCCTTAATGCTGAGCTATATCCCCAACTGTGACCCCCCACATTGAAAAAATTTTTTTGAGACAGGGTCTTGCTAAGTTACCAAGTTGGTCAGGCTGGGCCCAAATTTGAATTTTTCCTGCCTCAGCCTCCCAGAGTGCTGGAGTCATAGTACATGAGCCACCAGGCCCACTTCCAACTTCTTCATCATTAGAGGATTTTATTCTTTGTGTGTTTGTCACATTGAGGAAAACACATGCTCAGACAGTGGGTAAAATTGTATTTTCTGTGAAAGATGAGACTAAATTGTTAATTATACATTTTTTTTGGCAACATTGAAATCTCACAGTGTGGCTTTGTGCTGAGGGGAGAAAACCAAAAGGGGAACATGATTGTTGCCATGGTAAATGCCATGCAGCAGGGGGGTATTGGTGTGCTCTGCCCGGAACCTGCTGACCGGAGGCTGTACTCGGCTTTGTGACCTCGTTGAGGGTGCTGATCCTCCCAGCCCAAGAGAGAAAGTGTGAAATCTCTAAGTGACTGAGACCTTATCAAGAGATCAGAGGCATTTGATGTTTGCTGCTGCTACTTACAAGGCCCCCCTTTTTGTTTACACAGATAACATGTTGGGGACCATCAGGACCCACGGGCTTAGCGGGCTTCTACCTGCTGTTTCCAACCCCTCCAGTTATGCTGATTCTGGCAGAGAGTTGGAAACCACTGGATAGCTTGTTTCCTAGTGGCATAGTTTTTATTTCCAGTTAAATTTTTGCTTTTAACATGATTGATCAGCAGCTGGTAGAAGCTGTATGTCTCGAAAATACTTCTGGCAAAACTGTCATTGTACATTGTGCAGATACGTCATCGGCCTAGAAGAGGGTAGAACTGTGTCCCGTTTCACAAAAGCTTCTGAAGAGCAGTAGTTTCAGATTTTTAAGAAGAGTTAGTTCCAAAGTGCCGGCTATAGGCGTCTTCACCCATTTATCTAAATATGGATTGTTCAGGAAACTGGGCTGCAGTAAAAGTATTTTTAATTCATTGGGTCAGCTTTTAAAATTATGCCACAAATGAGAAAAGGATGGGTTTTCTATATTGGGGGTCTCCCTTTTAGACATGAGAAAAAACTGTGAGCTTCACTTTTTAGTATGAATTACCCAATTGAGTTTTTCTTTACACAACTCAAAACTCAGTCATATTTATCTGCTTGGCAGTTTAGGTAGCAATTTGACAGTTTTCTGGGTTTTGACATTATCATCTTAAAGTGCCAGTGTTTTAAAGTAGAGTTCTTGTAGTTTTGCACGGTTTGGTGGAGGAGTGCTGTTTTGTTACATAATTCTGGCTTGGATTCTTTTCATTTGCATTGGTTTGTGTAGTTTCAGAATACTGACTACCTGAGTCCTGAGTGATACACTAATTGCAGAGGTTTTTTTTAAAAAAAAAAGTTCCTTCCTTCCCTCTCTCCATCCCAGCGGAGCCTGGGAGAGGGAGGAGCCTGGCCCAGAGGCCTAACTGACCTCTGCGCGCCCGTGTGCCCTGCGCGGCCCTGACCTCACTGTCCTTTTCAGAGTGCGTCTGTAACTCCCTGGGCACCGAGCAGCAGCACTGCAACAGCTCTGACTGCCAGTGTGACCAGGCCACCGGCCAGTGCTCCTGCCTTCCCAACGTGATCGGGCAGAACTGTGACCGCTGTGCGCCCAATACCTGGCAGCTGGCCAGCGGGACCGGGTGTGAACCGTGTACCTGCAATGCCGAGCACTCCTTCGGGCCGTCCTGCAATGAGGTGAGGGGGTGAGGCCGGCATGGACCCTGCGACAGCCAGCCCCTCAGGAGGCCTCTCCCCTGCTGGAGAGAGGCCAGCATGGCACACGGCTTGGCCAGCACAGTACAGGCTGGCTCTCAGCCCTCATGGGTCCCCTAGGGGTGGGGTGACAGAATCGCGCCTGCAGCAATGTAGTGTAGTACCCCAGCAGAGTAGGTGGGTAGCAGTATAGAGGGGGCAGGGCTGTGGCAAGAGCGGAAGTTTCTCTTCCTTACCTGGCCCTGGGTCAGACTTCCTTCTTAGTTACTCAGCATGAAAGGAGCCAAAGAGCCTTGCCCAGCGCATAGACAGCTGGCACGCTCCAAAGTGGCATGCTCCCTGTATCGGTCGGGATTGGTTGGCACTCTGAGGGTGACAGTGAAGAAAGGTGGACATAGACTCCACATGCTTTGGTTCCTCTCTGACCCTGTTTCGGGGGAGCTGTGAGGAGGTGCTGGCCAGTGACCTCCTCCATGCCCCGAGATGGAGGGAGGGGGAGGGTCCCTGTCCCCAGGTAGCAGCCGGTTTGATCCCACTTCTACTCAGCAGCTGGGGTAGAAGATGACAGCTGCCTCCTCCCTGAGGCCACTGACCCGGTCCATGTCCTGGCTGCAGTTCACAGGGCAGTGCCAGTGCATGCCGGGCTTCGGAGGTCGCACCTGCAGCGAGTGCCAGGAGCTCTTCTGGGGAGACCCCGACGTGGAATGCCGAGGTGAGGTCTGGCGGCAGCACGGGGCAGGGGTTGCAAGGGCTTTTTGTAAACTCAGAAGCGCAGTGCGGGTTGATACTATTAGGGCTATGGGAAACGTGTGCTTCGTGTTTGCTGAAGAGTAACCCAGCCTCACAGCTAAGTGTAGGCAGTAAGAAGTGCTGTTGCTCCTCCCACCCTGCACCCTGCAGGGTGCAGGTATTTGGCTTAGCCCATGCACACACTGCAGATACCCACCCGGTGCTTTTAAAAATGATCTTAAGCAAAATGGGAACCTCTGAACCATATATTCCTTTTTTTAGTTAGTTAGTTAGTTAGTTAGTTAGTTAGTTAGTTAGTTAGTTAGTTCAATGAGGCAGGGTCTTACTATGCAGTTCAGGCTGGCCTTGAACTCACTTTGTAGCCCAGGCTGGTCTCAAACTCGCAATGACCTTCTGCCTCAGCCTCCAGAGTGCTGGGATCACAGGTGTACGCTGCTGTGCCTGGCTAAAATCAGATTTTTTTTTTCCAAATCCATTTTATTTGTAGGATAAAAACAGAAGAAACAAATACTAAAACAAAATTTCAAAACACATCAACCAGGGGGCAACAGTGGTGCCTACACTGTGCATTGTCTTCGCCAAATCATTCACCCAGGGCACAAGACATCTCCGTTCAGTTGTCCTACCAATCAAACAATATATTTCTGCAAGATGAGTTTTTTGTTTTTCCTCTGTGAACTGTATTTTATGATCAGCTTCCCTGGCAGTTTGTGCAAGTGACCCTTGGTTTTTCTTGAAAGATCACTGGATGCCGGTGAACCAGCAGGGCTGTGAGGGTGAACCTCTGAGAGTTGAGTGCCAAAACTGCAACCCAAAACCCACTTTATTGATCACAAAGTGCCAACATTGCAATGAAATCTGAATACTAGGGTTTTAATTTAGAAGAAAAAAACCATACATTAATATCAGCTCTATTAAAAACAACACACGTGCTATAGGTTCGCCACCACTGTAGTGAACTGTGTCAACAGTCACAATCTAGAGACTGAACCCTTTGTGTACTAAGCTTCCTCCTCGGCCTTCTTCTTCATTTGAGACAGGGTCTTGCAGTTCTCCTTCATGGTGCTGGAATTGCAGATTTGTGACACCGTACCCAGATGACATTTAAAAATATATATATTTATTTGGTATTTTTCAAGATAGGGTCTCACTGTGTAGTCCAGGCTGGCCTTGAACTTATGGCAATCCACCTGCCTCAGCCTTCCCGGTGTTTGGGAGGCAGTCACCACACCTGGCTCCAACTGACATTTTCTTTTTCCTTTCTTTTCTTCTTTTTTTTTTTTTTTTTTTGAGACAAGGTCTTGCCATGCAGTTTGGGCTGGCCTTGGGCTCACTTTGTAGCCCAGGCTGGCCTTGAACTCGCAACAATCCTCCTGTCTCAGCCTCCCCAGTGCTGGGATGTCAGGTGTGTACCACCATACCTGGCTGACATTTTCTTAAGAATAAAAAAAAAAAAAAATAGTAAAATCACATGAATCATTTTTATGCTGTTGCATTTTTTTGAATGTGACGAATATTTTCTGATCTTAAAGCATTTATGACAAAGATTTAATAAGCTCTTTCAGCTGTGTCTTCTGTTCTTGTTCTGTTTTCCCTGCAGTGTTAGTTTACAACTGAATATTTTCTATCATTTTTTTATGTACTCTTAGGCTTCTTTGTTGCACATGTGAAATCATATGTCACTGTCACTGTCATATGTCACTGTCAGACTTTAAGTTTAAAAGTGACCTTTTTCTCTTCTGGACACAACAATAAGAAATAGCAGGTCTTCAAGAGAGCAGCTCACTCAGTATCTCCCGCAGGAGGCCAGAAACCAGAAACTTCCTCCCAAGCAGGAGAGCGCCCTCAGCGGGTAGAGCAGGCGGGCGCTTGGTTTCAGCCAGGCAGAGCTGGGCCAAGGTCTGTTTCCCAGCAGGGCTAAGGTTTGCTGTCAGGGAACAAACGGTTTTTCATTTCTTGGATGTCGATGGTCCCTGACTCTGACAGAGGTCTGTCCCCTGGTGCTAAGCTTCTTCCCAAAGTAAACCCTTCCCTGAAATGTGTTCTCCGGGACCTTGATCACTATTCGCTTTAATTCCTCTATCTTCTCAAGCCCCATGGGCTTGAATTTGCTCCAGATAATGCCTTTGTCACTGCAGATTCTATCAGCCTGTGTCACTGGCAAAACTGCTTTGGCTGCCAAAGCTCTCTGGCCCTGTGCTGCGGTCTTGGCTTCCTTAGCGTGAAAAGCCTGTCACCCGAAGCAAAGTCAGAGACTTGTTGCAAGGAGTGCTCAGGTTACCCCTTACCCTCTTTTCTTTAAACTTTTTCCTCTAATTGTGCCAGAGAAATAGTGATTTAACCTCACCCCACCCCCAGCCCCCCACCCCCAACCCCCAAGCTTGTTTGGTCAAAAGTTAGATCTTGTTTTAGAAACCGTAAAGGGTGAGATTTGTAGTGTTGGTGTTCGCTGACTTCATTCATTTTATCTAAATGTCAGCCCATTGCGTACTAAACTGATAATTGGGAAAAACAAACACATACAAAACAAAGACTAAGTGTTCCCAAGGAAACGAGGCTCATTTAAGGAAAATGGATTGAAATGGATGTGTGTATTCTTCTCCATTTCTCCTGTTAGTATTTTCTTTTTCTCTGTAAGATAATCAGACTTATAGTTAATAAATGGACTACAAGATTGTCCGGCTTCAAGACTTGCCCTCTGTGCCCGAGGGTGCTGGAGGGTGGTGTTGGGGTGGGGGGCAGACAGAGGGACAGACTCCCTGGCCCAGCTGAGCCAGAACCAGGCCTTTGGTGCCCTCACTGGCTCCGCATTCAGAGAGCACAGGCGCCAACCCCGCCCCGGCACACGCTCACTCCGCTTGAGCAGGAAACTTTCCAGTCCTCTGTGTTTTATGCATCTATCATATATATGTGATTTTTAAACTAAAACGTATGCAGAGTTTGCTTTCTAAACTTAGTCCCAGAGCCAGGCATGGTGATATGTACCTCTAATACCAATTACTCAGGAGGCTGAGGTGAGAAGATGGCAAGTTTGAAGCCAGCCTGAGGAACGTGTGAATATCTGCCTCAAAAAAAAGTAGAGAGAGAAAAAAAAGAAAGAAAAAGAAGCCAGGCTTAGTGTTGCACTCCTGTTATATCGCATTCTGGAGGCTGAGGCAGAATGATCTCCTCAAGTTTGAGGCCAGCTTGGGCTATACTGTGAGTTCTGAAACAGCCTAAATGAACTCCATAGTGAAACCTTGTCTCTAGGTAGGTGGGTAGCTAGAGAGAAGGGCATGTAGCTCAGTACAGAGGCGCTAGGTTCTGTCCCCAGTACTGCCAAATAAGAAGGGCAAGGGAAGGGAAGGCCTTTTGTATTCCTGAACCTTTATATTATAATCACTCGTCATATCCATTCAGCCCACCTCTAGCCAATAAAAGGTTGGTGTCAAGCCCTTTTGGAGATGTTATAAGCTTCCCTAAGAATGTGGGCTCACAGGAAAACACTCCCAGAGCTTTTTCCAGTTCTGGATCTCAGAGTTCACCTGGTTTTCCTACTAAATTATAACATTTTTTCAAACTTATCTTTGGTCTCTATTTAAATGCCAACCAGAAAGAAGCCTCCTTTCCCCAGAGTGTTAAAAATGTAGGGCGAAGGTAACTGACCGAGGTGTTAACTTTATCAGTTCACTTATAAAACATTGCATTTTCTGCAGTCTACAAGTGCCTCTTTGAGTTCACAGGACCTGAGCTGGTTTAAGATGTTGCTAATTTGGGAGAAGAAAGCATTTGCATTTATGTCATGATGGGGCAGTTGGTATAGGTTGATGGTGGCCAACTGATGGCATATGTGATATTTATTTCTCTTCGAAGACAAAAAAATGTTAACGTGTGAGTTTTTTCTAAACTAAAACCTCAGGATTCAGATTTCATTGCAGGGTTGGCATTGTCTTGAAGTGGGTTTTGGGTTACAGTTTGGGTGCTGCTCTCTAAAGTTCACCATCAATGGTATAGGCACTTAGTATCTGGGAGCCAACAATGATAAAGGTCCTTTAAGGGACAAGACCATAAAGCAGGCTCTCAAACAAGAAAGTGTTGGGCCCCAAATGCCTTTGATGTCCTGCAGGGGAAGCTGATATTCTACAAAGCATTGAGAGAGACAGAGAGAGGAAGGAGAATTGATTACTGACTTAACTGTGGGGGATTCATCACCAGCCACAGGGCCTTGTGCCTATGGATGGCTGTGGGGCCGACCCAGCCCATCTGGCAGGGGCAGAAGCGAGGAGGAGACACGGCACAGAGTTGTGTGTGCACTGGGCCACCCTCCAACTTGCAGACCAGGACTTGAAGGTCTGGCTTTAGAGATCAGCAAGGACAAGAAGTATCTTCCAAAAGAGAGACTATGGGCACAGAACATTTCCCCTTTCCTTGAATTTAATTGCCAAACACATTTTCAGCTGGAATGGTTTGTTGGAGAGCACAAATTTAGATTCTCTGGCGCCATGTAGCAGACAGTATGCTTCTAGAAAGACTTCGGTCATAGCTAAGTATTCTCCTTATGGAAAAAAAATGTAGTTATGTAAAAAACAAATGAGTAGAGCCTCTGATTTTCAATCTGTTCAATGTTCCTATTGTCTGGGGCTTGGGACTCTTGACCGATGAACTGAGTCTGAACAAGCTGCCACTGTGCTGTGACCCGGGGGGAATCTCTTCCGCCCACTGCCACACTGGAGAAAGCTGCAGCCTGGGGCTGTGCATTGTGCCCCTAGAAGTCAAAGGGCCTGTGAGGAATCTCGGGGATTCATAGACAGCAGAAGGGGAGGGCAAGTTTCCATCCACGGCCCTGGCTCTCAGCAGAGGCCACCTCTCTCATCCTAGGGCTGACCAGAGCTGCAAGGCAGAGAGGCTCTGGGTGGGGGGACATTTTTACAAACTGCTCGTTCCTCATTTCATGTGTCTTCAATAGAAGGACACAGTTTGCTCCTTGCCCATGCATTGATTGATCTTTACGATGCCTGATTCTTCTTGGGTGGGATTTCTTCCACAGTCACCCACCTGCATTGTTCTTTAGTTCCTTGGTGGCTGAGGAAATCAGACTTCACTTGAGTCCCTAGAGAATCATGAAGTATGTTGTCAGGAGTGTGAAGTCTTGTTTTGTGTAAGCCTAGAAGTGGAACCCATGTCCCCAGAAGTGGACAGCAGCTTGTGCCCCTGACTGCAGGGCTGGACTTGTCAGTCTTGCTGCCCGGGAATTTGGAGCCATGCACTGGCGAGACGGGCTGCCAAGAGGGCCCAGGGAGGCCCCAGGCTGGGTGCAGGTTACTCTGAGTGCCACACTGAGAGGTAAAAGCGGTGCATGACTGGCCCCTGTCCTTGAAGTCTGTCCATATCTAGTTGGGCAGATAAACAGAGTGTATTTATTTTACTTAACACCTTTTTGCAGAGTGAATTGTTGGCCAGACCTGTGTGCTCAGGCCTTTAGTTCTTCAGATACTAGATAAATACCGTGATATCTGAAGTACTGATAGAGAAATAATTTGATCACCTGAGACTTGGTGACGCACTAGGCCTTGTCATTAGTAATATCAATCATAGCTGCCAAACAGAAATGCTGATTTTTTTTACCCTGTTGCAGGCTTGGTATTTGGCTCTGTGTCAGGTGCCAGCTGCTGTGTACTGAACTGGTAACAGGTGGGGAACCAAGGGGCTCTCGAGAGACCTAGGTCACCGGTGGTGCTTTGTGGGCGTGTGTATAGTGTGTCGGAGTGGTTATCCAGCAGGACTTGGCCTTTTTTCCTGCTGTATAGCCAGGAGCAGTCATGTGATCTCCCTGCATCTTTTTCCACATCTGTAAAGAGTAGGGATTATTGCATTCGTATAGCGTTCCAGTGAGGGCTGAAATGCCTGACACATAGTAATTGCTCAGTAAGTTCATCTTTAGTTGTTACTGTTATCATTAAGAACCAAATCTGGTCACCGTGGCTCCTGATCGAGATCAGCTGGCATCGATGTTTCCCTTCCAGCCTGTGACTGTGACCCCAGGGGCATCGAGACGCCGCAGTGTAACCAGTCCACTGGCCAGTGTGTCTGCATGGAGGGTGTCGAGGGGCCACGCTGTGATAAGTGTACACGGGGTTACTCGGGGGTCTTCCCGGATTGCACACCCTGCCATCAGTGCTTCGCTCTCTGGGATGTGATCATCGCCGAGTTGACCAACAAGACCCACAGGTTCCTGGAGAAAGCCAAGGCCTTGAAGATCAGTGGTGTGATTGGGCCCTACCGGGAGACCGTGGACTCCGTAGAGAAGAAAGTTGGTGAAATCAAAGCAATCCTGGCCCAGAGCCCAGCAGCTGAGCCACTAAAAAACATCGGGAACCTCTTTGAGGAAGCGGAGTAAGTAGTTAATGGTTGGAGCAACAATTTACAATGTTTGCTCAACTTCTAAACGGCAGAGCTCTCCTGGCATGGTGCTTCTGCTGGATGGCTCTAGTCCTGTACCCGAAGACGGACTCTGGCCCGTTCATTTGCAGCAGTCTTGTGTGAGTGACGGGGGCACTGCTGGGAGCAGGATCCTGCAGGCTGCAGTATAGGGAATGCAGGTGTGCGTCCCCCACTGCTCTTCATGACACTGCTATCGGGCAGAAGCGGGGAGCAGCACTGGGTTTGAGCATGACCAGGTCTCAGCTCTGCCGTGTGCCAGGCTCCTGAACCTGAATCACACACTTAACCCGTTTTCTTTCCCACAGAGCATGGGGAAAATAATATTTGCTTTACCCTACAGAGTAACAAGGAAGGATTTATGAAATGGTAAAGTAATTGCAAGAAACATATTGGAGATATAAATTATCTCCAACTTGCTGCTGCTACTGCTACTACTAGGGAAATTCCATCACCACAAATAGACTTTTTATTATTCCCAAGTTATTTTGCTGCTCAGCCATTGGTCCACTAGACCAGTGCTTCATCTAATTATTAAAAACTTTTTACAACAAAATCCTTTTATCCCTTTTCTGGTGTTTGTCTCTCAAACTGAATAATGAGGTTTTTTGGTTCCATTTTGTTTCTGAGACTGGGTCTCTTTATGTAGCCCAAGCTGGCCTCGAACTTGCCATCCTTCTGCCTCAGCCTCTCCAAGTTCTGTGGTGGTGCAGGTGTGCACCACCACACACGGCTCAGTGAGTGCGTGTGCTTGCCAGTCCAAGCAGAGTTGAGGCAAGCAGCCAAACTTCTCAGGGGTCATTTTCTTACCTTTTCCTCTAGCCTGTTTCTCTGCCCTCAAACATTTCCAACTGCCTTTGCCAAAAAGGAGCGTAGAAACAGCACTGTTAAGACATAGGACCTGAGAGATGAAACAGAGACAGCCCTGTTGTTTCCGCCTAGATGGCAATTTTAGATTCTTTCAGAGGACAGAAATGCATTTTTGTGTGGAACAGGACTTTAACAGCTCTAAAAAACTGGGTGGACTGTGCCACTTAACATGATGCATGGAAAGCAGAGAACAGCCAACACCCTCCACTCAGCTTCTTTGTACTTGCAGTTCAACGCTTTGACTTTTAGAGCCTCAGGGTTTGGGCCCATGACCGTGTGGGTGACCAGGGTGGGAGGCAATGTCTGCTGTGGATTGATAGGGTATCAACAAGGTGTTTGACCTCATTAACAGACAGGCTGCTCAGGTGCAGCAGTCGCGAGTCTTAGGCCATGGATGCGTACAGGCCCATTTAGGAAGTGGTTGCTGGCCGGGGTCTCCTGGGCCTGCAGGAGAACTAGAATCCCGGGGATCCTGGGGGAGCCAGCTGGGAGCCCTGTCCAGAGGCAGCTGTTTCTACCCTTAGTATCCATAAGGCACACTGCTGTCATCTCAGAAAAGCAGCTTCGAACATCTTTTTTCAACATATTGTTCAAGGATGTGTGTGTGTGTGTGTGTGTGTGTGTGTGTGTGTGTTTTAGGACTGGAAACGGTCTTAAAAATAACACAGTACTACAAGGCTGGGGATGTAGCTCAAGGGTAGAGCACTTGCCTAGCATGTGTGAGGCCTCATTAATCCCCAGAATAACAAAAACCAACCATAGGCTTGACTTTTTTAAAAAAATTGTAATATTTTTTTGAGACCTAAGGAGAAACAAAAGCCTTTATGAGACAACAGATTAATAAAAGCAGAACACTGAAAAAAGAAACCACCATCCTCAGGGAGAAAGCCATCAGGTTCACGGAGTGTAAATTAACCTACCAGATCTAATGATGCCAGCAAGCGCTCGTTATTTGAGCTGGATCATTCGTGGTATTGGCTCAGGCTTAAACATAGTTTTTATAATGACCCCCAAGTTTTCAGCATCTTTATATTTTCTTAGTTTGGCTCTGTTTTTCCTTTTAACAGCCAGGGTTTTAGGTGATGGCCGAGCTGGCCCCAAATGTCTAGGCTTGAGTGATTCTCATGCTTCCACAAGCCTTCCTGAGGGGCTGGGGCTAGAGGCGCACACTGCCACACACACGTTTGCTTTTTATATTCTTATATCCTGGAGAAAACAGTTATGTTCAGTGAGGCGAACCAGTCATTACAGAGCTAAGGGCTGCTCAAACCCTGCTTTCTTGGTGAGACACACAACCACACACTGTACTTACAAACTGATTCCTCAAGGGCAGCTTTCAAGATAGAAGATATAGAACAAAATGCACTTGGGTCTGGATTATAGGAGTATTGTGAAAGCTACTTTTGTGTTCTGTACATCAGCCTCTTATGAAAAGTAAAAGGGTGGTGCTTTGGTGGGAGGAGACTCTTTTGGTGGGGCTTTGATGGAGGCGAAGGGTGTGTGGAAGGCTGGCTCCGGGGCTGCCGGCTTCCCTACTTGTTCATCTGGAAGGAGATTCCTGCGGTCAGGGAACCGTGTTGGCAGGTGGCTAGGAGGTGTAATTCTGCACTGCAGTCGTTTGTGTCTCTGGAGCCTGTGCAGTTACACAGACTCAAAGTTGTTTCTGTCTGGAGCTGGAAGCCCACAGTGACCGGACCTGTGCTCATAGTGCAGCAGACCTGGAACTCCGCCACGGCCACCCACCGAGACACAGCTGAGCGCCGTTCTGTGGGCCTTCGGAGAATCTGCAGAAAGTTGTTATACTTAATAGAATCTCTTATAAGATCCACACCTACATGTAGAATTGTTATAAATTACTAAATCGTAGTAGTATCATAGAGAATTGAGAGAGGTAAAAATGAGACTACAATTTCCTTTGGTCTATCTTATGTAGGTAATTTTTTTTTTTGTTGTGGCTTTTTAAACAGGAAATTAACCAAAGATGTTACCGAGAAGATGGCTCAAGTAGAAGGAAAATTATCAGACACAGCTTCACAGAGCAACAGCACAGCCAAGGAACTGGGCCTGCTGCAGGCAGAAGCAGAAAGCCTTGACAACACTGTGAAAGAATTGGCTGAACAACTGGAATTTATCAAGAACTCAGATATTCGGGGTGAGCATCTTCTGTGCAGAAAGTCAGTCCTATTGTTGCAAGTTCGAGGCCGGCCTGGGCTACAAAGTGAGCTCAAGGCCAGCCTGAACTGCATTAGGGAGACCCTAACTCAAAAGACAAAAGTCAGTTCTAGACAGTAGATTTCACCATCTGCCTAACATTTCAGGGGGAAAAGAACCCCTGCTTTTTAATAATTAAACTTTTCCTCATCGAGTCTCTGTTTCAAATGGGGATGGAAGTCCCTGTTTTACAAATTTGCAATTTGGGGCACAGAAAGACATAGCAAAGGTCCCCAGGGGCCAGTAACAATAGTTGTGGGATCCATTTCTTCTTTTTCCAGTTTCACTCTTTGACCTTTTTCTTGCACAGGCTGTTTTGAATAGTCATGAGGTTGAAAATTCTGCAAATCCTTTCACATTTAAGAATGTTACTTGGTGAGGGAATAATTTTTCCAAATTCTTGTTTATTGATATAGGCCACACGGGACCTTCCCCCCAAGAAGCAAAACAAAGTAGAAATATCACACTATCCTGTTTTATGGACAGTTGTTTTTGGTTTATTTTTTCTTTTTTAACTCAGTCAAAACACATCAAGCTGTTAAGCACATTGTATGAGGCACGTGAGTGGACCTGAATAAGTAACTGAGAAAGGGGAGAAATCATCCTATCATTGATCTGTAGGCTGCTTAACATCAGCTGTTCAGAAAGTACTAGCTGTCTGCTTGTGTGTGTGATGAGTTTCTCGTTTTTCAGTCCATATTTAACATTGCTAATGGGACAGAATGGATTTACTGGTCATGAAATAGAGCTTTCCTCTCAGGTTTTTTTTCTGGAACCCTAAAACCTTCCACTAAATTCAGGGCCAGAAGATACCAATAAGGACATGGTTTGTTGAGGAAAATGGGGTACAGCAAGACTAACCAGGGGCACTTCCTGCCCTAGGCGCCCTGGATAGCATCACCAAGTATTTCCAGATGTCTCTTGAGGCGGAAGAGAGAGTGAATGCTTCGACCACAGATCCCAACAGCACTGTGGAACAGTCGGCTCTCTTGCGTGACAGGGTAGAAGACCTGATGTTGGAGCGAGAGTCCCAGTTCAGGGAAAGACAGGAGGACCAGGCGCGCCTTCTAGATGAACTGGCAGGCAAACTCCAAAGTCTGGACCTTTCAGCTGCCGCCGAGATGGTAAATTTGGGATTTGACCTTCCTGTTGCTGTGCTATAGGAGGACCCTGCTTTGTCCTTAATATTGCTCAGTTTGCAAATAAGCCAGGGCTCGGGCTGGGCTGGGGCTGTGGTGTTGGGGTATCAGCCTCCAAGCTAGGGCATCCCAGCGTGTGCTTCTCCCGCCACCAGCTATTTCTCTGTGGGACAGCTGGGGTCATGACCACTGTCCCATACTACTTTGTCAGCTGAAGGAATGATTTCTGATGGGAACCTGACCCTCTCTATTATATGGACATTTCTTTTCTCACCATGTTCTGATTTGAAGTGCAAAATCTGGCAGTGGAGGAATTCAGAATCATTCTGGGAAATCCCTTCCAAAACAAAAGCCAGCCAAAGGATTTTTTTATAGCTAAAATGATCCTTTGTTCCAGTATCTTCACCTGGTGAAGATTAAGGCCAAAACCAGCCTACAAAGTAGATTTAATTTCCTAGAAGCGTTTAAAGAGTAACTCTGGAGCCAAGAGAAATTGAGGAGTTTAATGCAAATCAGGCAGAAGGCCAAGAGAAAGCCAAACTGAGCCTGTCTCCTGCTCACGTTTCCATTGTTTTTCATGGAAGGACACCTGGGAGAATTTGGAGAGTGTTTTCTAGAGGCCAAGGCCTTTTTTCACTCGGCCTAGAAATGCAGAGAAACAGTTAAAGAGTGCAGGTCTTTTAGAGACTAAAAAGTTCAGTCATCTTCATCTTGGTTCCAGTGCCCTACACGCATGCACAGACACCGACCAAAGCCATTCGTACTGTACAGTGGCCAAAGTCACTGATCCCTGCAATGTCAGATACTCACTATCCCATGAAGCTTTGCAGCATCTCCTGAAACTAGGGATTGTGTAGATCGCCACTCACCACTTACTAGATGAGAAAACAAAAATGAAGTTCTAGGGCAATGTGGAAACGGTACCTGACAGTAGAAAAAGTTGTTAGGTATGAAATGCTGAATCTGAGTCATCTTTCAAGACTGACTGCTTCCTTAAAAATCCTAATAAAAATCAGTCATCCGAGAGGCAGCTATGCATGCTAAAGGACTCTTGCTTTGTAACAGAAGGCAACCTGGAACCGCTAACGAGTGGGCGACTTCCTTTGGTCTCCATAAACATGTCCCTTCTCCGTGAAGGCTTTGCCACTTGGTGAGCACCCCAGGGCTGGCCAGCTTCGCCAGGTCTCTGCCTGTTAACAAGAAGTCTGCTTTTGAATCTGATGCTGTCCCTTGAGGTAGATTTCGGTCCTTTATCTTTGAGCATGCAGCGTTTCTCATGGTGCTCCCGTCCACTGAAGCGGAACAGGCCTCGCATGGGTCAAATTGTTTCTAGAAAGCACCCTTGAGGTTTCAGTTTCTCTTCTGGATTAGGACTCATGTTCTTTTACAGCACACATAACTTTACATATGAACGGGAGAGTAACTCTGACAAGCTCCGTCTCCCTTTTGTTCACGGTTTTCTCACTTCCTTTGGCATCTGTGACACTCCTTTCCTGTGCTCAGACCCCACCAACCAGCACACCCCTGACAAACTGCAACCACCACAGTCCTCAGCAGTGTCCCCTCCACCATTCACCTTCATGCTTAGGGTCTCACTCCTGACTTGTGTTTTGCTACTCTGTGGAGTGACTCTGTCTCCCTAATTAGATGTGAGTGATTACAGGGCTAGACAGTGGTCTTTTGTCACCATCATGTTGGTGTTGAGTCCAAAGAAGGTTCACAGTGGCTTTTAAAAAAAATTGTAAGTAGACAGGAAAACAGGGACGCTTCTTTAGTTGTCACGTGGGCAGCCTCAGCTTGCTACAGATGTTCAGACACTGGGCAGGGCCGTGTGGTATGCTGGTGCACTCAGGCAGGCGCCCAGGAGATGTGAGCTTTGTTTCACTACAACTGAGCAGCCGAGCTGCCCCCCGGAGCTCCTTGCTGAAGACACCATGGCTCCGGGGCCTCCCAGCCCACACCGTGGTCCTGCCGTAGCCTTCATAGCCCTTGTGCCTGACCCTTGCCTTGTTACAGACGTGTGGGACGCCACCGGGTGCTGACTGTTCAGAAAGTGAGTGCGGCGGCCCGAACTGCAGAACTGAGGACGGAGAGAAGAAGTGTGGGGGTCCTGGCTGCGGTGGTCTGGTCACTGTCGCCCACAATGCCTGGCAGAAAGCCATGGACTTTGACCGAGATGTCCTGGGTGCCCTGGCTGATGTGGAGCAGCTCTCCAAGATGGTAATTCGGTGGGCGGTCTCAACATTTAGTGGCGTGTGTGTGTGTGTGTGTGTGTGTGTGTGTGTGTGTGTGTGTGAAGATGGTAATTTGGTGGGTGGTCTCAGCATTTAGTGGCCTGTGTGCGCGCACGTTTGCTTCCAGCTGTAGACTGGAGGACCTGAAAGGAAGAGAGCGAGTCTGAATGCTGACTGAAAACATTTGTTTCAGAAAAGTTCACATTCATGTGTGGTCAAGAAAAGAAACGGGGAGGTTTTTATTCATAGAGAGTTGAAGAATTTGCTTTCTTATTACAGGAGTAACGTGTTAGCAGGGAGCTCAAATCATAAATTAAGAACTGTATAATTTTGTCGGAGTTGTGAATGTACGCAGCTGTATAGGAAAATTCTCCTCTAATCACTTGAGCACTCATTCTCCTAAAGTAATACACATTCTTCACTGAAATATTTATGTCGATGCCTGAGGAAAAAGACCAGACAGTATTCTTGGAGGCTGTAAAAAACACTGAGAAACAAATTCTGTGCTGGCCCAGCATAAGAATTCTACAGGGCAGGCAGTTCCTACACTGCAGAGGCCACACGGGAGTGTAACACTTTGTTCATTGGGAGGAGTTTATTAGTTCTTCCCCATTCTGGGGATCACTTCTAACATGCTAGTCTGCTTGAGTGACACTGTCTCAAGGGTAACTGGTTCTTGGTGTTTAGATCTCCGAAGCAAAACTGAAGGCAGACGAGGCGAAACAGAATGCGCAGGATGTCCTGCTGAAGACTAACGCCACCAAAGACAAAGTGGAGAGGAGCAACGAGGAGCTGAGGAACCTGATCAAGGAAATCAGAGACTTCTTGACCCGTAAGGAGTTCTCCACTTTTAGACATTTGTTCTTTTAATATTCTGTTGGATGGACCATAGTTCAAATCTGCATTTTTAGATAAAATCACTTTCTGGCAGGACATAAAGTAACACTGCCCAGTGAGGTAATGTCCACGTTAAGAAGATCTCCATTTCCTAAGCTTATGCACATACAGGCGTAACATATTATGCACATACAGCTAAAACAGCAGATGAAGTCAAAAGAAAATACTTTGAGAACTGATTTTGGAATTTATGTTAGAGATTATATATAATGACATCAAAACCCTAAAGAAGTGTGTGATTTTGGCGTTCCCTCCAAAGCTCTGTAACCCTGTCACTGACAGGATATTATATCTACAGTTAAAATAATTCTTTAGCTTAAGTGTTATGTAGAGAAAAAGAAAGTTTCTAGAAGCACTGCTAGTCCCCAGTTCAAGGATAACCAGTAAGGATGGTAATGGGCTACAATTTACAGAAAACTCTGTGTTGAATCCGAATTAATCAAAAAAGACATTTATTTTCTCACGTAAGTTCAAAAGTATGATCACTTCAAGGGTTTGAGACCCTTTATTTATTTTTATTTGCTCTGCCATTTTAAGCATTTTAGCTTTGTTTTCAAGCTAGCTCCTCATGCTCACAAAGAGGCTGCAAAAGTTCCAGACTTCACATAAAAATAGTATGACCCCTTATTTTTCCTCTGTTGTATCTTTTTAGAAATGGAAAACCTTCCCTAGAAGCAAGCATTCATTCCTATAAATCATTTAGGCCAGAAATCATGCCCATACATGAATGGTTCTAGAAAGTAGAATGTGATTATAATTAAGACTCAGGGATTTAATTCTAAATTGACCATTTTATCTGACCATAGAGGTAGGTGCCTGAAAAAAAATTTTCCTTCTGATAGCAAGGAAAGAGAAAATGGCTAATACATGAGGACACAACAATATTTACTAAGGATATATTTGGGAATATCTTGTGGAAGCCATCATTCCAACATTTTCTGGAGATCAACATATTTGAAATTTACCCTCCCTGTAGTATTTTTAAGTCACCTTTCACATTTTGTATTTGGAACTCCTTGACTTCACTGATAATACACTCTCTTGCTTTTGCTTTCATTAGATCATTTCCTTTTCTTGGTTCTATTTATGAGTATCAACCTTATGTCTGCATTTGCAATAGTTTCAGCCTTAATATTTTTCATTGTGTGTGGGGGGGGGCAGTCCAGTGGTTACAGCATCTGCCTAGCACGTGCAAGGTCCTGGGTTGGATCTCCAGCACAGCAAAGTTTACACTGCCTGCCAGTCCCAGCTAAAATGCTGGTATCCATGGTTTTCCATATTGAGCCACCGCTTGGCTCGATTTTCATCACACCTTGCTCAATTTTCACCCACCTCCAGGCCATCACCTCTCCACCCTGCTGGCCTTCAGAACCACATCAGTTCTTCATCCCTGCTGCCCTACTGCAGAACAGACTCCAGGGATCTGGTACTCGCTGTCTGCATGTCCTCTCCCAGTTAGGTTGTAAACTCTCCAGTGGGAAGTGTGTGCTGTGTAGTGTTACCTCATGGTGCTACCCACGCAGCAGACGACTACCGTGATTTAATGAATGAAACACTCGCGATCTTTCAGAGGACAGTGCCGATCTGGACAGCATTGAAGCAGTTGCTAATGAGGTACTGAAAATGGAAATGCCTAGCACTCCCGAGCAGCTACAGAACTTGACAGAAGAGATCCGTGAAAAAGTTGAAAGCCTTTCCCAAGTAGAAGTTATTCTACAGCAGAGTGCTGCAGACATTGCCAGAGCTGAGTTGTTGTTAGAGGAAGCTAAAAAAACCAGGTATGTGAAGACCCGAGAGCCTGCAGCAGGTGTATTTGGTGTAGCTAAGCATGCACAGAGGATTTTTCTCTTTTTTGAGGCAGGGTCTTGCTGTGTAGTTCAGGCTGGCCTTGAATTGAAAGTGATCTTCCTGCCTCACCCTCCCAAGTGCTGGAATTCCAGGTGTGCACCACCATGCCCAGCAAAAGGATTTCTTTTGAACCAGTGAAATTTCTAAGAGTCTCTATAAGTCTTTTCAGGAAGTTTATCCTAAACAGTAATGTTCTCAGTGAAAATATTTTCTCTTATTAACAAATAGTATGTCTCATCTCTTTACTCAGCCAAAGTGCAACAGATGTGAAAGTCACTGCAGACATGGTGAAGGAGGCTCTCGAAGAAGCAGAAAAGGCCCAGGTTGCAGCAGAGAAGGCAATCAAACAAGCCGATGAAGATATCCAAGGAACCCAAAACCTGCTGACTTCGGTAAGATGGCGCCATTGTGGCTGCATTTGGGAGGGTTACCTGTATATACAGTTCTGTCAAAGCAGTTACCTGTCAACAGGAATTCTTACAACCTAACAGTAGAAAGAAATCCTCTAATTTAATAGTGAACCAACAGGCTAAAACTGGAGATATTTCCAAGACGGGAGATAAAAAGGACTCAAGATACTGGACCCTAGTCTCCTACAAAAGTTCTAAAACTTTTCCGGAAGCAGCACACACTGTTCACTACTATGAAGTATAGCACTGAGTGCCAGAATTCCATTTTAGAAAACCACCCTGCCGTTACAAACAGAGCAGCCCCAAGCAACCCTGTGGTTAAGACTAGCATTGGAAGATGGTGGCCACCCGTCACTTGAAAACCACTGGGAAGCACCAAATGTCAGGATGTTTCCACTTCCAAGTTCTTCAAGAACCTAATAGAAACAGCTAAACAGTCTGCTCTGAAGGAGTGAAAAGCTTACATGTTTTTCTCTTGAGCAAAACACTGAGACTACCAGATACTAAGAGAAGTATTTTTCACAAGGATTTAGAGCTTTATTCTAAAAATCTTGTCAATTATATTTCCCTTCCAATTTTAGGAAAGCTTTTTTAAAATGGGTGGGAAAACTGCCACCCAATTCCTGCACAGGCTATCAGCACGTACTTTCAAATGACTGTTTCTCAGGCCAGTCCTGCTGTGTGAAACGTGGAGACGGCTTTTCAGCGTGCTTTTCCTACCGTTCTCCATGGAACACTTTCCCCTGTTCATCCGGCCCAGAGAATGGAGCCTGCCAGCTTCTCAGCCACTGTTCCTTACTTACATTCTGAGAATATATAAGACCCTTTATTTTTCAAGTTATCTGTCTGAAAAATATTTAGAAAAGTTGTGTTTTCCCACCAGGGTAATTGTAACCTTTTAAATATTTTTATTTTCTAGTTCTAGGTTATTCAGATTTTTTAGTTGTGGAATTAACATTCTGGTATACTTTTTCTATTTCAGTGTATATAAAAAACTACCATTTTGAAAAGCAATTCGGAATATTAAAATTATAGATGAAATATGTGGTCTGATGACATAAGTTAATATGGTAGCTGTTTTTTAGGGACATTTGGGGCTGGAAAGTGTTTTAGGTTAATAACATCAAACAAAACAGAAGTATTAAACCATTGTCTTAGTTTTCTCATTGCTGAGACAAAAATACCCAACACCTAAAGTTAAAGGAGGTAATATTTCAGCTCAGTTTGTAGGTTTCTGTTCATAGTCAGCTGGCTCCAAGCAGGGTGGCAGCTCCACACTGCAGAGGAAAAACAGTCCATGGCAAGCAGGCAGGAGGCAGCAAGGCAGCAGCAGAAGTCTGCCTCTCGCCTTATCCCTTCCAGGCTGCCTGCCTGCCTTTCCCATGGCGCTATCCACACCCAGAACTATGCCAAACCAATCTGGGAATGGATTTAATAGTCGCACACCCTTAATCCCACACACTGTAGCTCCAGCCACTTCCCAAACCTTTGAGGTGTGAATGCGTGTGGCTTGGGAGTACATCTAGACATAAGCCGTAACAGTCATGCTAGTCAGAGCTTATGAGAACTCCAACAGTATTGAGAATTACTCTTCAAGAATTATTTCCTAAGACCTTTAGGGTGAACTGTGAAGCTGAGAATCATTTGGTTTGAAATATTTACAAATTTTAGCACATGTCTACACTGACATAGTTTCATTATGACAGTGCCATTATTCAGTTTTTTGTTATCTTTTGTTTTTAATGGAATAGACCTATCCTTAAAGACCTTTTTAAAGAAAAACTAGTAAAACTTCTCTTATGGGTCAGACTACTTTTCTTTAGCCAGCTTTTTAAAACAATGCTTATTGAATCTCCTGTAAAAGAGATCAAATGTGAACACTTACAGGTTGCGCAGATGAGACATGTTCCCCTAAATAACTCCATATTTACAGTTTCCAGCTATAACTTTCCTAGACTATATGCCATCTAACAATTCTACAGTACCTTTGCAGGGTTTAAGAACATTTCCAGTCTCCACTTTCAGTAATTAATGAAATCTCCACTACTAGAGTTTAACATTTAGAACTGATAGGAAAAACTAAAAAGGTAACTTGGATTTATAATTTTCCCACCACATTAAATTTGGAAAATGTGGAAATCCCTCTTCTCACAGGTACCTATGAACATTCTTTAGGCCAGAGTTTGCAGATATTCTCAAGTTGCTTTCTCAGCACACCAAGCTGTCTATGGGTGGTTCTTAATATCAAGGGAAAATCTGACATCATTCTTAGTTTAGATCACCAGAAAAATGTGAATAAATGTATGAGAGGTAGCAAGGACTGAGGTGTACACATAAGCTTTACTAAAATTCTCCTTTCTTAATTCTTCTGGTCTGGAGCAAAATGGCAATGGAAGCCATTTAAATCTGCCTTAGTGGAGTTTAATACTTGCTACCTTATCTTCATCCTTTTAGATTGAGTCTGAAACAGCAGCTTCTGAGGAAACCTTGTCCAATGCCTCCCAGCGCATCAATGAACTAGAGAAGAATATGGAAGAACTGAAAAGGAAGGCCACCCAGAACTCTGGGGAGGCGGAATATATTGAAAAAGTAGTACATACTGTAAAACAAAGTGCAGATGATGTACAGAAGGTAAGTAAATCTTTACAACTTGACAGCTAGGTTTATAAAGGTGCAATCAGTCTCCCTTAATAAAAGACAAAGACCTAATACAGGTATTCACCAGAAATGGCCCAAGTGACCTATTTTGAAACAGCAGTCTTCAGAGATGTAGCTGAGAAGAACAAGAATGTCAAGTAAGCATAGACCTTCCAATTCCAACTTTTGAAGAGCTAAAAAGAATAAAATTAATTCAAGGGTGGAAGTCTGAAAACAAGCACACTGAACTTACATTTCTTTGTGGCATAATTATCTGGCCATTTGAGAGTACTTTAAAAGCAGCAAGGAAAAAGCCTAGAGTTCATTAGAGAATAGTGGGAAGGAAATCAAATCTCAGTCTTCAGACTTGTTTTGAATTAACTACCCCTCTCCCAGCACTTCTCATATTTTGCAAAGAAAAATCTCATGCTAAATTCTTACCTAGAAGCAAAGTAATGTTTGAAACACATGTTTAGTTTCTAAATCTGTGTGGGCAAAAGTTCATTTCCAAAGGCACCTTTTATACTTTGGGGAGGTGTTAAATGACTTAATGGCCAACTCTCTCCTATTCAACGATTTGCCTAAAAGTTACTTTATTTTTATGTAATGCCTAAAAGCTAATCTGCATCTACCTCTGGGTTGGGAAAAGAGCAAAGTGAGAAAAGTTCACTGCCACAGTGCCAGGCAGCTAGCTGTCTTTTCTGTTGTATGTCCCCACAGTTCTGAGAGCAAAAATTTTCCAAGTAGCATTTTAAAGCAAATGACATTTATGCAATATAAAGGAATAAAATCTTTGAACTGAGATTTCCATAATGGCTGTTGTTTGAACAGTGCTTCTAAAAATGAATCATTTACAGCCATCTGCCTTTCCCGTCAGCTTTCCTGTCAAGTCTTCATAAACCCCGAGCAGTCAAGATCAGGCGATCCTCCACAGCTTTGAGCAGAGCGGACCCTGCTGTCCAGTCTCCTTTATGTAGCCCTCCACACAGTTGTACTTTTCTTTAGCAAAAGAGTAAAGGGTTTAGGCCTAGTTACTTATTGCATCTACAGAATTTCTTTTGAAATGGCTTTAGAAATCAGTGTAATAGGAAGTCTGAAAACCGTTGATGGCCCTCTATGCCCTGAAAGTTAGTGTCTTCTGAGTCTAGTGTGCTGCCCTCACAGCACTTGCATCTTACTGGCATTAACATCATTACCTCTTTGTGTCTAAATGTGGAATTGTAGGCTCTGGATGATGAACTCGATGAGAAGTATAAGAAAGTAGAAAATTTAATTGCCAAAAAAACTGAAGAGTCAGCTGATGCCCGAAGGAAAGCTGAAATGCTGCAGAATGAAGCAAAAACACTTTTGGCTCAAGCAAACAGCAAGCTGCAAATGCTAAAAGGTGGGTCTTCTAATTTCAAAGCATGGCATTGTTTCTTTTTCTTTAAATGATGATAATCTATTCACTTTGTTTTAGGTATTTAAATACAGCCTTATAGGCAGAGATTTTAAGTTTTCAGGTCACAGTATAAATCAAACTTTTTTTTTTTTTGGTTTGCTCTTCCACAGATTTGGAAAAAAAATATGAAGACAATCAAAAATATTTAGAAGATAAAGCCCAAGAATTAGTGAGACTCGAAGGAGAGGTCCGCTCACTGCTTCATGACATAAGCCAGCAAGTTTCCATCTATAGCACCTGTTTGTAACAAAGGGGAGAGGGCTAAGATGTCAGAGGTGACCAAAGTAAAATAGCTACATTTAAAAACTGACTTTGCTCTTCAAAGTAAAACTCATTATTTAATATTTTTAATCACCAAATTTTGTATGAAGTTAAATAAAGTACAATGCTTTTGTATGAATATTTAGTATAATTCTTAAATTCATTTACAGAGTTAGTATTCTAAATTCTGCTAAATGTTATTTTCACTATAGGTTTATAAGGTTAATGCCTCCATGAAGACCTTAATCGCTATTATGTCTATAAACAAGCTATTGTCTAATAGGTCAACATCTTCCTAAATAAAATCTATCCTTCCTCCCCAGGCCTGGATCAAAGTGAAGAAAGCATGTAGCCCACCAGTGACAACGAACCTTTTAGATCTTTCAGTGATAAACAGCTGGATAGAGCACCTGTGCCATAGGTTCGACAAGGTCAGAGTTGCTCTAGGAATGCAAACAAAAAAGCAATCTCTAGAAAATCAGAGTTACCACTTTTTAAGTTGTGCCACCTAAACTTCAGGCAAGGGTTGTTGGTAGCAAAGTTGAAATTAAATCAGGCCAGAGTTTATGGTCACTGCTCTTGCCAACTGAGCAATACTAAAAACAAATTTCTCAGTTTCATATTATATCCCAAAGATTCTCTGCCACAATCTATAGGTGAGACCAAAAACAATCATGTCACCTTAGCCCATAGCTTAATGGAAAATGCTAGATACTGCCAAGCCTACATTAACCATGTAGCTGAACTCAGGGGCTCATAGGGGCTGTGCGAGCTAAGTGCTTTTTTTAAAAAACACATTCTTATACCAAGTCTGTTCTGTGGACCTCTGTAACAGTTATGTGAGAAGCTGGAATTTGGAAAGGGCAACTTCCCTCCAGCCCAAGGCAGTTACCTGTCATTTAAGAACTGTAACTAGCAAAATGGTTGTATCATGGAATAGACATAACATTTTTCTTAAAGTAGAAATCACCTCTACTTCCCAAGTCTAGCACTAAACATTAAATTTCAGATTTTAAAAAGATACAGTAGTGCATGTCTGTAATCCCAGCACTCATGAGGCTGAGGCAGGAGAATCGTTGCAAGTTCAAGACCAGCTTGAGCTATAAAGAGAGCTCAAGGCCAGCATGAATGGCATAGTGAGACTGTCTCAAAAAAAAAAAAAAGTTCACTGCCAGTAACTCCGAGTAGCACATACCATACTGTTACTGTTTATGTCTAGCTGTCCCTCAAAGCCTCCAGAGTCATGGTGGGAGGGGGGGCTTTCAGAAGGTGACACTGTAGGAAGTGGGGTCTAGTTAGAAGAGAAGCCAGGTCACTAGGGCTATGACCTGCAAGGCTGTCCATTCTCAGATCCTTCCTTCCTACTCTGCTTCCCAGCCACCATACACTCTGAACAAAATACATTTTATGGAAAAAAAGCCAGGGATAATTATACTTGCCAGGCAGGTGCTATATGCCACTGAGCTAAGTCAAAAGTTGCTGGTACCGAAAAAAAAAGTAAAGGTACTAGAAAGCGGTAATAGGCACAGGCAGAAGGAAGGTGATGCTCCAAAAAACAGCACTTAGGCAAATGCCTCATTTTTTAACAAGTTTTCACTTGAGAAGATAAAAGCCAAGTTTCATTGGTTAAGGAATCTGAGGACAGAGTTTGGAGCAACCACAAGAGCTGCACTATGAAGGAGAAAATCTAAGGATGGAGGCACAGAAGAGATCACCCTCTTTTTCTGCAAACACTCTGCCCAGTCTTGGGAAAGACTGAGAAGACAGCACAAGTAAAACTTAAGCAAAAAAGGAAAGTAAGTTCAGCTGCTATACCTCACCCAATGAAGGCAGAATGTGTAGTTCATCCAGTTGACCTGATTAAGAGAATAGTCTTTATAGTAAATAGTGTTTCAGTCATGACTAAGACACGATCCCCAAGTCAAAAGAAAATGTGACTGACTTGGGACTGGGGATTTAGCTCAGCAGCATAAGCGCCTGCCTTGCAAGTGCACGGTCGTGAGTTCAATCCACTGGTACTGATTAAAAAAAAAAGAAAAGAAAATGTGACTGACTCATATATAATGCAATTAAAATCTGGAGATTAAAACTTTTTCTTTTCAGCTATGATTAAGTGATAGTATAGATTACACTCATCAAATTTAAGACTAAAATTCTCTTAAATTGCAATCAAGTGAATATCTACTTTGCATATTCCTAGGGCTTTAATACTTTTATTTTTAAAGTCTATGCTACATACACCAAATTTGGGAACTACTTAATGAATCTGCAATGATTATTGAGTTACAAACCTATTTAGTCCTTGACCTTTGAGCTATTTAAAAAATCATTTTAAATATTTATCAATAAATGCAATTTTCTCTTAAGAAATGAACATTTACCCAGCCAATGAAATCCACACAGAAAAAGTCAGATTAAAGAAAGATTCCCATATGTTGTATATACCCAAAAGTATACACTAAACATTTAGTAGGTATCTGGTAAGGCAAATAAAAGCATAACAACTTTTTAAATGACTTAACGTTATTGTATAATGTGACAAAGAGATACGTTTAAGACTAAAAAAGAAAGAGCAGGTAGGTGTGGTGGCACATGTTTGTAATCCCAGCCCTCAGGAGGCTGATAGGAGGATCGCTGCAACTCCAAGACCAACCTGGGCTACATAGTGAGTTCAAGGCCAACCTGAACAAAATATAGCAAGATCCTGTCTCAAACCACCACTTCCCCAAAAAGAAAAGTAATAAAATATATACTAGCAGTAGTTATAAAAGAATTAGTATTATCTCTCAACGTGGACTCAGAAATAACCAGTAAACAAATACATTTATTTTGATGTTTTCATTCCTTGCTAAATGTATTGAGTTTTGTAGATAGTTTAATTTTGATAGCTATATAATTATCAACTTGTGGACTTCAACAGAACCTTAAAAACTCCTTAAACTCAAATTCTGCCTCTAAATTTCAAGAACTTAGGAGTTAAATAAAACAAGGGAGAAGGGTTACTATTTACACAAGTTTGGTTTGTACATATGTATTTAAACCTTGTTCTATGTTTCCAATATGAAAACCAAATTTAAATTAACTTGATCACCTCTCTTCACATACCATACTCCAACTCCACCGACCTCACAGAATCAGAGCTAAATGTCACTTTAATTCAGTGAAGCTGAACCTTTCATAAAAATAAGAACTTCTGAGAATCAATCAGGATGCTACTATATGTAGCTTTTATCCTGCATGTTAATGTACTGAAACAAAATGTTTAAAATACAGATACAAGATTATTGTGTTCTGTCCAAACCTATTAAATACCTTCCAAAAGTTTCATAATTCAGTCCTAGAAGTTCTTGGAACTGTGAGCATATCCTATTCAGAAATGTGACCTCTACAGAAGCTTCCAGGAGGTTTTCAGAAAAGTAGATCTTCTAATTTAAAAGTTGATTGCTTTGCCAAATGATGCAGCCAAGTTTGCTTCTCTAAAAGCTTCTGATAAGGTCTGCAAGAGAATACATGTACAATTTAAAACCACGTCATCTGTGTATCAGAAGAAAAATTAGATGGCCTTTAATTCTGTGTACTGTTAATTACCGGATGAGCATGGCAGACTCTAGCTATATCTTCACAGGATGCTCCATATTCCAAAGCCAGAGCTGCTTCATTTACCATTTCTCCAGCACCCTTTAAAATAAGTCAAGAATTATTGTTGCTTCTATACCAAAAACTACATACTAAGAAGACAGCAACAATTAAGAGACCAGACCTTTAGACCTTAAAATTGTCTTAAATGTTTGTGGCAGTTAAGGAAACATCAGAAAAAAACAAAACAAATTTTAAAAAAACCAACCAAAAACTAATAGAAAAAAGAGCTCTGGCTCTGAAGCCAGATGACCTGGGTTCAAATCCTGAAACCTGGCTACCTCAACCACCCACTGACTGTATGTGCTTCATTCATTTCCAGTTACTGTAAAGAACTGAAGTAAAGTTAACGTATGTATCTAGGAAAAGTGCTATAGAAAGCCCTAGAATACTCTGTTACTTGACTGTTACTCAGATACCTAGGGAAGAACACACTGCAGACTCAGAAGAGTCCCAGGCTCCCTTGACAGGTTAACAGCCGAGATCCCAATAGGAGCCAGCCAGCCACAGATCTTCGGGCAGAATGAAGGCCCTAAAAGGCCAACAAACTTGGCCTGTTATGAGAATGAAAGAAGGCCAGTGTAGTAAGAAATTAAGAGTCAGGAACAGAAAAAGATGAGGGCAGAGGAGGGCAGAGCAACTAACAACATCAGAATGTAAATACCAGGTGGCTTAAAACTAACCTGTTAAATAGCACTACTCTTCAAGGCCTGGTGTGCTGTAATCCCAGCACTTGGGAGGCTGAGGCAGGCAAGACCAGCCAAAACCAGCCTAAACTAAAGAGACCCTGTCTCAAAAATAAACAAACAAAAAAAACCAGCATTGCTTTCTAGAAACCTCAATGGAATTTCTCTGGCTTCACAATACTCACTGGTCCCAGAATATGTGCTCCCAGCACTCTGTCTGTTGCCTTCTGCCCAATAATCTTCACCATGCCATCTGTGTCCGCATTTGTCTTAGCTCTGCTGTTGGCAGCAAATGGGAATTTCCCAACTTTGTACTCAATACCCTAAGAGAGAGAAAATGAGAACCTAAGTCAGCTTTAAAAAGGTTCATTTCTAGTAGTGAAAATCTCAACCATTTGTTCAGAACACAAAGACAAACCAAAAGGCAGGTTGAAGAAATGTTTTATAGGTACAAATAAAATGTTTTTCCATCTAAAAAGCCAAATACAAAGCTCTAGAGTTGGTAGTTTTGGATGCAAGTAGCTTCTCCTCCTCCTCCCTTCCTGCCAATAAAGTGGAGTGAATGATCTTTTCATGATCCGAAAGAAAAAATAGACAAACTACCACTGTCCCACAGAGCTGTTACCTCCTCCTTCAACTGCTCTTCCGATTTGCCGACCCAGGCCACCTCAGGGTGTGTGTAAATCACCGATGGCACACAGTTGTAGTCGATGTGCACTGCGCCGCCGGCCATGCCTTCCACACAGATGATGCCTTCATCCTCTGCCTTGTGAGCCAGCATCGGGCCGGCCACCACGTCCCCAATGGCATAGATGCTGCCAGGGAACAGAGCAAGCAGTGAGTTTCTGAAAGCCAACGCACGTTTATTTACAACAGAGACACACTTCTATTTAATAAGACACCAAAAATATCAAGTACGACTCTAAAAATTATGCATTTAGGCACTAATCTTTGAGCAATGAAAAAATTTAGTTATTCTTGATTTTATAGCTTGTAATTATGTTATCTTCCCTAAAACCAACCTATTTTTTTTAAGCGGAGAACAGAGGGAGACAGAAGGGGAGGGTAGGGGGAGAGGGAGAGAGGGAGAGAGCGAGAAAGCCAGAGAGAGTAAGAGAGAGTGCGAGTGAGCAAGCACATGAGAGAGAAAGGTGGATATAAATTATCCAACTTACTTTGGAACTTTAGTTTGGAATCTGCTATTGACTGGAATTCTACCTCTGGGATCCAGTTCAATTCCAAGTTCTTCTAGTCCCAAATTTTGAGTAAAAGGTCGTCGACCAATGCAAACCAAGAGTACATCACATGTGATGACTTCAGCTTTCCCGTCAGCAGCAGCTTCGATACTAGACAATGAACAGTGCAAAACCATTACACACACAGCCACAGGGACAATGGAGAAATTTAAGATCAGAGATTTCTCAAGCATTGATGACATTCTGAACAATGTACATTCATTTCATTATAACATTGAAGGGAATGAAAAAAATAAACATCCTCAGGTTTTATCATCAAAATTCCACTAGAAAGGTGTTGCAAGACAGTAATTAAGAACACAGGCCTCAGAGCTGGGAATGTGGCTCGGTGCTTGCTTAACGTAGGACACCTTCAGTTCCATCCCCATCACTAAACCTGCCAAACAAATCAACACACAGGGCTCAAGAGCCCACAGTTCAAGTACTGGCTGCACTGTCTATGTAACTGACCTCAGGAAAGTTATTTCATTACACTGTGTAAATGCAGTGGTGCCTCACTTCACAAACTTCATTCTTCCACGATTCCGGCTATACACTGAACTGGTTACCAACAATCAAATTTCCTTATAAGGTCAACTTTGAACTTTTAACCAGTGACTGTGATTCAGTATATGACCAATTCGGCTACAACTAGAACTGTGGAAAGAATTAAGTTCATGAACCACTGTATCTATTAAGCACAGTTCCAGACACATAATAAGTAATCTAATTAATATTACCAATGATTTCTCAAGTAACTGTCTGATAATAATCAACTTTACTACATGTGAGGGGTTTCTGCTTTACTGGATATAAACTGTAAGAAGTTACATTACAATGAGGACACCAGGCTTATTTGTCCAATATCAACTTAACCTATGGATTTCAATGCACCACTTGAAAACCAATATTGAGCTCTATGAAGCAACAATACTGAAAATTATAAAAACCCTACATAATATCTGTTGATCTGATTTTGGAAACTTGAGTATTTTTCTGAAAGAAACAAAGATAATACATCAAAGATAAAACAAGGCAAACTTACAAAACATCAATCTTTCCATCTGACTTCTTGGTGGCCCCAGTAACCTTTGTGTTCAATTTAAATTTAAATCCTTGCTTCTGAAGGATCCGCTGAAAATTCTTAGATATCTCCATGTCAATTCCAACTCCACCCACATGACCCAAAAATTCAACTGCTGTCACATCGGCACCAAGTCTTTGCCAGACAGAGCCCTGCAAATGATTTAAAACCAGTAATCATAAGTTGGTTCCCATATCAAATGTTTATTAAATCACCCTAAATAATTTACTATGAAATATTTTCTTCTTTTGCTAATGCTTGTATTAGAAGTTCTGTAGTTTAAAGTTAACTCTGGAACAAATAGGTATAACTTTATATATACATATAAAATATACACAATTATATGAGACATATAATATTACATATGTATATATGTATGTATGTTTTTAATCTTTGTTATGTAGTTTAGGCCCTGAATTCACTACATAGCCTAGGCTGGCCTCAAACTTGTGGCAATCCTCCTGCCTCAGCCTCTCCAGTGCTGGGATTACAGGCATGTGTCACTAGCTGAAGAGGGATGACAATTTTAAAGAGCATGATAGGGGAAGGCCTCAAGGAGAGTGGTATTTTCACTGAGACCTGAAGGAGAAAAGTACACAGGTACAGTGAACAACAGGTAACCAAGGAAGAGTGTTCCAAACAGAAGGGAACAAATGCAAAGATCCTGAGGGAAAAAATGCTCTTACTGCTAATTATCATTGTAGTTTGCAAAACAGTAAGCCAGCTTTGTGTTTTATTTTCTCAACACAAGAGAAATGTTTATATTTTATTCAAATTTTAAATTGAATGCTGGTTTTTAATTTCAACAAATTAGCATAACTTCTGAACAATATGTGAAACTATACATAAGATGAATATAATTTTACAGCATTAAATATGAAAAACTAGGAACACATCATTTGCAAAAACTAGTAATTCAAAATTATATCAGTTTACCTTTCCAACTAACTTATGTTTGTTCACTTCACAAACTTCATGAACTTTAGGGATGAAAGCTGAGTTTAACAAGAGGCAATCAGTTGGATGTGGTGGCACACGGCTGTAACACTAGCACTCGTGAGGCCGAGGCAGAAGGATGATCACTGAGTTCCAGGTCAGCCTGGGCTACACAGTGAGTTCAAGGCCAGCCTGAACTACAGTGAGACCCTAGCTCCAAAACAAAACAAAACAAAACAAAACAAAAACAAAAACAAAAAGGCAGTGTAGGATCACTTAAGTCAAAATGGACCATCAACCTAAAACCCAAGACTGTGAAACTTCTAGAAGACACAAGAGACAATCTCTGTAACCTTAAATTAGGAAATTTCTTACACATTAAAAGCATAATCTATAAAACCCACAAAAATGATAAATTGGACTTTATCCAAATTTTAAAATCTTAGAACACTAAGAACACAGAAATAAGATACAACACTGAAAGTATTTATAAAATATCTATATGATAAAAGGTTTATATTGAGAATACACAACTCTCCAAACTCAACATGAAAACAAACCCAATAAAAACATACAAAATACTAGAAAAGACACTTCATCAAGATCATACTGAGATGGCAAAACAGCACATAAAGATTCTCAGGACTAACAGATGACGACACACTCATTAACATGGCTCAAATTAAAAGGACAGTACCAAGTACTGGTAAGGAAGAAAAGAAGAAAACTTACATCACTGGTGGGATAATAGAAAAGGGGTGGCTACTCTAGCAAACAGGGATCCCCAAGAACTTAAACAGAGTTACTGTGTGGTACAATCACCCTGCTTGGTATATTACAAAAAGAAATGAACATGGGCATCTATATAAAAACTTATATACAAATATTTATAGCAATGTTTTTCATAACAGTCCCGAAGTAGAAACACCCTACCAACTAATTCATGGGTAAACAAAATATTCTATTGTCCACAGAATGGAATATTATTTGGCTACAAAACGAAGTACATGCTACAACTCGGATGGACCTAATTTAGAACATCCAAAGTGCAAGAACCCAGACACAATGCACTGTGTATTTTGATTCTATTTATATGAAATGTCCATGATAGGAAGTCCAGAGATACAGAGGACAGACTAGTGTTCTGTGGAGTCCAGCAGAAGGGAATAAGAAGACTTACTGTTAAGAGCATCTGGCTGTTTCCAGTTCTGGCATTAAAGCACAGTGACAGATACACAACTCTGAACTGTGAACTAAACTGTGCACTTTTTAAATAATAGAGCAACATACACTATGTGAATTACATCACGACAAAGCTGCCTAAAAGTACACAGCAGTAACAGCAGCAGTAGCATCCTTCTGAACCTCAACTAGAATAGTAAGAAACAGTGCAGGAACAGTGAGACACACTTTCTTGGCACTGTGTCACTCAGGGCAGAAAACAATCCACAGCAAAGGGCCCTGGCTCTAGGAAAGCTGATCTCAGAGTCCTTAAAAATGGAATACCTGAACTCATATCCACCCCTTATTCAGAACTTATCAGAAGCATTTACGGCATTATTTGAAATGCATTACCTTATTAAATCACAACAATTACGTTCCTGTTATACAACATTCTCCCACATTCTGAAGATGGTAGGCTACAGGCAGCCTGCATTCCCAAGTCATGCTCTGTGAGGAGACAGGGCAGACTACTCAGGTGGGCTAGGAAACTCCTAGGCCATCTGTAAAGCGCACTCTGGGTGTACCCTCGGGATACAGAAGCACAGGCCTGGATACCACCCACAGTCCCTCTCCGGTTCTGGGTGCACTGTTTGCTCTCCCGATTCTGGAGAGCTATTAGGCAGCTCTGCTCTGCCACAGCCCTCCACCATGAGGTTTCTGCCTTAGACCCAGGCGAACTGGCACTGGTTCTCCCCACACTGTGAGCTAAATTAAACACTAACCCAGGAGAAGAAACTTCAAGGCAGTCCAACATTCAGGTTATGGCATAGGTATTGCTACTTTTAGCCAGGTTTATAATGAGAACTGGGGCAAAAAGCCAGAGCCAAAAAATTTGAAATACTTACATTTTGGTCCAGAAGAAACCATGAGTAAGGTTGAGGCCAAAGAGATCAGTGCTATTAAAAAGACCCAAGTGGCCAGGTATGGTGGTGCATGCCTGTAATCCCAGCACTCAAGAGGCTATGGAAGGAGGATCCTCATGAGTTTCAGTTTGAGGCCAGCTGAGCTACAGAAGGAGTTTAAAGCCAGCCTGGACTACACGGTGAGACTCTGACTCGAAAAAAATCAAACAAAACAAGCAAACCAATTATTTTGTACAAGGAAAGATATCTTGAGCACACCTCAGGAATCAGCAGGACTCTACTCACTGCAAGCTCAAGGGTACAAAAGTGTTACCCTTTCATGGGAGAAGAGTCCCTGGTACCATTGCTCAAGAATAAATTCCTAGGAATTGGTTCCTCAGGATTCATTTTATCATGCTTAACTGTTCAGCCACTCAGAGGCTGTAGCAGCCATGGTCCAAGAGGGCCTGGCCACTGCTTCCATTGACAGTGGGCCTTGGCATCATTCACATGCTATTGGTTTTACTAGCATGCAACACACCAAAGTGGAGACAGGGAGGCTTCCACCCAGACTTCAGAGAAAGCCCTGGAAGGTTAGGTAAGGACCCCAAGATGCCAGTGCACAAAGCTGTGGGAATAAAGTAAAAGATGCAGTGGACCTCCCAGGAAGTCAGAGTTGCCAGGAAGGTGGGAACATGAGTAGGGAAGCTGTAGACTGAGTGAAGCCAACCCACAAAAGGACATATGGGCTACAACCAGCAAAGCCACAGGGAATGGGGCTACCCAAGCCTTCAGAACTCACATTTTACCACCATGCGACCTGGAACCACAGAACACAGTATCAGCCCTGCTCAGGTTCATCTTGCTTTGGTCCAATTCTTCTCTATCCCCCTATTCCTCCCTTTAGGAATGTGAATATCCTGTACCACTTCACTTTAGGGATCACGTACAGGAGCAAAAATAGCTATACTTGTATCTGATGATGTTTATTTCAAGCCAAAAGACAATGACAACATGATGGTAGGATGAACATACCAAACCCTGTCTTCAAAATCAAAGAAGAAATGCAGACCTTCCAAAACAAGGATGAAAACTAAAACAATTCATGACTGCCAAGCCAGAATTACAAAAAATACTTAAAGAAATCTGAATTAGAGATGACAAAAACAACAACTATGAGGTCAAAGGAAAGAACAAATCTCACTGGAAGAGTAATTAATCAAATGGAAGTCAGAAATTACAAAGGACACAAACTAATGCAAGTTCTCAGTAACGTTTAATGTAAATGGCCTTAACTGGATCATTAATCAAAGAACTAGTTATTTGAAAAGATGAACCAGTTTAATAAACCCTTAGCCAACTCTATCAAAAATGAGCAAAGGTCCAAATTAATAGAATTAAGGACAGAAAAAAGGAGAAATCATAGTCAACACTACTGAAATCCAGATGATTAGATATTCTGAAAACCTGCTGGGTGTGGTGGCATACATCTATAATCTCAGTACCTAGGAGGCTGAGGCAGGAGGAGCAATAGCCTCATACTGAAAAGATATGCCCTCAACTATGGGTTTAGTTTCAAATAGCATTACAAGTGATCCTGTCAAATGGATGATCACAAAGTAATGGCTCTGATACTTATGAAACAAAGTACAAAGCATATGAATTAAAACTCAGTTCCTGTCTTCAGGGAGCTTACAGTCTCAAAGGAAAGTCAAAGGGAAACACAAATGCACTGTTATTTTTATTAGTGGGTGTTACAGAAATACAAATTAAATTATATTAAGGATTCAAAGAAGAAAATACAGACTTTCTAAAAAAGAAGTCTTCACTTAAAAGGTAAGTTAACTGATTTCTGGAAAGTATTTATCTACAAATGTTTATTGCCCAATAATAATGAAGACTAAAAAGTACTTACACAGCAGCTACCGTACTAGATGTTAGACACACAATGAATGAAACACCATGATCCCTGCCCTCATGGAATATGATTTAACAAAACCACCGAGAACAAGTAATATTGAGATAAATACTGAAAGGGACAGAAGTCCTGCATGTAATGAGTACCCTTACAGAGTGCAAGGAGCGGGACAGGTAAGCAATGTCCCAAACACAAGGAACATCTGCCAGTAAGAGGCAGAGCAGGGCTTGTTCATTAACTGATAACCCAGAACACAGGTGGGGGGGCGGGGAGGACAACGACTAGAAACAAGGCTGGAGATGGAAGCCGGAGCTGTATCATGCTGTCTGTAAACACCACCAAGGGTGCGTTTACCCTCACAGCCACAGTAAGCTATTATTTCAGGCAGGGGAAGGGACATGATCAAATTTATTACAGAAAGATCATTGTAGCCAGTGTGAGAACAGACCAGAAAAAGATAAAAGAAACCAGGAAGGCCTAGGACAAGATATCATGCTGGCCTTAATTAGGGTTTAATCAGGTGTGGAAGAGGAGTGAATATATGCAGAGAGAATTGTCATGTTGACTCACATTAGAAACCAGAGCCTGAGTGTGGGATGTGAGGGTAGCAGGGGAAATCATGAAAGGTCTTGTTTAGGCCTCTACATGGATGGCAGCACCACTCACTGAGATGAGAAATGTTAGAAGAGAAACAGGCTGTGTTCTGTTTAGGGATGGGGAGGGAGGATGGGAAGAGAAAAGGGAAGTTAGATATTCACTAAACAGTGAAGATGCCAGTCCATTTGGATTTGAAAATCCTGAGATGTGGAGAGAGAATCAGGCTAGAGATTGTTAGTCCCCTGGTAACTGAGGTGACACTTACAATATTCTGTAGAAATATAAAAATGGTCTAGAAAACCTGATAACAGAATCCAGAGTAATATTCACAATTAAAGGGAAGGCTGAAGGCTGGGGGTCCAGCTCAGTGATACAGCCCTTGGATAGCACACAAGAGGCCCTCTGTTTAGTCTGTGGTCTTGCAAAACAAAACAAAACAAAACACCCAGCAGGAAGAGCTGAAAAAAGAGCTTGCGTAGAAGTCACCCCAAAGGACAGATGAAAAACCAGCAGAGTATGGAATGAGAGACGTTAAGGAAAACAATCCAGAAGCAAGAAATCATAAGGTTGACTGCTGCCAAACAAAGCAGTGATGAAAACAGTATACTGGTTTCAGCAATAAACCACTGTCCTTTTCAGAAGCAATTATTGCCATAAGAAGTCAAGGATGGAGGAATGAGCAGGGACCAATGAAACAGAACATGGATAGTGCTTTGAAGAAGCCTGTGTGTCAGAAGTGAGGGGACATTAAGAACTGCAGGACACCTGTACAGGAGAAGGCTGGTTCACACATACATAAGCCTGCAAGTGTGAGTGCACCTGGGCATGTGTGTGTAGCGCACACAGTATACACTAGCATTTTCAACTGGAAACAAAAAAAGAACAGAAGCAGAAAAGGTGTAAGGACTAAAAAATATAAGACTAAAAAATTTTTTTATAATATCACAAAACTAAGTCCTTGAGAAGGTGGAAGATGATGTGCTACCAGGCACAGGTGAAGGGATTAATCCCAGAGAAGTAACAGTAGAAAGAGGAACAGGATAGCTGTGAAAACAGGTAAAAGCATTTTCAAATGTGAAGCATCGGGCTGAAGAAGTTATGCTCTGATGGTTTCTCTTTCATGCAATACTTAGGAGGTAAGGCCAGCTGCTGCAGGTGAAGACAGTACCTCTGGAGGAAATCAAATAGCCAAGCAGAGACCAGGACAGTGCCGTGACTAGACAGTGACTGCCAGCCAGGCTGATTTCTGCCGAGGTTTGTGATGAGTAATTTATAAAGGCACCAATCTACAGGATCTGTTTTTCCTCCAGGCACAGCCCTAGAAACAGCACTTATGGCAGAGAGGTGGCTTTAACCAGGACTAGAGCTGTGCCATGCAAATATGACAGAATGATGAGGCAAGTGACTCAAGGCCACCCATGAGACAGTGGCTAAAGTGATACACTGTGTGATCTAAACTCATCAGGAATGCAGTCAAGACAGGAAAGAGCAAAATACTAGGATATTTTCTGCACTAAAAAAATCTAAGATTCCCGCCACCACTCACAGGAACCACAGCAGCGCTGAAGTGGGGGGTTGGTGAGCCCAACGGAGAGTGGAGCCAGACCTTCATTAATCCACGGTCAGTGCTGGGAATGAGACACCCCCTCCACAGGAAGGGTGCGACCAAATGGGTGACATGTTGGAATCTGGCAGGAGGAGCCTGAACTGGGAGCGACAGTGATTTCCATTGGTTGCTCCCTCCCCAGAGCAGATTCCAGGGATTTGCTTGGACTGGGCCATGCCCCTGGCTGGGACCCAATGAGCCATCCCAAATCGATTCCCTGTGCCTAGCACACACTAACCGGGTGAAGGCACCTGAAGTTTGACTGGCCTGGTGGGGAGGGGCAGGCAAACGCAGCCGCTGCTTACACCTCAGTGACAAGAGCAGGCAGGAGAGGGCAGAGTACCCTTGCCTGCGTGCTTCAGAAGAAATGTGGCCAACAGGGAAGGGGGCTGGGACCTGCACTGTAACCTGTGTGGAGGAAGCCAGGGCCATGACAGGAGAGAGAGGCAGGAGGAGGCCCCCAGCCCAGAACCCTGAGAGCACTGATCCAGGAGAAGGAAAAACAAAGGAGTCTAAGGGCGGCAAACATACAACATCAGACATGGCTTCAATGGACATTAAGTGATATCTTCAGGACCTTGTAGACGAGCTCAAAACTGAAATATAAAATCAGGTAAAGCAAGATATTTAGAGTAATAAAAGAAATGCTCTTAGGAAGCATCTCTCAGGATGATACAGATGGAAGAAGGAACACAAAAAGGAGAGAAACATTTGATAAAGAATATAAAGAAAATATAGAATACATGAAGCAGATTCAAAGAGACTACCAGGAAATTAAAAACTCCATTGAAAGCTGGCAAAATTCCTTAAAAGAAACTAAGGATAGACTATCAAAACTTGAAGACAAGTTTGCAATGTGTGAACATGAAAGGAAAGATCTCTTAAAAACAACAAGGAAACAGGCAGTAACAATACAAAGGCTAGATGATGACAAGAGAATCTACAATTTAAGAATAAGAAATGTGAACGAAGAAGCAGGAATACAAACAGGTGAATTACAAAGGCTATTCACGGAAATAATTAAGGAAAACTTCCCAAGCATGGGAAAAGAAAATGACATTCGGTTATGTGAGGCATACAGAACCCCAGCCACCTACAACCAAAACAGATCTACACCCAGACATATAATCATCAAGATACCAGAAATTCAATATAAAAACAATATTAAAAGCCGTCAGAGAAAAGAAACAGATTACCTATAAAGGTAAGCCCATCAGGATCACGGCTGACTTCTCCACACAGACCATCAGATCAAGAAGAGCTTGGAGCGAAGTATTCCAAGCCCTGAAAGAGAATAACCTCCAGCCCAGATTGATGTACCCTGCAAGACTGTCACTAGAAATTAATGGAGAAACAAGATGCTTCCATGACAAAGAGGAACTGGGTGAGTTTGTGACCACCAATCAAACCCTACAGAGAATACTGAAGGACATTCTAGAGAGAGAAAAAATATCAGGATTTTAAGAACAGTGGCAGAAAGGCCTCAGTGAGTGGGGTAGGCAGTAGAATGAAAGAGAAAACTAGACAAACAAAGGCAGAAAAATAGCATAGCAGAAATGAGGCAGAGAAGGAGGCTAGAATCTCTAACATAGATGGCTTTGATACACTATATTGTTAATAGTGCACTAGGATTTAAAACCCACATTACTCACACCACTCTGCTTAGATGTATTATATTCTGTTCCAGTCATTCTACCTGTACTAGATTTGAGGGCACAGACAGTAATCCCCAAAATAACAGGATATAGTACGGTAATCATCTTTAATTTTCTATTAACTTAATCTAAAGTTCTGTAAAACCTACACTGTTTTACCATGACTGATCGTAGTCGAATCTGGTTTGTTGGATCACTGTTTTGCATTGATAGATTTTATTCAAAGCTGTTATGATTGATAGTATCAAGTCTGAGAGTACAGGCAACTGCACTTAAGATGACAAGAGCCACTAGAATATCCACTATGGTTTGATTATTACCTGTCTTTGAAGTTTTATACTGTCTACAATGTTTTATTTTTACTAATATTGTTATTTACTGCTATACTCAATTATGCCTGATGATACAGACATTCTATTGAAGATAACAAGAAACAACACAGTAATCATTCTAGATCACCTTGTACTGTGGTTTTATATGACTTTTTGGTTTCATGTTTTTATAGGAATTTGTTTTGTTTTGTCTTGCTAAGTTTTGTTTTTCCCTCTAATACAGAAAGTATAGAAATACATGTCGAGATTCATGCATGCATAGCTTTTTACACTCTCACTGTTTGACTATCTACTTTGTATGCTTTAATTTTGTAACTTGAACAACTATTTCTAAGAGGACAATATGTAATTTATTAAAACAACTATTTCTAAGAGGACAATATATAACTTATTAACTAGTGATTTCTTATTGTTTATCTTTTTTTTTTGGAATTCTGTATTATCTCTAACCTTTACATGCTTTTGTTTCTCTTTAAATAAAAAAAAAATCTAGTTAAGATCACAGAAGTATGTTAGGAGCAACTATAAGGAAAACAGTTTGCAGTTAGAAAATGGAATGTATAAATTTATAATTTCAGAAGCAGAGCAGTTCTTTGTGCACTGTCTTGATGCAAGGTGCAATGGCCCTGGGAAAGGACATCTAAAATGAAGGAAGAGGCCACTGGAAGTTTTGTGGAAAGCTGTCAGGAGGTAGGAAGTATGAAACAGCATGGTATTCAGAGAAATGCAAACCCCAAGGTACGAGGGATGGAAATGGTGCATAATCCATGCCATAGTAAGTGGTGTGGTCTTCATCTGGAATGCCACCTCCTCAGAGTGAAGATTATCATTAAGTATCTCAAAGGCGGATTTAAAAATTTTTTTTTTGAGATAGGATCTCACTATGTAGTGCAGTCTGACAATGCACTACGTAGCCCAGGCTGCTCTGGAACTCACATCAATCCTCCTACCTCAGCCTCTCAAAGTGCTGGGATTACAGGCACGCACCACCATGCCCAGCAAAGCTGTCCAATTAAAAAAGGAGACCAGTATCCAAGAAATGAATAGGTGGAAGAAACAGATACTGTAAAGCAAAACAATGGCCTAATGACTCATGATTACCAAAATAGGGTACCTGACAAGCAAAAGCATATGTTATTATTAGCAGTGTTTAAGCAAAATTCGGCGCTGATTGGCCTAAGATGTTAAAGAAAGAATCAAATAGGAACTTCAAGTCCCTTCCAAACCTATGGAGATGACAAGACACAAAAACACCACTCACCAATTCTACACCAATTACACCTGCACCAATGACAACCATCTTTTCTGGAACCTTTTTTAAAGATAAAGCGCCTGTAGATGACACTATTGTATCTTCATCAATCTATGATAAGAAAAGAAAAAGGAAAAGGAAAATCAACACTACTTGGAAAAATGCAGTATTTTATAAACTAATTTTACTCCACAGAATCACTAAAAATACAAAGTCACTTATTTTGAGGTACCTATGATTTGTATATACCAACCTTCATCACATCCCATTACAAATGCTAACTTTATATTTTATTATCCATCATTATAAAACAAAATGGTCAATTTTAACTTCATTCTGAACTCAAGTATATCTCAACATAACATTTTATATCTGGTTAGAATTACTGCAAAATAAGGATAAGTAACTTTCCAAAGTTGACTGTCAAAACTGTTTCAGTAAGAAATCTTTCACTCAGAATTCATAAGTAGCATAAAATAATTTATAAAACTTACTCCTAAAGGAAGGTTGTAACAGTTGTAAATTATAAAGCATAAATACCGTGATTCCAGGAAAAGGAGTGACTTCTGAACCGGTAGCTATTAGAATGTTCTTTGTATCAATAACCTGAGTGCCACCATCAGCTTTTGTAGCTGTGACCTGATTCTTGCCGGTTATCTTTCCGAATCCATTGACGTGAACCACCTTTATAAATTCACAAAGGTTAAAATGATTTTTCAAAATATCAAATAATGAAAAAATACTGTAAAAATAATACAAAATAATCCATTACTTAGCAATGCCACACACATATCAGCAAAAAAACTTAACATATGTCAAGAAATCTATTTCAGGTTAGCACTGTCTTAAATTAAACCAGTATTCCCCCAGCAGTCAAGTTTAAATAACATTATTCTATTAGCAGAACACAATGTTTAATGGATATATAAAATAAAGCAGAAATCTAAACATTAAATACCAACCTTATTTTGTTTGAATAAATGGGCAATTCCACCTGTTAAAGCTTTTACTGCATTTGTCTTCTGCTCCATCATTTTCTCTAAATTCAAGCGAACTTCAGACACTGTAATTTGTTAAATAAATCTTTAAGTTCTTAGCTAAATTCTTGAAATACTGTATGATACTTTTACTAAGCAAGGTCTGAAAATTTTCAGCTAAATACTGATAGAACTGTTATGAAAGGTAGTATTAAAAGTTTTAAACTGAATAACTGACATAATAATCACAAAAAGTTGACACCATATCACAACAGCAGAACCTATCAAACACTAAAATACACATAAGAGTAAAAATGCAACCCAAAATAAAATATATCCCATTGCGACACACTCTTTAAACACCTGACAGCAGTTACTAGTCTGGAAGATATTTAAGTAAAAATAGCAAACTAAGGCATTACCTGAAATTTTATTTTGTTTTGTTTTTTTGAGACAGAGTCTCACTATGTAGTTCAGGCTGGCCTTGAACCCGCTATGGAGCGCAGGATGGCCTTGAACTCACAGTGATCCTCCTGCCTCAGGCTCCCAAGTGCTAGGATAACAAGGTGTGTGCCAGCTGGCACCTGAAATTTTAAATAAGGGAAATCTGCTAAACTTCATGAGGCAAAAACTGAAGTTCAAATACAGATGCTTAATATAAGAGTTTATTTTCATTAACTAGATATTATTTATTCATTTAACTCAGAAAAATACTTTGAAACAACGATATGAGATAAGAATGCTCAACACAATAGAACTTTAGAGGTAAGGCTACCTGAGAAATCAGCTCTGCAGAAGTACCTGGTCAGTATGTGCAGGCCTTGAGTTGAATCCCCAACACAGGAGGTGGGGGAGGGAATAAAAAGAAATCAGCTTACCTAATCAACTCATACCCTAGAGATGAGGAAACAGGCCCCGAGGGAATTTCTGACTGCCCCAGGGCTCAGAGATGCAACACAGAGCCCTGCTAGCTCCTTTTCTAGCACTGATGTTTCTCATGTAATTTGATATATTTGTTTTAGTGAACTCACACCACCTCCACACCCTGTAGGGTACCTACACCCCACCCCCTTCAGAAACCCAGGACTATACAGAAACAAATGAAGGGAACTAATACCCCATGGTATATTTTGGTCTATTCTAGAACAGACTGTCCTGGAAATAGCTTGCAAATAGAGTAACTGGAGAGAATGAATGAAAACAGTCCAAAAATGTTTGGCAAAAGGCAAGACATACCAAAGTCAAATGTTATGAAACGTCTTCCCTCTTCTCCGCTCTACCTCACCCTTCAGTTCCTCTTTCCTTTTCATTACCAACAACTTAAGTAGGCCAGTCTGCCTGCCTGCCCTCCTTCCTTACCTGCCCATGGCACTCAGAAATCTGGTCTCCCCATGGATTTCTAGATGTCAGGGAAACGAAAACTTGACTCCCCAACCACATGAAACATAGTAGACTCCAGGGCAAAGGTACAGAAATATCATGGTATGAATCCGATCTAAACACTCTCAATTAAATGTTTATATATTTTCAAGATTCTTTCTTACATCTCACTAAAAAGCTATTCAAATATAAGAGACACAAGTATTTAGAAAGAGGAGTCAAGCAAGCCCAGTAACACTGCTAAATATAAAAAGTATACTTACTTTCAATTCCCCTAGAAGCAAAGTCTTTTCCATGGGCCATATGATAAAAATGAGAGTTATTCAATAAAGCCTAAAGGAGACAAGAAAAAATTATCAATTGCTTACAAAGACTATCTACAATCAAAACCACAAAGACAAAATTTCTCTACTTTGAACAGTATATCAGCTATAGCAGTTCATCAATAATGACATTAAAAACATTCAACCAACATGAATGAAAAACAAGCCCAGATGTGGTGGCACATGCCTGTAATCCCAGCACCCAGGAGGCTGAGGCAGGTGGATCACCACAAGTTGGAAAGCAACTTGGGCTACATAGTGAGTTTAAGGCCAGCCTGAACTGCAAAACAACAACAACAACAACAAACTCCACAGCTTTACTTTCTTTAAAAGGTGTAAGAACACATTTTGGGGTGGCAGGTAAAAAAAAAAAAAAAAAGGCAGTCGTGTTTACATACATAAAACATGTAGAATTTACAACTTATTATCTGCTTCAGTGGCAAAGGAAAGCTAAAGAGAAAAAAAACAGAACATCAGTCTGAATGAAAGGCCAGATGTTCTGAGACAAGGAAACCATCTGACAAACATGTGTCAGCTAGTGATGTCACTCTTACATTTTATAATGAAAAATTGTGGTTTTTAATTATACTTGGGTTTAGATTTTATTAACTCTATCAGTCTAATAATACAGTCTCAACACATCTGTGTGGTTGGTGGCAAGTGGGAAAACATATGCTCACCTTAGAAGGAATACAACCAACGTTCAAGCATGTTCCACCAAGAGTTTCATTTTTCTCAACGCAGACTGTCTACAACCAAGGAAAATACTATTTATTCATAGTTAACCTGTAATGTTTCAGTTAAGTCAAATTCCAAATGTATCTGTCCTGTTTTGTAAAACAAGCTACTCAAGCTGTGTTTTTCAGAAATTAAATACAGTCTTTTAAAATTTATCATCTGAATAAGAAATTGGGGTAACTCCAAAGGGAATTATTCTAAAAGATGACCATTCATGTGGCTGCATTTCTACCACTGTATCTTCTACAGTGTCTTTAGAAGGCCAAATCAAAAGTTTTGGGAAGTGAAAATTAATGGACTTCACTTCTCATTCTATGAGAATACTAAAACTAAACGGACTCTCCATTAGTCTTAGGCTTATAAAATAATTTTCAGATTTAAGAATTTACCATGTTTTTACCTGCAAAGTACTTTATGAATACGATCTATGTGTCACAAATAATGTACACAATGTATGTACATTTAGTTTGAAAACTTCAACCCTTACCTTAAAGCCTAACTGTGCAGCTTTAATGGCAGCAACATATCCTCCAGGACCAGAACCTATCACGGTTACATCGGCATCAACTATAATAAAAACAAATTGATACAAAATAGTAACTGCTTAATATTTAACAAATAATCAAAAAAATGGACAATTGAAATAAACAGACATTTCTTAGAAGTACAAATGGCCAATAAAAAATGTTCAACATTGCTGGCCATTAGAGAAATACAAATTAAAACAACACTGAGATATTGTCTTATTCCAGAAAGAATGGCCAACATCAAGAAATCAAATAACAAATACTGGCAAGAGTGTGGGGAAAAAGAACTCTTCTGCATTGCTGGTGGGAATGCAAACCACATACAGAAATCAGTATGGAGAATTTTCAAAAAACTAAAACTAGAAATTACATTTGACCTAAGTATTTTCCTTCCAGGTATCTTCCCAAAAGAGTTAAAAATCATCATATTACAGAGATACACTCATAGCCATGTTTATAGCAGTACAGTTTAAAATAACTAAATTTTGGAAACAGCCAATACACATCCATTACCAGATGAATGGACAAAGAAAACGTATTTATACATGATGGAGTACTACTCTATCACAGAGACAACCCTGAGGCGCACTATCTGAGACCATCACACTACGTGAAATAAGTAAAACATACACACTTAAATACCTTCATGGTTTCTCTTATATGAGAAATTTTCTCTCTCTTCCCTTTTCTCTCCACTCCTGTCTCTCTATATAGAGCAAAATAAAAGAATAGAAGTGGAGAGAACTTTTTCAAATGGATAGGGGAATAATAGCTGGAGGAGAAAAAAATGTAAACATTATGTACTGCAAACATGTACTAATAAAAAATAAAATTCATTAACAGCATCTAAAACGTATTTACCAATAAAACCCTGCTCTTTGGAAACAAAAAGCCTGACATTTATGTATCCAAGGGTATACACTTAACCAGCATTTTCTACACATTATCTTGTTCCTACACAATGTTCTTTGATGCTATTAAAACTGCCACAAATTTTAAATTTTCAATTTCATGTTTTACTATTTTATATTCATTCATTATGGCATATGGAAACTTAACTATGCTCTATGAAATTAACCTTATACCCACGATCTTTCTAAATTCTGGAGATTTAATAGCAACTGATGAGGGAAAGATTCTGAGTTTTAGACTCTGACAACTGGATTCCAAATGTCAGCTCTGTCACTTACTGTATGATCTCAGCCAAGTATCTTAATCCTTCTGTAATATGAGGAAGGTAAGCATGTCACACTAACATTTCAAAGGAAAAAAAACAGGTTCACATCAGACAAATGACTAGGCCACAGTATAGCAAGTGACAGGCAGAGACAAAACTAAGCTTTCTGACTTTAGTTCTAGCAGTCTTAACTTTAGTACTGTTCTACTCCCCAGTTTCAGCAATCATAAACTGAAATTCCAAGGCAACAGTCAAACCTTTCAATTACTAGCTATATGACCTTAGGTGAGGAATTTAACTTGCTTCACTATGGCTCCCTCAGCTGCAAAATATAGATTACCACATACCTCCTCCATGTCATAACACGCAGCAGTGCATGCTGGGGGCCGAAGAGGCTGTTCTGAAATTGCCAGTCGCCCTCTCCCATAAGCCACCGTCTACACTCGCTCTCACCTGAAACTGCTCATTCTCTGAAACCCTGAACTGTAATACTTCACTTTTTAATCGCCACCCTACAACCTCCCAGTCCATAAGAAACAGGAAATATAATGAAGACTTTGAAGCAAAACAAACCTCGGTTCAAATTTGACCTCTGTCATCCCTAAACTCATGGCCAAATAATTTAATCTCTCTGGTCTTTGATGAAATACATGGAAAACAATAAAGATGACACCTATAGTCTAGGGTTGTGAAAACCAGATAGAAAGTGTGTCAAGACTCTAAGAAGGTGCCAGGTAGACACCTAATGTTCTGTAGAGGTTATTTCCTTTCCCAGAGTCGACTCTGAACTTCAGTACTGCAGCCCTCAATCTCCCTAGCACCCTCACGCCTATCCTCCTCACCTACTGCACTGCTACACCGCCACCCACGGCCTACCCTGCTGAAGGCCGGCTCAGATCTTACTCTCTTCCTCACTGATCCCCTATCTCTGACTGGAAAAATCCTAACACAACACCCATACTTCTTCAGTTATCATTTCCCAATCATTATCTCCCATCACATTCTGCTTACCTAATACGAGTTTACCTTCAGTAACAAAGAGTTAGCTTATAAGAACAGAATTATGCTGGTCTACCCTATGTACATTCTATTCCATTTACCTAGAACTAAACATTAACTATGCATTTCACATGACAAACATGACTCTAAGCTCCTTATATACACAGATAGACAGATAAACATAATATTCCTCAAGGGTGTTTTGTTTTGTTTATCGTGAGACAGTTTCACTACATAGTATAGGCTGGCCTCAAACTCACAGTGATCCTCCTGCCTCAGCCTCCCAAATGCTGGGATTACAGGCATGCAACACCATGACCGGCTTCCCCTACTTCTTATAGTTTAGAGAGAAACAAAAAAAAAAAATTACAGAAGCCCATTCTGTAATGAGTGATCTTTAAAATAACTGATTGTATCATGCCTCTGCTTACTGTTCTTAATATAGAAGGTAAGCCCTGTCATAATCATGGGAAATCAACTCTCAAACTTCAAAACATTTCAACATTCTGGCACTTTTTCAGCTCCTTAAAATATTCCTATGCTATTCCTCCTGCCTGGAACAGTTTTTGTCATGGTTTTGTGTCAGTGGCCCCTAACCCTCATGCAATTATGCGTTTGTGACTGGTTCATTGTCTAGTGCTAGGATTAGTGCTGAGTGCTACACCTGCCTAGGGGTGGAGCCAGGATACGATGTAACTTCTGGAAGAAAGTGTTTTTCTCTCTCTTGCCAGTTTGAGTCTTGCCATTTGCAGCCAGCCATGAATGGTGGCCCGACATGCCACCCTGCAGTTTGGAGACAACTGAGTATGGACTGAAACCTCCAAGAACTGTAAGAAATAAACTTTTCCTTCCTTAACTTTGGGTGTCAGGTATTTTGTCTCAGCAATAAGTAAAAAGTAACTAAGACACAGTTCTACCCTCTCCCATCCTAATCCTTTTCAGACATAGACATAAACCCTGATGAAAGAAGCCTATAACCAACCCCTACCCTCATATAGATTTCATAGCTTTGTATGCCCAGCTTGTGAACCCCTTAGTCACAATATAAGTATTCACCAGGTGTTTGTCTTTTCCAAGAGGACTGTGAATGCTATGAAAGTTCAAGCCTTACCAGTCTGGCTCAGTACTGTATCCCAGCAGCTAACCCTATAGCTAGGACATGGTAGGTATTAAATATCTGATGAAATCATGAATATATAAAGGAATAAGTAAATGAATGAATGTGTGTGATTAAGTGCAAGAAATTTGTTCCTGTTATAAAATGGAAATTCATATCTACAGTAACAGACAAAACTTTGCAAATCTTGACACACGTGTTTCATAAGAATTCAAGCACCTCTCAGCTATTGTAACAGGGACTGTATCAGAATCTTTGATTTCTTCAAGCTGGTCAACCAATACTCATCTAAGGAAGGGAATGAGTAGAAGTGGTTTAGTGTAGGGACTAGAGCCCAAAGGATTCTCCCAGATATCTAAGACACAGTTCCTGCATCTATAAAATAAGGAAAGAAACAAAGAAGTACATATGTATTAAGATACCTCAATACCATCAAACTTAATTCTTGTTTTAAATGCTTAACAAATAAAATACATATCCTTCACAGAAACTTCAAAAATAAGCAAAAGCCGGGCGTGGTGGTTCATGCCTGTAATCCCAGCACTTGGGAGGCTGAGGCAGGAGGCCTGTGCAAGTTCGAGACCAGCTTGGGCTACAAAGTGAGCTCAAGACCAGCTTGAACTGCATAGAGACCCTGTCTCAAAAAGACAAAAAAAAAAAAAAAAGCAAAAAGGTCAAAAACCTTTTCAGGTACATCCTGCTACCTAAGAGGTGCTTTTGATGAAACCATTAAGATTTTCATTCAGAATGTTAGAAGTTAACTCACCACTCTAAACAGTGTTAAAACAACCAACACAATCTTACCTGGTAGGCAAAATTAAAATTTAAAACTATAAACATATGAAATTGCATCTTTGATCAAAACCCTTTAGAAGTTCTGCACCACACATGCAGTATATCTGAACCACCTGGATGGGTTTACAAAGAAGTCCTTGATCTGATGCCCATTCACCTCCCTCATGTTTTACTCCCTGGGTCTCTGTACCAGCCACACCAGCCTTCTTGCTATTCCTGAAATCTCACTAGCTAATTCTCATCTCACACCTTCCTCACTGCTGAAATAGCCTCACTGTCTTACCCCATTCAGATACCTGCTCAGATATTGCCTCCTCAGAAACGCTTCCCTTGGCTTCCTGTTCTTAAACAGCTTCTGTCCCATTGAGCTATTTACTTTCATTTTCCATTACTTCCTAAAATATTTACCCGTCATTGATATATTGCTGGGTGTTTTTTTTTTTTTTAATCACCAGTCTATTAAGTTTCACAAAAGCAGGGCTTTGCCTTGTTCATCACCTGCAATACGCTAGGACTCAATAAACAGTCCCATGAAAAATTATGCAAGCAAAGGACTAAACACAGATTACTTACTAGTCATTCTAATGTTTACTTGTTTTTCCATCAATACACAAAGGAACTGTCAGCTAATTTAATTAAAAACTGCCATGCTAAATAAATACTTACTTGATTGATCTGCATAAGTTCTCAGAGGTACTGCAGAAACTCCCTGCAAGCCATGAGATATTCGATTGAAATGCCCTCTCTAGGAAAAATGAAAATGTTCCCATTATGTAAAATACAAATTCAAAACACAGAACTATTGAAGGTTAATGAAAACATAATTTTGACTAAATATATCAAGCACTGGTTATTAATGATCTACTGCCACACAGAGGTAACTTACGGTTTTCTCTTCTTTGGCAATAACAATAAACTTTCCATCATAATCTCAGCTTTCCACAATTACAGTACTTTTATTAAAAAAATTTTTTTTCATACTTAACCTAATAAAAGTATATTCACCTTGCAGAAAGCATTGCTAATTTTCAGTGTCAGGGATTATTTTAATGTCATAATTAAATCTCTGTCAATTTGAACTCAGTACTTAACTTATACTATACTAATCCTTTTAATTATAATTACCGTTTCCTAAGTCTAATTTACTATGGCTGTACTGTCTGTATTTACTCAGAACAATGTGTGAATATGATAATACAGTAATTCACATTTTGGGGATACTGTATCATAACCTCACAATCTCTAAATACCTATGGCTACCACTCCCTAAGAACAGCGAAGAGTCCTTGCTTCAGTCACAGCTGGCAAACGAGAGGCAGTGACAAAAATATCTACTCTGATGTAGTAACGTTCTCTGTCTGTTCCAAGTCTTGCACCTACAGTCAGGACAACAGACCAAAGCGCAGCAAACTGTCGAGTCCTGAGTTTTAAGTCGAGTTTTAAGTCCCAGCTCCACCTCTTTAAAAGAGCGACTTGTAGCCTGGTAACATTAACTGCTGGGAACACAGGCACCTAGTGTTTGAAACAAAGGAGTCTGATCCTTATATCTAACAAACGTTGTCTTCATAACTCGCTGCAGTTAAAAGTTCAAGCCTCCAGGTGGGCCTGACAGACAGGCACAGCCACTAGTTTAGAGCTGCAAACACCGACAGGACCTCAGAGAAATTCCCGGGGCTCCTTCCCAGGGGTATCTGCTGGGCTCGACGAAGGCGGGGTATTCAAATGGTGGCCCAAATTTATCTACCCACAGCAGAAAATCAGGCCGCTCCCAGGCCAGGTTTAGGATTAGGAGTAAAGTATGATCAGCCACCATGCCTGTAACGGGGGGGTGCACTCTATCCCTGCCAAGGTGAAGGCCTATGTGCAGTCGGCGACCTAGCCCGGGTTTAGGTTTGGGGGGACGGGTAGCAGTCAAACAACTAGCGAAGACTCTCCACAGCCCGGACCCAGGCCCGCCGTCCGGCTGTCGAGCCCGGCAGCAAGCCGTTACCTGCAGGAGGCGGGGCGGAGGCGGCGCAGCGCCGAGCAGCCGGGGCAGGACGCGGTGCCCGCCTGACCGCAGCCCCTTGGCCCCCATCCGTGCGCCGCGCCCGGACCCTGCGAGCGGCTTCCCGGTGTCTTGGGCTCACTATAGCCCCAAGCAGTCAGCCCTCACCTTGGCCAAGGAGTGGTATACACGACTCCAGCTCTGCATTTTCCCTTAGTACTCTCCCTTCCGCCAACGACTTCACCTCCGCTGAGCGCCGCCACCACTTTCCCAAGGTCTCCCTGCCCTGCGCATGCGCAAACGCGATTCACGACCCCGCCTGGGAGCCGCGCGATTGGCCTGCGCGGTCAAGGCGTTCGGTCACGTTCGGTCACGCTCGGCGCTGTCGCGCAGGGTCCTTAAAGAGCGTAGTGCTTTGCGGCAACAGAGGGTAGCGGGGCTGTTTCCAGGGATGCTGTCAGAGCTTCCGGAGACGGAATGTAATTTTGTGTTTGGAAGACGAGATAAAACTATGGTTTGCTCATTACAGGCTGCCTGGCAAGTCGACATTAGCGAGTGCAATAGCACTTTTTGTACGCAGTGTCTCACTGTACGACAAGCAATACCTCCATGGTCTCGAAAGGGAGAGGCAATAGGAGCTCTGAGGAGAAAGCCTTTGGTCTTAACTACTGCTTCATAAACTCTCCTCTCGAATTAAATAGCATTGACGTTTTCTTCAGTCGGGGAACATATCTGTCTTGTGGAGCAAACTGAAGAGTAAAATGGTGGCTGAGATTCTAAGTTTTCGTAAGAGTAATAGATGTAAGAGTGTCGGAAAGCACTGTCTTCAAGATCAAGCACAGAGTTCTAGTCTGATTCTCGCTTTGCGATAACTTTTTTTTTTTTTTTCTTTGTACCAGAGATCGAACTCGTGATCTCGCGCTTGCCAGGCAGGCGCTTGTGCCGCTGAGTCCCTGGCCCTGTCATAACTCTTTAGTATGAATAATTTTTGTATTTCATAAAAGGTTAGCACCCAAGCACTATGCAGAGATCGGGGGATTTAAACACTAGCTAGAAATTACTCCTTGCCTAGCTATATTCAGTTTTAGGCGAAAAGACATAATGATAGTTAGCATGTGTTATAAACACTGCTAGCCGTTACCCAGTACCCATTCTCCTGTTTTATGTAGTAGTAGAATGTTGTGCTGTACATGACCGATACCCAGAACAGCTACCTTTTCCAGGTTTGCCTGTAGCTACTATAGCCATATGACCAATACTGTACTGGCTAATGTCTTTCCTCATGCAATATTATTTTATATAATAATGTGTGTTAAATTATTTTCTGACAGCTAGACATGGTTACAGGTAGCACACAGTTGTAATTCTAAGACTTGGGAGGCTGAGGCAGGAGGATCATTGTGAATTTGAGGCTAGCCTGGGCTACATAGTAAATTCAAGGCCAGACTGAACTACAGATGGAGACCCTGTCTCTAAATACATAAATAAATTCTAATAATCCTCAGTGTAGTACCCTTAGAACATGCCTAAAATTTTACGATATTTCTCCCATGAAAAGTTGGATGTAACTTTACTTTCTCTTGGATATGAACTAATCTTAGGGGAATGCTTGTGATGACTAGGATGCAGCAGAAGTGATACTAGGTGACTCTCAGGTTAGGATGAGGAGCAGAGTGGATGTATGCTTGGAAGCTGAGCTGAGGGAGGGAGCAAGCCTTCAGGACAGGCGTCTTCTACCGGAGTTCGTTCTACAGCAGTAGCTAAGTCAGTTGTGACTTCACTGTTCTTTCTTACCTATTAAGGCTTTCCTATTCACACCCTCTCCTTATGATGTCACTAAAATTCCTTACCAGTTTCCTATTACTAGAGCTACAATGTTTATGTTGTGCCCTAGATGTTGCCATTTTGCCACAGAAGCAGAAATGAATATGCAAAATAAGTTAACATATAAACATCCCAAAGTAATGGCTTAGGTGTTCATTTCTCTCTCCTAGAAACCTCTAGGCTTCATGAAGCATGGTGGCACAAACCAGTAAGCTCAGACACTTGGGAGGCTGAGGCAGGAGGACCACATGTTAGAGGCTAGCCTGAAAACACATTAGGGAGACCCTGATTCTTAGTTTTAAAAAATGTAAACTGGGCATGATGGCACATGCCAAAAGTACCCCAAAAGGCTGAGACAGGAGAATCCCAAGTTTGAACCCCAGCCTGAGCAACTTTAATGACTTAGCAAGATCTAGTCTCAAAATTCTCAAACTTAAAATAGGATTGGGGATTAGCTGAGTGTAAAGGCCCTGGGTTCAATCCCCATAACACAAAAATAGACAAACAGAAAGGGCTGGGGTTTTAGCTCATGGTAGTATAAAACAAATAGTTTCATTATCTTATTATTAAGCCATCTAGCTGGCTGAGATAGAGTTGGGTGATCAGCCATATTGATGAGAATTAAAATTGGACCAATGATGAACTCATGCAACCTAGATTACAAACCCCTCTCTGCTAAAGGACTTTCAGGCCCCTCCTACTAAGCTCCTGAGTTTCCAAATGAATTTGAAATGAGAAATAACCAGTTTTTCTTTAAAATCTCAGTGTGCCTTTAACCCTACATGCTGAGTAGCTGGTTTAGAGAGCCTGACTTCCAATATCATTTTAAATTTCTTTTCCTTCTTTTTCTTTTCTTTTTTCTTTCTTTCATCCTGGGAATTGAACCCAAGGTCTCACACATGCTAGGCAAGTGCTCTACTGAAAGTTAATTCTGTGCAAACACAGCCACTAAACAGTTAAGCAATGCCTGTGCTCCATTCATTCATAAAAAATCCTGGAGCAAGGGGCCATACTGAAATTCTGCTTTTCAGATTCTCCTGAGAAAATTAGGAGTCTTTTTTTTCTTCTTATTTTCAATAAAAATTTTCCTAATCTCTTTTTGGTGCACAACTTCATTCTTCAATGTTGCCTGGCCTTGAGCTCAGTTTGCATAGAATTAACTTTCAGTAGAGCACTTGCCTAGCATGTGTGAGACCTTGGGTTCAATTCCCAGGATGAAAGAAAGAAAAAAGAAAAGAAAAAGCAGGAAAAGACAGCCTCGGCCGCTCGGTCCTGTGACAGTCTCCCAGACTCCTTTTGTCTTATGAATTCCGCTAGCATCTGGGCCTGCCTTACATTCCTTATTCCAAGATGGTGCTGTCATTTCTGCCATGAGGAAACAAGATTTAGCCCTCCAGTTTCACTGGTTTCTAGTTGGCATCAGAATTCACTTAATTTTAGAGATCATGCAGCTGAGCAATACACTGTGTGTCTCCCACTAGCTGGGCAATAAATGACACCTATGACTGAAGCTTCCTAATGGGTTAAAACTGGTGTTCTTCACCATCACTCCTGTTCCCTGGCAAAAGATGCCTTTTACATCCTGTTGATTAACTTCGAGGTTAGCAAGTACTGGAAAAGGAACTAAAAATACACTTTTTTAAACTTTCCAATTACTAACTTTTAATGATTACTAACAATTACTAGGTTTACAAACCGGGGACATCTGGTGGCCTTCAGGTGACATCAAAGTACAGACCAAGGATTTGCTAATCTTGTTCTTTAATTAAATGTAAGAGAATGTTTAACCTGCAGGGAAATAATGTGTTCATCAAAATACTACAGAGACTGGCCCAGGAGATGAAAGTCAATTGTTTATCTCAATGATATTCCAGAGAGAGAGAGATGGAGAAGCCCTGGATGACAAACACCTGGCTCCCCACTTAACCTGTCCCTTGCCCTTCTGTTACCTCTTTCCCTCCTTTTGAAAGCACTTTTTACCCAGAGTTTCCTAAGGTGGTCTCTGTTGGTAGTAGCTTCCCACCTTCTTTGGTTTGCTTCCTTCCCAAATAAGTCCTTATCCTTGCCTAGCAACTTGTCCCATACTCATTGGCTCTTGAGTGGCAGTCAGACTGGATGGGGTCCATTAGCAATTCTGTTCTTGTTCCTGTGGTTACAAACCTGCATCTAGTTACAGTGAAATTTGGGGAACACTGTCTGGTTGCCTGAGGACATTGTTAAAATTGTACTAGTGCAAGAAGGGACGAGGAGGCTGGGCATGTTAGCACATGCCTGTAATCCCAGCATTCAGGAGGCTGAGACAAAGCCAGTCCGGTCTACATAATAAGTCCAAGGCCAGCCTGAACTACATAGCAGGACACTGTCTCAAAAAAGCATTGCTGAGGAGATGTTGGGGGATGATGAGCAGCCTCCACTGCACAGCTAGGAGAGCTGCTTTCTCCCCAGCCTCATGCCAGACTTTGCCATTGGTTTAGGACTCATCTCTGTGTTAAGGAATCTTTTCTGACCTGTTCTGTGGCTGTTGACCCCTACTACTTTGCCCAGGATTATAATATTCACAAAGTCTAGGAGTTCAACGTGGGATGAGAACTCAGGCAGGATATAGATTCTTATTACACTCACCATATCCTTCCCCACCCCTCCCCCACCTTTCTACCAACTGTGTCTCTTCTCAACTAGAATAAAGGCCACGGTGTAGATCACAAATGAAAACCATCCTGGGAGAGAGGGAGGGTCCACATACAGCCCCCACTAGCTGTGTTCATATTCCAGGCAAGGCAGCCAAAAATTACATCATAATTATTGTGTTAACATTAAAATTAACCTGCAACGTTGGCTCTAATGACTATGTAGCATTTTTTAGGTGTATGCTCATTTATTTCCTATTATAAGATATTTAGGCAATTATGATTTTTAATGTTATGTGCAGCTTGTAGCTGTCTTTGCTCATTTTTTTGGGTGATGGGGTCTCACTATGTAGTTTAGAATGAGTTAAGTTCATTGAATTAAAAAACAACTAAAATCTTGACCCTAGAGCTTAGAAACACCAGTATGGCCCCCCCCCCTTCTTGCCTTCTGTGAAGTAGACAGTTTTCCTCCACCTCATCATTTTGCCAGGATATTTTTTGCCTTCCCATGGACTAAAACCTCAGAAGTGAACCAAAACAAATCTTTCCTCCTGTAGGTTGATTTTCTCAGGTATTTTATCACAGCAAGGAAAGCTGACTAACACAACTAGACATTAATTTGGAAATTGGCTGACAACTTTATAGAGAAAGATGAAGTCATGGAGGGTAACAACCAAAAGGAGTTAATGAAAGAGAGTCAAAAGTAGCCTAACACATTGCCAGGTAGACAGCAAGTCCCAATCACTATTTGTGAAATTATTTTCAAGTAGGCTCCCCGGCCTTTTGGAGAAGATGCACAGGCTGCCTCAGCGAGGGCTAAATTGGTGATACTCACATAGTAAGACTTGAGGGTCTCCTACTGGCTCTCCATCCAAAATATTTCTGCTCTACCCAACCAGTGCTCTAACTCTTGGTCTGAAAGTTTCCACAAGAGACTCATTCTACTGTTCCTTTTCCAAAAATCTCTATGACAATAAGCTATCAGTTGCTGGCTACAACTTTTCCCTTTGGGAAAATGGGCTAAACAAATTAACATCTGTTGAGCAGATGTGCTAGGCTCTGCACTAGTAGGTTTACATCCTTTCTCCATTTCATCTTCCCCACTGCTCTATTAGCAGCTTTTCCTCTGGATGGTTTAGCAAGGAAATAAGATGCTGCGGTGGGGGAGGAGGTTATTCTGCAGGGTAAGAACCAGACTTGGGATGGATCAAAGGCACATAACAAATGATAGCTGGACACTAAGGTGAAGGACATAAGCAAGAAGAGAAAAGAGCCAGAAGAGAAGGCAGAGACAGAGGACTTGGTAAGGTGCTATTCTGCCCAAGGCAGCCCAACACCTGCCTTGAATATGAGCATTAACCACTGCAATGAAAGTGGTAGCAACTGCCTTAATTACCTGAATTTTCTCTATAATTTGCAAAGGCTCTTTATATATTCACTCCTTTACTGATCACTGGGGAACTGACTCTGTGTTTGCCATGGTGATAAAAAGTCAGAGAAGCAGCAGAGAGCTAAGCTGGAAACAGTGCCTGACCTTGTAGATTTGACAGCCTAGCAGGAACATAGCCTTAACCAACAAGTTTCATAATGGTCCCAAGAGAAGCATCCTGATGGAGTGTGTTGACTGAGTAGGGATTCAGTCTACAAGTCAAGGATGGAGGGCTTTCCCGGGGAAGAAGTGCTTAAGCTAATATTCAAGCAAGAGTTTCCTAGGTGAGGAGGATGGAATGGGTGTTTCAGGAACCAGATATTACCATCATACTCATGTTACAGGTGAGAAAGATGTCCTAAGGAGACTGGGCTGCAATGAGGAGGTACAGGTTTGAGACCTAGCTGCTCACTCACTTTCTGTGTATAAAATGGAGCATAAGTTATCTCTTTGCTTCCCAAACTGTAAGAACCACCATTGCAACTGTCAAGCCCTGCAATGCTATTTAGAGACAGATTATACAAATAACTGTGTCACAATAGCCTCCTACCTGTTCAGATGGCTATGATCAAAAGGACAAGAGAGCCCGAGGACACTCGCCTGTAACCCAGCACTTCAGAAGCAAGAGACAAGAGGATCACGAATGTAAGTCCCACCTGAGCAACACAGTAGGCCTCTGTCTCAAGCTAAACACTAAAAAGGGCTTGGAAGGTAGGTAGTGTGAAGGTCAAAGGAAATAGGTCAAACCCTATTTCCTCCCCACTCCAAAAAAAGTTAACTAGTGCTAGTGTCCGTGTAGAGAAAAGCAGACACTCAGACACCGTTGGTAAGGCCATTATGGAAAACAGTATGGTAGTTCCTAAAAAACTAAAGCTAGAACCACTGTATGGACCAATAATCTAACTACTGCATATATATCCAACAGAAATGAAATCAGTGTCTTGAAGAGATATCTACACTCCTATGATCATCACAGCAGGATTCACAGTAGCCAAGATATGGAAACAACCTATGTCTCCACTGACAGATGAATGGTAAAGAAAATCTGTGTATATATACAAAGGAATATTATCTAGCAATGAAAAGTAGGAAGTCGTATCATTGGTGACAACATGTATAAGCCTGGAGGACATGATGCTAAGGGAAATCAGACAGTAAGGACAAATACTATGGGAGCTCATTTACCTGTAAAATCTAAAAAAGTGGAATGTACACGGAGTAGAAGAGTGGTAGCTAGTGACTGAGGTATGGGAAAATGATAAGATGTCGATGGAAGGATATAACTTCTTATAGGAACACCAAAGTAAGAAGGGCATCAGTTCCTGATTATAAGAGGAGTAAGAGCTGGAGACTTAATGTAAAGCACAGTGACTAGAGGAAATAATTCTGTACTATGTACTTAATGTTTGCTAAGAGAATTGATCTCCAGGGTTGTCATGACACATTTGAAAAGTGGTAACTGTGTGACATCGATGTGTTCATTATTGTGACTGTGGTCATTTTGCAAATTACACCTAGATCATACCACATTGTTTACTTTACATGTAAGCAAGTCTTATTTGTTAATTACACCTCAATCAAGTATAAAGTTTAGTAAGGGAAAAACAGGCACAGTAGTTCCTGGCATTGGGTATCTGTCACTTTGGAGGCTGTTCACTGCCGGTATTCTCGCTCTGCATTGAGGAACCCACTACCTGTGAGTCCGGGTTCCCCTGGGAGGCCCACACCCTGGCTGTCCTGGTCCCCAGCAGCTGAAACAGGCACAAAACCCTAAACTCTGCCAATCACATGCACCCACCAGTACTGGAGGCAAGCACAATACAGAGAAACTGTAACAACCTTTTCTGAGGGGTGGGGTACTGGGGATTGAACCCATGACCCCCACACAGAGCACATCCTCTGTGCCTTTTTATTTTTTAATTTGAGACAGGGTCTCTCTTGCTGAGTCACCAAGTTTCCCAGGCTGGACTCGAACTTGCCGTGCTCCTGCTTCAGCCTCCCAGAATTCTGGGATTACAGGTGTGTGCTGCCACTCTCAGCTGAAACCTTGACAAGTGAGAATTCACACCCTGGCAACGATGGCTGGCTGGCTGGCAACACTACTGTAGGTGTCCAGAGGCGGCAACAGCAGTGTCAGGTGCTCGCTATGGGAAATCTCAGCAGGGCCCCTGTAGCTTCCTTCTGGCCAGTCTAGCAGGCAGGCGCAGGCCTCAGACAGCCTGCTGATAAATCCCTTCTCTACACAAGTGACCGGGAAATGCTCCCCAAGACGTGATTTGCAATTAAGGAGTCTGTTTCCTACCACTAACTGAAAGGCTGTTCCATAGCAGACTCTTCAAATGAGATACTTGCTTTAAAATCGTGTCACACTGCCGGACATACAAGATGAACCAACCCTATTTGGTTGGCTAAAGGAAACAGAAGCCCAAAGAATTTCAATAGCATATGTCACACCAGGGAGCCCAGAAATTGCAAATGCCAGGTCATCTGCCCTGAACCTTCTGCAGTCCTGCGCTACATCCCTTAGTAACTGCTGAGCGGCATCACCCGGCTCTTTCTACCACCGGGCTCCTTGCGACTGGAGACCTCATTTCTGCCATTGCCCGGCCCTGACTATAATGCAGTTTCTCTGGGATTAAATCCCCCGTCTATTAGAAAACTCTGAAAATTAAACACCAGCCCCAGGTGGTGGTGTACAGGGAGCTGTGGCAGGAGGAGCGCTGCTAATTCAAGGCCAGCATTGGCTACCTAGCAATATATTTGTTTCCACCTCAAAAAACAAAACAACACTCAGGAGGCTGAGGCAGGAGGATTGTTGTGAGTTTGAGACCAGCTTGGGTTACACAGTGAGCTCAAGGCCAGTTTGAACTACATAGTGAGACCCTGTCTCAAAAAGACCAAAAAATGTGTGTCAGACTGAGATGGAAGGATTTACCATTAATGCTTTAAAATTATTGTAAGTACAAACAAAGGTCACTGATACGGCATAATTAATAAGTCAACAGTTATTAGGTATTACCTGCCAAACAGCTACTAGGTACAGAACATTGTACAGGACACAGAAGGAAATAGAATAAAGCTAACAGCAAATCTCCCAACTTCAAAGAGCTCACAGGAGTACCAAAGGCAGCCTGCCCGGCCACACCTGGGGCCCACTACTGGCTCCCCAATCCTCTGCTTGACAGAATTAGCCAAAGCACTTAGCGCTCTGTCTCCTTTAACCTACTTTCTGTTCAGAAAAAGGAAGTATTTCTGGCTGTCAGTGTTCGTTTAACTTTACGCCAACGTGTTCTTGGAGGCTAAAGCAAATTTGACTGGTTTTCAGTGTGCAAATAAAATATAAAAACTGCTTTTAGAGTTATTTCTCAACAGAACTCATCTCTAACCCCAATGTAACAGTAATGTGTGTGATGAAAGGAATTTGATTAAAAATTTTTTGGTGTGGTAAATGTCAAAGCCCAGAACAATGCAAAGTAGCACATTATATTCTTAATCTGTGAGTTTCATGGGGGTAAATGCTATAACCGCTAGTGCTGCTGGTAAGTACTCTTGGGGAAAACAGGAATTAAGTCCTCACTCCAAAATCACTTCTTCAGATATCTTCTAATTAAAATTAGAAGCTGAGCTTGGTGATGCATACCTGTCATCCCAACACTGTGGGAGGCTGAGGCAGGAGGATCTCAAGTTCAAGCCTAGCCTGGGCAGTCATAAAAAAGCACAGATGATATTGCTTAGAGCAAAGGCCCTGCGTTCAATCTCTATTATCAAAAGGAAAAAAGAAAAAAGAATCCAGCATAGCCACTGTTTGCTCCATATTCTTATTCTCCCCGGCCTGGGTTGATTTGTTCCCACAGTCTGTATAATCTTACAGATTGTATCATACTTTGTTGTGTATATTTCATAATCTTTTCTGCTGCCATGATACCTAAGCTCCGTGAGAACTGATTTCTGCTTTGTTTACTGATAAGCTTACAGTGCCTAGCATGTGCTTGCATCTGAAATGTACTTTTAAAAATTGTTCCCCGGATGAAAGAGAGTAGCAGAGCCAAGTGCCCAGGAATGTGAGGAGGAAGAGAAATTACACTGGGATGGGGATTATCTGAGAAACTGGTTACAGGGTCCCCATAGGTACCCCAGTCCTAGGGTGCTGGTAAATAAAGTGAGCATGTTAAATGGTGCGGCACTTCCACGCAACCTGGGCTCATCCTGCTGTACAACCCGTCTCACCTGTGATCCCTCGTACAGTGTAGATGCTGTGTAAGCTGCTGCTGTGCCGCATTGTTTAGGGAATACGAAGACAGAAGCCTGAATGTGCTCAGGACAGATGTGGTCCTTTTCCCATCTTGTCCCTCTGCAGCTGGTGGACTCCACAGACAGAAACCTGCAGACATGGACTTCCAACTGCATGTGCGAGATGCAGTTACTCAAATTGGTCCTGGAGAGAAATGTAATTATTTCAATTGGGATGGATTTGTTAGAGGGGGAAGAGAAAGTAGGGAGAATGTGATCGCTCAGACACAGGCACATCTGGGCAAACAGGAATAAAGGACAAAGGCGTGACAATGGCCATGGTAATAGCTGGAAAGAGTGGCCACGAGGGTCAGTTCTTCTGGTCAGAAGCTTCAGGCTGCCATCCTTGGCTTGTGCCGGGGGATAAATGTGCTGATCTAAGTCACTTCCTTGTCAGTAAAAAGGAAACAATGCTTCTACTGAGGATTGTTAGGAGGATTAGAGAAACCTTATACATAATGGATCTGTACAGAAGAAAGGGGAGTCACTGTCACATTGCTGTTTCATGCCGGGCACTTATCAAGCAGGCTAGCTGAAGTCAATTTCAAGTGCATTTTAACTCACTTGTTTTGCTCTCTCATGAATCTCCAGTAATGTGGATTAAGGTGGTGGCTTGGAAACGGCATGGGAATGTCCTTTCAGACACTCCAGCACTGGGCTCATGGTAATTTGGATGTCAAGATTACTGGTATCAGTGTAATTTGCTGAAAGTAGAGCAGGAAACTTGTCTGCTTTTATGAGATGAAGCGACAGATCTAAGCTCACAAGTTCAAGAGGTGATTAAGAAGGGACTCATAGCCAGGATTTCAGACTCCAAACACTGCTTTTCTCATCACATAATTCTCTGCCTCTGACCATTTTAATGACATTTAAACAAATGCAAATCATTGCTGATCTGTTCAGTCAATTGAAAAAAATCTCGATGCTTCTCAAACTTCTCTGTCTCTCTCTGTCTCTACCCATCTCTCTCCATCTCCCTCCCCCTCCTCTCTCCCTGCCTCCCTCCCTGTCTTCCCTGCCTCAAGAGCACTAGAGCACTGGAGTGTACCTCTCAGGCCACTTTCTGCCGGCTCATGAAAGATTTCCTCTTCACGGTCTTTGTCCTCACAGAATTTAAACCCCTCCAGGTAGAAATGGTGCTTGAGTGTAAATACACTGGCAATACCCTTTACTTCATCTCACTCAACACATTTCATTCAATGTTTCCTGTGGAAATGGAATTCCTCCTAGCTATTAAGAAACTAAAAGAAAATGAAGCTAAATGACCCAAACCCTTAGGAAACACAAATAAACACATAGTGAATGAGAACGTTATTGCTGTAGCTAAGGATGAATGGAGCAAAAATCATGAAGGAGAAAATCGTGGTATTAGAAAAATGATTAGGTCACTCTTAGAATGAAAAGGACCAGAGGGGCAGGATTGAGCCTAACTTGGAGGTGACAGGACTAAAGGAAGATTGGATGCAAGAAATGGATCTCCTGTAGAAATACCGCTATCCTTCCTAATAACAAGCAGGTTCTCTAACATACAAAAACAACAAGATGTTCATCGTCTGCCACAGATTGGCCATTTCCTTGCTTCTTGTCTGCAGGCCATGTAGGTGCTTTTCTCATTTATTTACCATTATCAAGAAGAGAAGGATGGGTGTGGTGCCCAGTGGCAGGAAATGTACCTAGCACATGTGAGACCCTGGGTTCGACCCCCAGCCTCGCAAAGAGGGATGCATGAAGAAGAGACATCTGCACTTCCCTCTTTCAGTATTTCTTGCAGAATGGCAAATTTTGTCTATGTCAAAGATTTTACATTTCATTATTATCTTTCTGACAAAGCGACCCTTAGCACATGAAGCTAAAACGCATCCCCCATCCAATCTTTTCCTGGAGATGTGTGCAGATTTCACCTCCAGATTATTTTGATAATTGTTATTTTGATTATCTTGACTCCGTTATGATTTTGATTTCATCTTTTATTTTGATTTCAATGAATTTAATGAAATTCAATGAATTTCACCTTTTTAAAAGATTTTTCATTTATTTGTTTTTTGAGACAGGGTTTCATTATGTAGTTCAGGCTGGCCTTGAACTCACCATGTATCCCAGATTAGCCTCAAACTCTGCAACTTTTCTGCCTCATGCTCCCAAGTGCTGGCATTACAGGCATGCACCACTGTATGCAATAGTTAAAAAGCAAATTATAGCCCTCTTCAAGATGACAAAATTCTATTTTCTATTCAATGGTAGTAATTAATCAACAGATCAATATGTAGCATCCAAACTTCTCTAGCATTATATATGGTGTTATGAAATATATATATATATATATATATATATATATATATATATATATATATATATATATATATATATATATATTTTCCCCCCTAGGGAAAACTTCCCAAAACACATTTCTGATGGAAAGCACAGATGCTTACAATGAATAGCTGACTTACATAAAGAGATCGGAAACTGTAATCTGTCAGTACTATAGCAGACAGGACAAATATCATTCTGACACACATTAGTACTAGAATCCATGTTGCACACTGTTAGGGTTTTTCATTTCAAGATGCAGTTGAGGAGGTGAGAAATACTGCCAAAATTACTGTACCAAAGCTTAAACAGGACGTTTAAGTGACTGCAATTTGTACAATGACCAGTAGATGGCAGCATCTTAGTAGCAATAGTAAAGGTCGCTACCTGCTCTACCCATTACTGTACCAACCCTGCCTTCTGTCAACTCAAACCTGTTTCAGCAGGAGGGTTAAATAAAATGGAACATTACCTTTATTTTCACCTATTTCTTCTGGCTTTTTAAAATGTGACTATCAGAACATTTACAATTACATATGTGGCTTACATCCTGGCCTCACTTTTGTGGTTCCCATTATATTTCTACCTGACATTTCCACCCTACAGGCTGGAGATAGATTAGGTGAATTAAGCAAGGCCAGGCAGAGCTACACATTCTCACGGCAGTGAGCGCTTCAGGGGTCTGGGACACATAAAGAGTGAAACGCACCCCAGTTCCCTCTAGATGTCCATGCAAGTGGATTACAGGAAACAGAACTGTAGCCCTGTAGTCCTGTGATGGAGCAAACACTAGAAATTCCAGGCGATCAAGAAGGGGAGAAATGGCACCAAGTGGAGCTGAGCCCCAGAGCAAGCAGTGCCTGCAATTGGCCCTGTTGCTGGACTGCTTGCTCACAGGAGCTAGCACATTCTCCTTTTGTGTAAGCAGTTTTGGTTGGAATTTCTATCACCTTGAACAGAAAGATCTCTAATGGGTGTACCTTGGCATCAGTGAGCCTTGAGAACAAACTTCAATTAAAAATAAAGTTGGAAGGGGCTGGGGATTTAACTCAGCAGCACAAGAATCTACCTGACAAGTGCAAGGTCATGGGTTCGAGCCCTGGTACCAAAGAAAGAAAGAAAGAAAGAAATTTGGAAGCCATTATTCAAGGTAGAGGTAAGAAAATACAGGTGGAAATTATAAATGTGATACTTGGTGGTTAAAAGAATGGTAAGTCAGGGTCTGCTCAAAGACATGGTTCACAGGAATAGGTTCTCTTTGGTTGGATGGTTGGTTTGGCTTGATTTGGGTTGGGGAGAACCTACTGCCTTGCTTTCCTTGGCTTAGGATCAGTAAGAACAAGGAGTGTTTCTTACCTACCCTTGCAAGAGGGCAGCCTTTGGGGCTCCCCTTACCCTAGATGGAGAATTTCTTGAAGTCACCAAAGCAAGACTGATAAATTCCTGGACAATTCACAGAGGTAAAGAGAAGCAAAGAGACTGAGAGGCAGAAAGAATATATAATGAAAGGGCTAGTGTTCTACTAAAGGTAATTATTAAAAGCTTAATAGGAAGAAAAAGGGAAAAGTCACTTCAGACAGAAGGACCTCTACACCCAAAGGCACATGTAATGAAGCAGCAAGGTGTTCAGGAAAAATAAATGTAATGTGTTTGGTTTCCCCAGAGTGGGATAGATGAAAGATGGCCATATCTGCTTGTTATTTTTCCTGTCTTAGTTACTTTCCTCCTCACTTGAACAAAATACCTGACACTCCCAACTTAAAGAGGACAGGTTTATATTGGTCCCCATATCAGTTTGGGGTTGGCTGGCTCCAAAGGAGGAGGAGTGTGGCAGAGGGCTGTGCTGCAGGCAAGCTGTTCATGGCATGGTGGATGTGAAGCAGAGAGAGGAGGAAAGGAGGGCCCAGGGAGGGAGATAAACCCTTCCAGGCCGTGTTCCTGTGACCTCCTCTTCTGACCAGACCCTACCTCTTCACAGCAAGTCAGATATAAACTTTCATAATCCCAAAACCTCCCTGATGTCCCATCCAAGTGAATGAGGCCTTGGGCAGGGGGCATTTAGACATAACACATAACACTTCCCACAGGACTTGATTCACTAATAGAATGCATTGAAAGTGACCTGGCTCAACTTCCAGGCCTGGAAATTTTACCATCTTTTTAGAAGCCAGCTATCTTGTGTAGACAGCCAGCTTGACTGTTCTGAGAGGCCACGGGAAGATATTGGCCATGTGGAAAAGCACCAAGACATCTCAGCTGTCAGCAAACAATCCCCAGTTATGGCACTGAGGCCATCTTGGACACTTGCGCTTCAAGGCCTTCACACTGAGATATATCACCAGCCTTTTTATTTTATTTTGTAACAGTATCTCCCTAAGTTGTCCAGGATGGGTTGGAACTTGCGATCTTCCTGCCTCAGTTCCTGACAGTGTTCTAAGTGCAGATAACCACACAGCACTTCATAATGCTACGCCATCACCTCATTTGACTTTCTCACCCTTACAGATGCTGAGACCTCTGAGTCTTTCTGTCCTCTTGCCCTGGCTCCCCCTGTTTCTTTTCCCTTCACACATAGGCCTCCACACACACTTAGCAGACAGATGGGAAGAAAGCCCTAGTTCACTCTCTTTCTTCAGGTCTCCGGCCAAACATCACATCCTAGAGAAGCCTCCATGACCATTCCTTTAATGGGGCCTCCCACTTTCTCTAAGCCACATCACCCAGATCTCAAGTCACTTGTCAGTTGTTAGTGGTTATCTCACCGGCTTACACCTGCTCTCTCTTTTGCTTTATCAGCTCTACTAGGATGGAAACTCAGAAAGCAATGACCTTGTCTGCTCCATCCCCAGAGCTCAGAACAGTGCCTGGCATAGAATAGATACCTGATCAATATTTATTGAATAAATAAGCAATGAGAGAGAGCTAAGTATCATGCATCTTTAGTTTTTCAGAGATAGTTTTTTCCTAACTTTTTGTAAGGTGAAAGACTCCCCCTAATCCTGACAGTTCCCTCTTCATCCTTTTTCCATTCCTTCCTCCTCTGCTTTCAAGAAAAAAATTTTTTTAATCTGATCAGTTTGGAGTGGTCTCAACATGAAAGCAAGAAGACCTTCAGGTGACATCCGGGATGACTTGTCTCCCTTTCCATCTTCGCTTGCCCTGTGCTTAACCAGAAAAATATTTTGAAGTTCTGCAGAAGGAACAAAAATCGAGTGAGGAAAAGATCAGAGATTACAAGTTATGTAAAACAGAGCATAACATAGTTTCATATCTGCTGATGAGTTCATATACTCTTAAAATAGGATGAGTAAACATTCACTCTAAAATTACTTCTATCTTTCTCCCAGTATACACCTAACCACACAAAAGGTTACTACAAAAAACACAGTGATATTTTTTTTTTAAAGAAGTAAGAGTCCTAGATTTGTCTATTTCTCTCCAGCCAATTTTGACTAAAGAGTATTGAAAGCAAACTGGAAATACATGGAGTTTTTTGTTGTCATTCAGTGAAAACTCAAGAATAGTGTTGGCTGAGGAAAGAGTGAGCAAATGGGCAGTCCCTGGGCCAGAACCAGCTCACGCCGTTGTTCTGCTAAAGAAACAAGATAGAAGATGAGTCTGGTGGTCCACACCTTTAATCTCTACTGGGAGGGCTGAGGTCACAGGATTGCCAAGAGTTTGAAACCAACCTGGGCTACATAGTGAGTTCAAGGCCAGCCTGAACTACATAGCAAGACCCTATTTTCAAACACACAAACAGCCTTTAAGTTTGAAATTGCTGTTGTAAAATAAAAATGAAAATGTTCTAGTTCAACACACACTGAAGTCAGCTAGTACACAGAGAGCCAGACGGTTCTGTCTCTTGCTTATACTAAGCAATCATTCTGCTTAGTCATGCTATACTGATAAGATATTAGTATACTGATAGTTAAGTATTTATTTACCGATGTATTGTATTGACCATGAAATACTTTAGTATAATTCTCCTCATATTTTTAAGTGGACAGTTTTTAATGTGGTGGTAACAGCATGCCATCCCATGTCTTAGCTGAATTTGTTGGTTCTAAAGATACAGATATGCTCAGGATGGTGAGTGGGAATCTTTATGAGCACAGAAAAAATATTGGAATAAATCAAACCAAGAGAAATTTTAAATAAAAGAATGCAAAATAACCTCATGCAATCTCCTTCTCTTACTTCCATAAATTGGAGGTACAGCTACTCTAAGACGTGTGCATAATGTGCTTCTTGCAGGAGGGGGGAACTGGTGTCAGGTGGTCATGGAAATGGCCTTTAGTGGTCACTGGAATCTCAGCTCTGGCATTTTTTTCTTCTAAAAGGATAGAATGAGTAATGCAGTCTGAGTGTCTGACACCCATTTATAAATGGGTGGATAACTAAGCCATGAAACATGGCTAAGACCAGCTTTTACAGGACATTTAACCTGTTCCATTTGTTTTATGAGAAAAACTAAGGCTCGGAAACGTGAAGTCACTTGCTCAAGAGGTCTCAAAGCCAGGAAGTTACAGGTTGAGTGGAAGATCTTGCCTGATCATTTCAGAAGCAGCATATTGGTAGCACTGTTGGCTTGAATTGTAAGATCAGCACAAGGAAACTTTTCTTTTTAAAAAATAAAACAGTAGCAAAGTTTATTTGAAAAAGTAAAAATGATGAGTGAGGGAGAATCTGGCTCTACTGGGAAGCTTGGGCCAAGTCATAGAGGAAAAAGCAAGATGAAATACACCCCAGAGGATGCAGGGCAGGGCATCTTGAGGAGAGTGGTGGCAGCCTGCACCAGGAAATTTTATAAAGGCAACTGTATTTCAGAAAAGCTCTTGATTTTACTCTAAGACTTTATGTGTCACTGTCCTGCTATGATGCTTGAAGGCATTTCTTAACAACAAGATTCTCATTAGTAAAGTATTTATACTGAGAGTCAAGAATTTGGAGACATAGGAAGGTGGAGTCACCCTGCTGAGGTGTTGGGAGGAACTATGCCAGGAAACTCCTCCACCCCCTCTCTTGAATCCTCTGTGAATCTAGTTTACACGATTGCCTAAAATGCTGACTTCTTTCTCTCTCCAAACCTCAAGTTCAGATTTATTGCCTTCTGGACATTTCTATTTGCTAATCGCATGGGTTTTTTTTTTTTAATGGCGGTACTTGGGATTGAACCCAGATCCTTTGCACTAACTTACGTCTTAAGCCCATTCTTTGGTACTTTTAAAATTTTGTGTCAGGGTCTTACTAAGTCAGTGAGTTGTCCAGGCTGAGCCTGAAATTGTGATCCTCCTGCCTCAGGCTCCCAGAGTGCCAAGATTGTCCCATCACACCCAGCCACATGATCACATTTAAAGACCGAAGTGCTCAGCAATTCTCAAACCATATCTATCATCATCCCCATCAAAATATATTCAACTTCCTATGTAACGACTCCAGTTATCGGAGCCTAGCACATGACAAATGCAACTGCACACCTTCCTCTTCCTCCTCTGCTCTGCTCTTCCTTCTGTAAACTTCATTTGTGTCTGTGAATGACAATATCATCTCTCCAATTGCCTGAGCTCCGAACCTGGAAGACATTCTTATTCCTTTCTTTCCCTTCCATCTTCAAACTTGGGAAGACATTGATACATCTGGACTCCACCATGTCTCATTCACTTATTTCCTGCCTTTGCCAGCCTCAGTTCAGTCATGGCACCTTCATGTCTGACCTATAGAGCTCCTAAATTTACTCTCTACTTGCACAACCAGGACAGCAGAGATTTATACAAGGACATGTGCCTGACGCACCATCTCCAGATCCTGGCCCAACGGAACAGCTGCCCTGACTTGAAGCCTGGTTTCAGCCAGCGACCAGTTGGGGCTGAGAGGGAGGCACCTGCAAGACCATCACCGGGGCCAGTGAGCTCTCCTCCCACACACCTTCTGTTGCTCTTCTCTTTTTCCAGTAAAACCCCAGCCTTCCATGTGTTCCTCGGACATCCCACTCGCCTGTGTAAGATCCGTATCACAGTCATATTCTTTATTCACAAATAAAAGTTCTTTTATCAGAACTGCAATGTACGTTAACTATTTATATTGTAGACATATTGCCCGAGTATAGGCTTTCCCTTTGAAATTCTATGAAGAGCTTTCAGGTTTCTTGATATGAACATCCTGAATAAAGAGTTACTTTAGTCCTGATAGGCACTATTTAACCTGTTGTATTGGAGAAATAGAGTAACTTCAGATGCACTGATCTGTTACCAGCCTCTGGTTTGTTGGTGGGACTTTCCATGAGCAGAGGAGCAGGGTCCTACCGCGGCTCTTGAGAAGACAATGCTCCGCTTTGTGGTGTCAGAGCTCTGCTAGAATCAGGCCATAAGAATGAATGCTTGACAGACAGAATTCCCATTCTAAGGATCTAAAATAGGAAAGGGAGGCAAAAGCTTCTCCTCTTTCCTGTGAGTCTAAGTTACTTGCATAGTTTTGAGATCAACCTGGCAGAGAGCCCCTGCTGAGACCAAAAGGAAAGGCACCTTCTTCACTGGAGTAGGGGTGAGGGGAGTTTCAGCCTGTTTGCACTTTGGAAGCACCTACAGAGACTTTTTTTTTCTTTAAATGTTTGCGACCATTTAGAGTCACTTTGTCTGAAGGCATACCTGGACATTGGGATTTTTAAAATTCTGACACAATTAGTTCACATTGCCTGGGGCTGCCGTTACCAGCTGACTTCTGTAGATAGGAGAGTGCAGTTCTCCCCAGGGCCCAAAGCTAACTCTTGGTCTTATCTAAGACCTCCAGCAGCCACAGTGGTTTGGCTAGCACCATCTCCCATGCCCACCCAGTAAGGTGACTCTGCCCCCCAGCTGAGATCCGTGCAGGCAGCATCTTACTAAAACACTGGCCCTGCCCAGCCCTAATGCCTTCTTCCTGCTGTGCTCTTGAAATGATTTGAGAAGGCTCCAGATCTGAACAAGAATTCATGCCTTCTTGTTTTTCACAACATGATATGCAAGCTTTGTCCATTGGCATGCTTGGAATTTAAACCCAATGGGGTTTCAATTGATGGCAATTTCTATACTTCAAAACCTGCTAAGGCATATGCTGCTCTTCAGAACTTGGATAAACTCAGATGGAAATCTCAGTCATGGGAGTCACCCTTCTGGCTTGCTTCCCTGAGCTAGGTTCCTGCATGAAACCAAACTTACCATGCCACACCTGTGCTCTCACTTCAGACCTCTGCAATGTGCTCTCACATTGACTTGGCTTTTCATATGAGTTAGTAAAAGGAATAGCTACAGCCAATAGTAGAAAAATAGCATGGCAGAGATGAGCCAGCCTATATTGGTCATAACCAAGAATGTAGATGGACTCAACTCACCAATAAAAAGAAACACAGGCAGAGTGGATCTGGAGACAGGATCTGTCAATATGCTTTATACACTAAACATATTTAATTCAAAGGAAATTCTTAGACTAAAAGTCAAAGGAGAGAAAGCAATGCTCCATGTGACAGGGAATCAGAAAAAAGGGGCAGCTTGCCCATCAACTACAAAATGGATAAGAAAGATATGGCATTTCTATACAGTGGAAAGCTACTCAGCCATAAAGAAAGATAACCTCAAGGCTCTTGCAGGTAAATGGACACAACTTGAGATCATGCTCATAGGTGAAATGGTTCAGAGTCATGTGGGTGAACATTTTGTCGTCTCCCTACTACAAAAAACTAAAGGAGTTAGTGGGTCCAAAATGCACAATAGATGTTGTGAAGGTGAAAGGGGAAGAGATAGCTAGAGGGAAGAAGGAAGTGGCCATTGTTAATCTATATTCTGTTTTGAAGCCCTGCATTGTTTTCATTGTTCTGTTAAGCTTGGTTTTATTCTGTTTTTTTATTTTCCATATTTGATGACATGGACAACTATTTAAAAAATAACAAAATGTATTATAGTAACTGTTATTGATTTTCTATTACCTTGTTTCAAAGTCCTTCTATATTGCTTTACTTGTTTTCTTTTTATTGAATTTATTCTATTTTGTTTTGTTTGATTTTATTATGCTGATGGGATAAGCAGCTACTTTGAAGATAGCAAGCTGCATTATGGTAGACACTGTTGTATTCCTGTTGTATTGTTTTGAAGTCCTGTATTGTTTTCATTGTTTTTTTTTGATTGGTTTTATTCTGTTCTGTTTGTTTGATTTTATTGTGCATGATAACATGGGAAATTATTTTGAAGATAGTAAGAGGCATCATGGTAGCCATTGTTGGTTTCCTTTTATCTTGTTTTGAAGTCTGGTATCACATTCATTTTTTTTTTTTTGATTGTCTCTAATCTGTTATATTTCTTTCGGTTTGATTCTCCTCAAAATTAAAAACAAAGAAAACGAAAAGGAATAGCTAGCTCTCTGGGGTTTTTTTGTTTGTTTTGTTTTGTTTTTAAATTTATTTAAAAAGAAACAAAAGCATGTAAAGGGTAGAGATAATATAGAATTCCAAAAAAAAAAGATAAACAATAAGAAATCACTAGTTAATAAATTACATATTTATTAAATTACATATTTCCTCTTAGAAATAGTTGCTTAAGTTACAAAATTAAAGCATACAAAGTAGATAGTCAAACAGTGAGAGTATAAACAGCTACACATGCATGAATCTCTGCATGTATTTCTATACTTTCTGTATCAGAGGTTAAAAACAAAACTTAGCAAAACAAAACAAAACAAATTCCTATAAAAACATGAAACCAAAAAGTCATATAAAACCACAGATCTACAATGATTACTGTGTTGTTTCTTATTATCTTCAATAGAATGTCTATATCATCAGGCATAATTGAATATAGCAGTATGATTGAGTATAGCAGTAAATAACAATATTAGTAAAAATAAAACATTGTAGACAGTATAAAACTTCAAAGGCAGGTAATAATCAAACCATAGTGGATATTCTAGTGGATCTTGTCATCTTAAGTGCAGTTACCTATACTCTCAGACTTGATACTATCAATCATAACAGATTTGAATAAAATCTATCAATACAAAACAGTGATCCAACAAACCAGATTTGACTACAATCAGTCATGGTAAAACAGTGTAGGTTTTACAGAATTTTAGATTAAGTTAATAGGAAATTAAGAATGATTACTGTACTATACTCTGTTGTTTTTGGGATTACCGTCTGTGCCCTCAAATCTAGTACAGGTAGAATGACTGGAACAGAATATAATACATCTAAGCAGAGTAGTGTGAGTAATGTGGGTTTTAAATCCTGGTGCACTATTAACAATATAGTGTATCAAGGCCATCTACGTTAGAGATTCTAGCCATCCTTCTCTGCCTCATTTCTGCTATGCTATTTTTCTGCCTTTGTCTATTTTTCCCCTTCATTCTACTGCCTGCCTCACTCACTGAGGGCTTTCTGCCACTGTTCCTAAAATCCTGGTATTCTTTTTCTCTCTCTCTAGAATGTCCTTCAGTATTCTCTGTAGGCTTGGATTGGTGGTCACAAACTCACCCAGTTCCTCTTTGTCATGGAAGCATCTTGTTTCTCCGTTAATTTCTAGTGACAGTTTTGCAGGGTACATCAATCTGGGCTGAAAGTTATTTTCTTTGAGGGCTTGGAATACTTTGCTCCAAGCTCTTCTTGATCTGATGGTCTGTGTCAAGAAGTCTGCCATGATTTTGATGGGCTTACCTTTATAGGTAATCTGTTTCTTTTCTCTAATGGCTTTTAATATTCTGTTTTTATATTGAACTTCTGGTATCTTGATGATTATATGTCTGGGTGTAGATCTGTTTTGGTTGTAGGTGGCTGGGGTTCTGTATGCCTCACACAACTGAATGTCATTTTCTTTTCCCATGCTTGGGAAGTTTTTCTTAATTATTTCCGTGAATAGCCTTTGTAATTCACCTGTATGTATTCCTGCTTCTTCGTTCTCATTTCTTGTTCTTAAATTGTAGATTCTCTTGTCATCTTCTAGCCTTTGTATTGTTACTGCCTGTTTCCTTGTTATTTTTAAGAGATCTTTCCTTTCATGATTCCACACTGCAAACTTGTCTTCAAGTTTTGATAGTCTATCCTTAGTTTCTTTTAAGGCATTTTGCCAGTTTTCAATGGAGTTTTTAATTTCCTGGTAGTCTCTTTGAATCTGCTTCATGTATTCTATATTTTCTTTATATTGTTTATCGAATGTTTCTCTCCTTTTTTTGTGTTCCTCCCTTCTTTTGTCTGTATCATCCTGAGAGATGCTTCCTGGGAGCATTTCTTTTATTACTCTACTCATATCCTGCTTTACCTGTTATGAGCTCATCCACAAGGTCCTGAAGATATCTCTTAATGTCCATTGAAGCCATGTCTGATGTTGTGTGTTTGCCGCTCTCAGTCTCCCTTGTTTTTCCTTCTCTTGGATCAGGGCTCTCAGGGTTCTGGGCTGGGGGCCTCCTCCTGCCTCTCTTTCCTGTCATGGTCCTGGCTTCCTCCACACAGGTTATAGTGCAGGTCCCAGCCCCCTTCCCTGTTGGCCGTGTTTCCTCCAAAGCACGCTGGCAAGGGAACTCTGCCCTCTCCTGCCTGCTCTTGTCACTGAAGTGTAAGCAGCAGCTGCATTTGCCTGCCCCTCCCCACCAGGCCAGTCAAACTTCAGGTGCCTTCACCTGGTTAGTGTGTGTTAGGCGCAGGGAATCGATTTGGGATAGCTCATTGAGTCCCGGCCAGGGGTGTGGCCCAGTCCAAGCAAATCCCTCGAATCTGCTCTGGGGAGGGAGCAACCAACTGAAGTCACTGTTGCTCCCAGTTTAAGCTCCTCCTGCCATATTCCAACATGTTGCCCATTTGGTTGCACCCTTCCCTTTGGGGGGAGGTCTCATTCCCAGCACTGACTGTGGATTAATGAAGGTCCCTTCACTGGCTCTGCTCTTCCTTGGGCTCACCAACCCCTGACTTCAGTGCTGCTGTGCTTCCTGTGAGTGGCAGTGGGAACAAGTTTGGGCGGCTCTGCCTTCCGGCGTGGATTCAAGCTGGTGCAAACTTGGCTGGTCACCACAAAATGCTGTGTCCTATAATTTTTAGTCCCGAAGTGTTTGATGAGCTTTTTTACATTTTAATTTCTTCCTGTGTCAAGAGGATCCATCTCCCTCTGTCTGGGTCTCTCCAGGGTGTTTTATTCTGGCATATGAGTTGTTTGTCCCGGGAAGCTTTGTATTTTGTTGCTCACTGATTGGCCATCTTGTCTTCTCTCCCACACAGTGCATTTATAGATTGATTTTGGAAGTTTCATTCCATACTCAGCTGGGTGCAAGGCACGGTGGCATGGCAGCTGCAAACAGCAAGCTCCAACAATTTTGGAGGCTTCAGTCCATACTCAGCTGGCTCTGAGGCAGGGTGGCATGGTGGGACAGCCATTCATGCTGGCTGAAAACAGAAAGCGTGAACTGGCAAAAGAGAGAGAGACCCACACCTCAGCTCTCTGTTTTTAACTAAAGCTATATTTGGAGACAGCAGTTTCTGTTTTGATTGGCGGACAATGAGTAGCAACTACTTTGCTCATTGTATTCAATCAGCAAACATCTGGTAACCAACCACCTTTTTCGGGATAAGCATTGGTCATCTACCAATAGATCAGGTAGGTGTATGTATTTTTAAGAAATCACAAACACTGGCATAAGTGATTGTAACACAATGAGGAGGGAACAATGAAAGAGTTTTTTTTTTCTTAAATTGTGAAAAGAATAAAACCAAGCAAAATAAAACAGAATAGAGTCAATCAAAACAAAACAGTGACAGTGATACAGGACTTCAAAGCAAGATAATAGGAAATCAACAATGACTACAATAATATATCTTGTTATCTTTGAAATATCAGCATATATCATCAGATATAATAAAATCAAACAAAACAAAACAGAATAAAACCAAATAATACAGAACAATGAAAATAAAACAGTGCTTCAAAACAAGATAATAGGAAATTAACAATGATTACTGCCTTCCCTTTTTAGACATTTTCTCCTCTTTCACTTTCACAATATCTATTATGCATTTTGTATCCCACTTACTCCTTCAATTTTTTATTCTACAGAGACAATACCATGTTCAACCACATGACTCTGAACCATTTCACTCATTAGCATTTTATTCATGATCTCAAGTGGCATCCCTTTACATACAAGAGCCTCAAGATTGTAGCTGAGTAGCTTTCCCTCATATAAAAATGCCATATGTTTCTTAACCATTCCTTGGTTGATAGGCAAGCTATTCCTGCTTTTTCCTGGTGCCCTGTCACATGGAGCATGGTTTTCTCTCCTTTGACTTTCAGTCTATGAATCTCCTTTCATGTTAAATATGTTCAGTGTATAAAGCATATTGATAGATCCTGTCTCCAGATCCTCTCTGCCTATATTTCTTTTTATTGCTAAATTGATGTCATCTACATTAATGGTTATGGCCAACATGTACTGGCTCATCTCTGCTTTGTTGTTTTCTGCTGTTGGCTGCCTACTTTTCCCCTCCATTCAATTGCTTGCCCTGCTTGGTCATTTCACTCTGCTGCTGTTATTGGAATCATGGTCATTTTTATCTCTCCCTGAAATGTCCTTCAGTATCCTTTGTAGGATTGGTTTGGTTTCAGTTGTTCTTTGTCATGGAAGTATCTTGTTTCTCCATTAATTTTGAAAGTTAGTTTTGCAGGGTACATCAGTCTGGGTTGGAAGTTGTTTTCTTTCAGAGCTTGAAATACTTTACTCCAACCTCTTCTTGACTTGATAGTTTGTGTCATGATTCTGATGGGTTTTCCTTTGTAGGTGATCTGTTTCTTTTCTCAAACAGCTTTTAATATTCTGTTCTTGTGCTGAATTTACAGGATCTTTATTATTATATGTCTGGGTATAGATTTATTTTATTTATAGCCAGCTGAAGTTCTATGTGCCTCAATTATCTATTTGGTCAGGTCCTTTTCTCATGCTTAGAAAGTTTTCTGCTATTGCCGGGCATGGTGGCTCACGCCTATAATCCCAGCACTCAGGAGGCTGAAGTAGGAGAATCATTGTGAGTTTGAGACCAGCCTCAGCTACAAAGTTAGGTCAAGGCCTGCCCAAACTGCATAGAGAGACCCTGTCTCAGAGACAACAAAAAATAAAAATAAAAAGAAAGTTTTCTGCTATTACTTTTGTAAATAGTCTTTTTATTTCATTAGTGTTGATCCCTGATTTTTCACTGACACCTATCACTCTTAAATTATTTTTTTTGTGTGTGTCATCTTGCAGTTGTTGAATTGATATTTCCTGGTTTCTTGTTATTTTTAAAAGATCTTTCTCAGTCGTTAGTTGCAAACCTGTTCTCAAGGTCTGAAAGTTTATCTTCAGTTTCTTTCAAGGAGTTTTGCCAGCTTTCAATAGTGTTCTTAATTTCCTGGATATGTCTCTGAATCTGTTTCATGCATTCTAAATCTTTCTTATATTGTTCATCCAAGGTTTTCCTCATTTTCCTATGCTCCTCTATTTTTTTTTAATTTGTGTCTTCTTTAGGTACACTCAGCCATTCTTTTATTATGGTTTTTAATTTCTTCTTTTACCTGAGATAGTATTTCTGATCTAATTTCTTTTATAGCCTCATGAAGTTGTTTCTTTACTTCAGTGCCATCACTCCAGAAACCTCAGGTGTGTGAATTCCAGTCTCTTCCATATTTACATCTCCTGGATTTGCTCTGCATGGATTGGAGACCAAAGACTGTCTTTTGCTTCTTTGTCTTGACATTTTCCTGGGTTCTTCCAGGCAAGTGAGTTGTGGGGTCATAGGTACTTCGAGTGTTGGCTATGATTTTTCCAAGGTATGACTGGCTCTCCCAGCCAGTGCTGGCTATGGGTATCAAATGGTGGCCAGTGGGTGCACTAATGTGGGGCTGGCTGCTCCTTTTCTCAAACCAAGCTGGCTACCTGCAAAAGCTCCCTGATGGTGGCTGGTGGGTGCATGAGGGTGTGAATAGCTGCTGCTTCTCCTGGCCCACACTGGGTATTGGTGGAAAGCATGTCCAGTGGTGGCTGGGGTACATATGGGGGCAGGAATGGCTTCTGCTTCTCTCAGGGCTGGCTACTGCTTCTCCCAACCCATGCTGATTATGCAGGAAACATCCCTGATGGCAGCTGGTGTGCACACCAACAATGAAAGAGTTTAGCACAAGGCACACAGGAGAGGACACAGTGCCAACTCAGGCCAGGCAAGCAATCACAGAAAAAGACAACAGGAAAGAGAGGAGCATGGCAGGAAGGCTCACTTCCTTGTGAAGAAGGCTCAGGATGAAATTTTAGAAAAACAACTGTGGAAAGGCAAGGACATAGGTTTGTGTAACAAACACAGCTAACACTTAACATGACTTCATCACAGTTCTAAAGTGTTCACATACTGTAAGTCATTTAATCCCTGTAATAACTCTCTGAGGTCAGACCTAGCATCACCCCTAATTTACACAAGAGGAAATATGCACACAGAGATTATATAACCTTCATAGTGCTGTACAGCTATTAAGAAACAAACCTGAGATTTGAACACAGAAGGTTTGACCTGAGATCTTGTGCTCTGCCTCGAGGCAAGAGATGGAGTGGAGAGGCAGGTGACCAGTGTAGGTTTACGTAACTGTCCAGGGGAAATAGATATGATGTGTTTGGGAGGTGAAAACAACAGAGAGAATGACTAACACTTATGCTTTTGTGTCTAGCTTGGGGAAACAGGTAAATTACTAAAGCTTTAACTGAGTTTAAGAATTCGTAGGGGGTACAAGTTTCAGACCTACAGACCAAAAGGAAGAAGAAAAGGGAAAGAGCATTTATAAAACAACATTTATGTTACAGGTTCTCTCCATAGATGTCTTGCTAAATTCCTGTAACTCTAAGAGATAGGTATTAAATCTGAGAACTCTGTGGTTCAGAGAGGTTCTCTAATGTTGCTTAACACACTGGGCATTTGTCAGTTTGTGCATCCTTGTTTCTTTGGGGAATCACACCCCTTCCATTGCATGTGACTGGGAGCATAACTCCAAGTACCTGCTTCCAACAAGAGGCTCAAAGCTGTCCTTTCCATGTGTTGATCTAGTGAACTTATGGGCAGGCTGGCCAGAGCAGGTTTTAGTTGCTTGCAACTAGGAAATCCAGAGATGCACAGTAAATGGTGAAGCCAAACTTCCAGTCCAAATCCATACATTCCCACCACATCATGCAGCTCCCACAGTCTCTGCTCTGAGAATGTGCACACAGGATGACTGTCCACCAAAATTTTGGTACAGGAGCTTTTCCAAAAACCAGTAGATGCTTATCCCAGTGTCAGTGAAGAGCTTCATCAGGTAACTAAATAAAATTAGCTTTATAAGGTGCATATAATTCATATACAGGAATTCATCTTGTTTAGTGAACCAGTTCTACACATTGAACAAACATATAGTCATGAAAGCGCCATAAAAAACAAGCTATAGAGTTGCTCCACCACCCCAAAGCTTTCCTGTCCTGCGTTCCTTTATAGTCAACCCCTACCCTCCCTGCCCTAATCCTAAGCAACCACTGTGGGGGTTTTTTATTCTACTCTTTCCCAGAAAGCCAAGCAAGTGGAATTTACACTATGCAGTCCTGAGGTTGATGTTCTTTAGTCAGCATTAACACAGTTGAGAGTCATTCATGTGGTTCCATCATCATTAATTCATTTATCACATTAATTGTACTGAGTTGTCAGTAAATCTGTTAAATTGTCAGGCAGTCAATAAATATTTATTAGACTAGGCATTATTCCAGGTACAAGGGATACTGTAGTGACTAAAAGAAATCTGAGTCCCTGCATTCAATAACCTTATATTCCAGTGTCATGGGGATACAAGTAGGGTGTTAAGGGCAGACAGGCAATAAATGCATAAATAGAATCCTTAAAATAATTTGATTTCAAGGGCTTGTTGATCTACCCAGGATGATTTATTAAGGTGTCTCTGAAGAGGTGGTGTGAATGGAGACCCAGATAATGAGATAAGCCAGCCAGGCCAACCTCTGGGCAAAGAGAAAACAAAGGAAGGAGAAGCAAGTGCAAGGACCACTGGGGGCCAAGCTTGGTGAGTTCAAGAGACAGAGAGAAGTCTGCAGGACCCATATTGCCGACAGGCAAACTGTAGTTTACTTGGAGCCCAATGGGCAGGCTGGAAAAGACAGTGCTGAGGAATAGATTTTTACCTAGTTGTAAGGTAAAGACTGTGAGAGGTTCTCATCTGAATGACACAGTTGGATTTACACTTTATGATTTATCTCTGCTTGCTGTGGTGAGGGGGAGTGGTTAAAGAGAGGAAGCAGGCACATGTTTCTGGAGGCTTTCTCAGTGTTTAAGGGAGAGTTGACAGTGACTTGACCAGCACTGTAGAACTGTGGAAGTACAGAAGTGCAGATGATCAGAAGTACTAGGCTTGGTTTTGCTTTATTTTGTTTTGTGTTGTGTTTATGGCACTGAGGATTGAACTCAAGGCCTTTGCACTGAACTACATCCCCAGCCCTTTTCTTATTTTTCATTTTGAGACAGCGTGTTGCTAAATTGCCCAGGTGAGGCTCAAACTTGTAATCCTTCTGCCTCAGCCTTCCAGAATGGGATTACAGGCACACACCACCAGTCCTACCCCAAGTGTTAGAATTTAATAATCCCATGGTATGGTAGAAGCAGAAAGAAAAAAGTCACCTCCAAGAACTGTTAAACTTTAGCACTTATTTTAAAAGGTTTGACTTTAAAAATGTCAGCCAGGCATGCTGTCACATGCCTGTAATCCCAGCATTTGGGAGGCTGAGGCAAGAGGATCTTTGCAAGTTGGAGACCAGCTTGGGCCACAAAATGAGCTCAAGGCCAGCCTGAACTGCATAGAGAGACCCTATCTCTCTCTTTTTTTTCATTTTTTAAAATTTTATTTAAAGAGAAAAAAAGCAAAACAGAAAAAAGGAAACAATACAGAATTTCAAAGACAAAGGAAAAAAATAAATAGTAAGAAATCACTAGTTGATAAATTACATATTGTTTTCTAGATATAGTTGTTCAACCTACAAAATTAAAGCATACAAAGTAGACATTTAAACAATGAGGCTGCAAACAGTTCTGTTCAATGATCCAACAAAAACTTAGCAACATGGTTATCAATCCTACACACTTAAACATACATGCAGTTATATCTTTTAGAGTGCTTTCTTTTCCTCCTTTTGTTTTTCAAGTCCATTATCTGTTTAGTTATATCATGTTTCAGCTTGCTCAGTACCTTACTGATCTATTTTGTTGTTATTTACTTTTTATTTTTTATTTATTTTAATTTTTTATTATTTTGAAGGTAGCAAAATAGAACAGAACAAGACGGAACAAAGCCAACTGAGAGAGTGCAGTGAAATAGGCACAGAAACCCTCAACAGTTTACTGGCATAACAGTAATAGGCACCACAGTATATCCCGTTATCTTCACAACAGTTGTTCTTTCAATCAGGTACAGCCAAATCAAAGGAAATATAGAAATTCTAGAACTTATCAAAACAGAACATTGAATAGAGCAATATCATTAATCAGAACAAAGCAAAACAATGATAACAATATTTGCCTTCAAAGAGATGGTAGAAGTAAATCCCCCCTATTTACTACATTGCATATGGTCAACCTCTCAAGAGATGTCTAGATCTCTGGCTCTCACTTGCTAATGGGGAAGGGAGGTTTGATTCTCAGCCCACGTGCCAGTAGGCTCATGGAAGCCTCTGAGTCATTCTTCTCCTGCCTCAGGCCAGGGGTGCTTACTGAGAGGACAGGCAAATTGCCTTTCTGTGCTGCACCCTGAGTCCCTCCATATTCGGAGCTCTGGGGCTGTTGGTTCTCCTCCCAGCTCAGGCCAGGGGCCCCCACTGGGAGGGCGGGCCGAGAGACCCTATCTCAAAAAGATAAATAAATAAATAAATAAATAAGCACATTTATTTATTTATGTGCTTATTTATCATTAGAACAAGTCTTAGGAAATACACAGATATTTCAAACTCTGGAACATAAAGCAGGTAAACTGGTCTTGATAATTGAGGACAAAATAATCTAAACTTGAAACTAGACTCATTTCATTTCACAGCACACACTGATCAAAATAAAATAAGTTCACAGTTCACCAAGCACCCATTGCACTTTGGGTTGTAAGGACAGACGGCAAAAAGCGCACCAAGTCTAAATGCACTCACAGGACATCTACATTCAAAAAGCCGTCCTATGTTGGTAAAAAGATGCATTACCGCCGTTGTTCTGATGAAAGTCACACCACAGCCACCCTTCTGAAATGTTTGACTTAGAGATGGAAAACTGATAAAGTTGAGTAAAAAATATAGCTAACCAGAGCAAACTATTAAAACATCATCATCATGGCTTTCAGCTATTTCTCCTCCACCTCCTTCATTCTATGTGAACATTAAGGTCCATGCCAGAGACCAAGTGCTGGGTTCTGAGGTGATCATTCTGATTTACATGTGACCATCATTTTTCCAGCTCAGGTCAGTCTCCCTCATAAACACAGATCTATTCAGAGAATATAAAGGAACACATCTTAATGGAGTGTTCTGTTCCTTTAGCTGTTCAAAGGATTTGAGGAAATTGTTTGTTTCCAAACAAATAACCAGCCTTCTCCAACCAGGTGTCCCTGGATTTAGAGGACAGCCAGCAGGAAGTCAGACCCAAAGAGAAGAACTGTCCCCCAACTGGAGCAAGCTCTCTTTTGCCCTGCCCCCAGCCTTCTTGTGTGTTTTGTTTTGAAGATCAGGTTCTGTCTGACCTACTTCACCTTTCAGCTCTCCAGAAGGACAAAGCACAGGGCTGCTGTTGGATGGAAGGTCAGCCCCTCAGTTCTCTATTCACCCAGCCTGGAGGCAGGAAACTTGGATCTCCTTTTCTCAGAGGGAGGTGGTTGGTCAAGGCCCTGGAAAAATCTTTGTGGGGCTTAGAAGAATCTCAGAAGAAGACCCTGCTGAGAAGAAAGCCAGTGGGAGATTGAACAGGGAGGCTGGAGAAGCTTCCTGAGCTTCTTCTTAGCCTTGGTCACCAGGATTCTCTCCAGAGCCACAACCCTGCACCCAAGCCATAGAAGCGAGTCTGGGCTGCTGTTAGGCTTCAAGAAATAGACTTGATTCCTTCTGAAAACCATTTCACACTTTCAGAAGCTTCTTTTGAAACTAGCAACTAACACTGCAGCCACTGCTGTTTTTCTAGATATGAAATAACAGCTATTAAGGAGAAGAGTGAAACACAAGAGACAGATTCTAAAGAAAAAAAGGGAGTGGAGGAGAGAGAGAGAGAGAGGAGGAGGAATATTAATTGATGATGTGAGAGAGTAGCACCTTTCCCACAGGACTTCCCAAGCCACAGTATTCAAAAATATTCCATGAACAACTCACAGCATTCATTTATTTACTCATTATTTTTATTTTCCTTATTTTAAAAAGAATAAAACCAAGCAGAATAGAATAGAATAAAGCCAATCAAAACAAACCAGTGTAAGTGACACAGGACTTCAAAATAATAGAAAATCAACAATGGTTACCATAATGCCTCTTGTTGTCTTCAAAATAGCTGCAGATATCTTCAGACATAGTAAAAATCAAACAAAACAGAACAGAGTAGAACTAATAAAAACAAAGCAATGAATGCAATACAGGACTTCAAAACAAGACAATAGTAAATTAAAAATGGCTACCATAATATACCTTGCTATCTTCAAAATAGCTGCCCATGGCATCAGATATAACAAAACAAAACAGAATAAAACCCATTCCGGCGTAAAAAATGTTTTAGAAATATAAAAAATAAGATTAAATTCTATCTAAGTTGTAAAAAACAAACCCAACAAAACAATGAAAATGATACAGGACTTCAGAACAAGATAATAGGAAATTAACAATGGCCACCACCTTCAGAAGGAGATCCCTATAGATGCCACACTGTTTTCCATTATCCTCTGAATATATTATCAGACCAACAGCTCTAGACCTGCAAAGTCAGTGAAACACCAAACACCACAAGAAGCAAACTGCATTTCACCTCAATACCTATCATCACAGCCTGGGGCAGGGTGACTCTTCTTATTTCCCAGCTTGTGTGCTAGATGGAGCTGGGGTCTGGCTGTCCCTCTGGTGGCCTGTGCATGGCACTGATTCACAGGGAAGGCTTGCTTCTTGGTGATTTCTTGTGCTTTTCTCCCTTTATTTATTCATTAAAGAAAAAAAAATTTGCATCTGCAGAATAATATAAAGTAGCCTGTGGCAGATAGTAGGTGCTAATAAATGTTTGTTCTTATTACTCTTACTGTCCAAGTCTCTGTCCTCAGTGATGTCACCTCTAGCAGGGAGGAGAGGTGAATTAGTGGCAGTGCATGACAGTGTAGTCAGTCTGATCAGGTTTCTGCAGGAGTCCAGGAGAGAGCAGAAGCTGGGGATGGGTGCTGTTTTCTTTAAGAGGATTAAGTCATTAAGAGGATTCTTCAAGGATCAATAAAAACTGGCTACATGTATTATCAGTCATAGTCTTTTAAAAATTTTTAATTTTTATTAGTCCATGTTTGCAGTACATAATGATCACATTCTCCATGGGGAAGTGATCCATGTACATAACACACCTTAGTTCTCTTTATGTTCCTTACCCCTTCTGTCCTTTCCCCACTTCAGCCATGGTCTTCACTGGAAGTGATGGTGACAATCTCTGGCCATTTTACATGGACAGGGGTACAGAAAACATCAGGGGGCCACAAGCTTGCTCTCAGGGTAGGCTGGAGAGCAAGATTTAGAAGTGCAGTTCAGGTTGGTGGGATGGCATTCAGGACTGACCCCAGCCCCAGCTTCATGCTGCTCCTCCCCTCCCCTTCCATGAGAAACACCCGTCACCCAATCCACCTCTGTGCACTGCTCCTTGGTACCAGAACCTCCCAAATGAACATCACAGACAAGAATAGCTGAAGGGCCCAGCAGGGTTACCTGCCTGCATCTTAGCTGCCAGGGTAATCAGCAAATCGAGCACTGGGGCTTCTCCACTTTTGCAGATTAAGAGAAGTGCTGTCTCCCCGGGCTCCCATGGTGAGGAACATCCTCACACACAGGAAGAAGGTTAAGTGACTGAGTCAAAGCAGAGAGGAAGGCAGGTACTAAGGCCTGAGCTGGATGACAGGCTGCACGGTGCATAGAGAGGACAAGGACAATGTTGATTTTGACTGGAGCACAAGTGGAAAGAGGGCAGAATTTGAAGATGAGGCAGGGCAAGTGGAGAGCGTCTCCAGAGACCAGGGACTCCTGGCGCACTTCCTGCCTGAGGAGTTTGTCTTCATGTTGCAGATGAAGGCTTTCAGTTTGCAGGTGAGGGGAAAATAACAGAGGCAGGATGGGATTGACAAGGAAGATCAGAGCTTTGAAATCTGACTGTGAGCTCATAAAACGTAGCAGAAAGTATTTTCTATAGTACCAGGGTGGAGTTATCTGTTCAGCTTTCATGGTCATCCTGCCAACCTTGGCCTTGCACTGAGATGATATTTATTTAGAGCCAATAAAGGTACCAATTACCACCATATTTTCATGCAGTAGGAACATTGCTGAAATCATGGAGTAAAATTGCTAAGAATAGAAATCCTTAGGACTCCTTGCTCATAGGAGAGAAATACAATATAGAGAGGCTGTAAATCTCACAGTGTACAGGGAGCTGTTAATTCAGGGCTGATAGTCCCATGGCATCTATAGATCAAGGAAAAGAATCTCCAGACGTCTGAAGCATCAATCTTCTTGGCTTTCTGGTCAGGAGAAGCCATGAAAATGAAGAATGCCACAGGGAAGGCAGTGCTTTGGGTCAGATATTGGGAGCTGTTGCAGCCATAAATGTTGCCGTCTGCAGCAGTAATGGGAAAACCCATTTCTACCCACATGGAGGAAAAGAAAGAACTGACTAATTTAGACTTAGCTCCACTTTCCCTTCCAATTCACCACAATTCCCCTATGTTTTCCACCATACCTACCTGCCCATAGGACAATTATGATAAAGTCAGCCCCAGGTCCCAGTTACAGAGCAGGTGTTGATCCAGAACACAAGGTTTGATGGACACAGGGCTGAGAACATCACCCATCCCAGTGACATCATCTCGGGGAGCCCCCACCCCTGTGGCCTCACCCAGCAGGTCCCTCACCACACCTGTCCCTGTCTGGAACTCCTTGGCAGTGACAGATAACTGCCCCACAGTAAGTGAAGGTGACCCTTGTGCGGTCCTATACAGACAAGGATACCAGGGCTAGAGTGATTTTGAATCCAGAAAACTCTAATTCATTTGTGAGCATGCACAAAAACTTACAGCAGAAACACTTTGAGTCACTACACTATTGCCTGTTTTGACAGGGATTTAGCACTGATGAATTTTTGAGGAGTTTTAAAAATTTGAAGCATGATTTTAAAATAGCAAAGGGACTCTTCCCTAAAGGGTCTGCAGCTCCGACCAAATTATCTGGTTAGCCAGTGAATCAAACAGATTTCAAAATGTAATTTTGGGGAGGCAGGGAGTGAAATCCTTGGTTCTTTATGCAGATCACCACATTCACCAGATAAATGGCAGACATGCGCTTAAATGGATTTGTTGAAGGACAATCTAAAAAGCCACTCATCTGTGCAGGGTCAAGGTGGACACTGTGGTCTCTGTGCCTTGTCTTCCTGGAGGGGAATAGAGGGGGCTTATGGGAATCTCTGCCCAAACAGTCCAGTGACCTCGAGCGAGCACGGCTAATGGCATATGCTGCAGTCACAGTTTTGTGGACACAGAGACACCGCCTGACTGGGAGCTTTCCTTTAGCTTTTTCTTTCTTTCACCCTGTTCCATCAGAATACAGCCGTCTGCTTACTCTGAAATATTCTAGTTGCACCTGAGCAATGTGCTTCAGGGCAAAGTTTAGGGGTCAAGTCATTTCTGGGCATTTTTTGAACTATGCAACTTTTAAACAAACGCTTCATTTGCATTATATATTCTATGTTAGACACCTCAATAAAAAATTACAGTGATTTCAAAATGCAGCCCTTGAACTCTATAAGTAGCCTTTATAACAGCGATCAGTAAATATGTAGAATTGCATATTGACACTGTCAACAAATAAAATAAGTAAAATAAACTGGGTGTTGTGGCACATGCCTGTAATCCCAGTACTCAGGAGGCTGCAGCAAGAGGATTCCTGGGAATTTCAGACCAGCCTGGGTTACATAGTGGGTACAAGGCCAGTGTGGGATAGTGAGGCACCTACCCCCCAACACTAAAATTACTACATAAAGTGTAAATCAGGGGTGGGGAACATATCCTATCTTTTAAGTCACTTTATCACTTAAAAAAACACAGATGCTTCAGTCATAGGCACATTCCTTACAAGGAAGACATGAGACCACTGATACTGACCACTCAGAACCATCTCAGCGGAAACATTCATAGCAGCATCATTCACAGTTACCAAAAGATAGAAACAACCTGAATGCCTGTAAGAGGATGAATGGATAAATGGACCTGCATGCACGCAATGGAATATTAGCCTTAAAAAGGGGTGATGTTCTGTATCATGGGTCAAACTTGAAAATTCTATGTTAAGGGAAATAAGCCAGACACAAAAGTACAATATGCATGATTTCAGTGTAGCCAGGTTCATAGAGACAAGAAATAAAATGGTTCTTGTCAGGCCTGAGGGGATGGAGGAAATGGAGAGTTATTGTGTAATGTGTAGTTTGTATTTGGGATGATGTAAAAGTCTGGAGATGGATAGAGATTGGTGGTAATGTCCTCAAAGGCACTGAAAAATAGTATGGTAAATTTTATTTATTTTACCACAATTTGAAAACAACAAAACCATTTCAGCAGGAAAGGTCTCACCTGCTAGCTCTCTTTTGTTGCTCAGATCACTTGACTTTCTTGTAGGCCAAGGTCTTTTCTTTGTCCTTGCTCTTCCTCCTTTCTAGACTGTACTTAATAGGCTCCTTCAAGGCATCGGATGTTAGCTTGATGCAGCCCTTTCTGCCTGTCTCACTTCATCCTGATACTGACACATGCATGTCCTCCTTGCCCGAGTGTGTGCTGCTCAGGAACTTCCATCTGTTCTAGTCCCTAGGAGTTAGTGTGGTCTGATCCTGAGCTAGTGCTCAGTAAATATGTGCTGAATGAATGGGTGGTTGAAGTGATGACACTGGGACTTAAACTGTCTGTCTATATCGCCCGTAAATAGACTTTATTTGAAGTCAAGGGCACACACTCAAGGCTGCACCTCTATTTTCTTGAGTGAGTGTCTTTACATACCTTCCCTCCTTCCCTCTTCCCCTCCCAATTTTCCCAGCCCTGAGTCCAGTGTCACATCATTTAAGTGAGTAATACTGCGCTCTGTGCATAGACCTCACCCACATTAAAGTCCACCTGGTCCACACCTGCCCTATTGCTCTACCCATTCCAGAGAGGTTAAGGCTCTGAAGTAAGGAAATGATTTGAAAGGTGTCAAAGGCAAACATCCCAGTCCAAGGGGCCTCCTGGGACAATTGAAACGATGAAACAGCAGGTCTTCCTGCGTGAGTTCATTTTACTACCCTCATTACCTGGGGCAAGCCTTGCTTCTTGCCATGATAGGCTTAAGACAGAAAACCCAGCTGTGAAGAACTAGGCACCAGCTGGCCAGTCTCTATTTTCACTCAGTGATGCCTCCGCTGCTGGTGTGCCTGCATTCCCCAAAGTGTGCCTTGCCAAGCATGGGCTCTGTCGCCACAGGTGCACCTCAGATCTGGGGACTAGGGTGGCAGACCCAAGAGTCTGTGTGTTACCAAAAAACATCTGTCTCACGTGAGCCCAGATTTAGCTCGTTAGATGTCAACAGAAGATAGTTCTGTTTATCTACTGCCAGTAGCTATTAATCCAAATGACAGCCAGCTTCAAGAGCCCAAAGATACATCAGGCCAAAAACACAGATGTGAGCTGCACCAGTGATACACGGTGGGTGAGATGAGTGAGGAATAACAACACTGATTTCTCCACTGTGTGCCTGACCTAAGGATTCTGACATGGGGGTTCTACTTGACCTTGTTTAATTTACTAAGAACCTTCACTGAATTCTTTAACTATAAATTACAAATCATCTCTAGCCAACCATGCTGCAAATGTAGGTTCACTGGCACATTAAGTGTGCAGGGAATACGATTTTTAAACACATATTTCTTGGAAAAACTACTCAAAGTACAGACTGGAGGAAGAAATTGAAAATAATGCTTTTTTGACTTTTCGTATAGTAAAAGAATGATGTAAAAGAAAAATATGTGTTTTGGATGACTTTTTGTCCTAAAATGCAGGATTACTTAATGAGTTTTCTCATCTATTCCCCTTCTTATGAGCACTACCTCCCTTCCCTTTCTCTTCTATGATTTGTCATGGATCTGTTTTCCAGAATTATACAAACAAATGTGAACTCCTTTGAAGTTTTGCTAAAGCAGCTGAAGAGAGAAAGGCAATCCACCCTTCTCAGAGTTAAAGTAAGAATTGCTCTGACCTCAGCGACAGTGACCAAGTCTCCCCCAGTTCTGTCAACTGGGGAGCTGGACTTTACAGCTACAGTCAACCATGAGTCCTACAGTCAACCACAATTGCTCATGTCTAGTATCAGTGTTCAGTCCCAATGGGCATAGCCCACCAGCTGTTCCTTTCAGCTTGTAGAACCAGCCCAAGGATTGTGAAGAGGAGCGTATGTACCGAAATGACCCAGTGATCTATGCCTGTACATTGATGGGATACTGCATGACAGGTATGTCTGCTTTCCTCAGAGAAGACATACACAAAAACAGAAAATTCATTTTTGAGTTTTGCATGGTTTTGAGTGGCCAATGAGTTTGTCTTTCAAACATTACATAAGGTGGTTATTTTCAGTCTTTTGATAATTGGATTAAATGGAAAACAATTAGCTTATTCTTATTTAAAAATTCCCTAATAAGAGTTGTTGAATAAAACATCAATTAATTGTGGATTCTTGGTACTGTTCTTATTTTTTTATTAATACACAGGTGCAGATATCTATATCTATATAGATATATACAGATACAGATAGTGTTACATGGCAAAGGGACTTTGAAAATGAGTGGATTGAATTAAGGTTCATGACCTTGAAATGAAGGGATCATTTTGGATTATCCAGGTGGGCTCAATTCCATGAGTCCTACTTGTCCATAGATACAGTGTAAGCAAAACATGGGCTTTGTAGTTGGCTATGATGATAAAGGAAGAGATCACGCATCAAGAAATGTGAGCAGCTTCTAGAAGCTGGATTAGGCAAGAAAATGGATTTTTCCCTAGAGATCCCCTCAAAAGTTATACAGCGCTGCTAACAGTTTGATTTTAGCATACTGAGATTATCAAACTTCCAACATACAAAGGCTAGGAGATAACACTCTCAGGCAGCTTTAAACCACTAGGTTTGTGGTAATTTGCATATCAGCAATGAAAAATTAAGGCAGCTGGTAATTTCAGTAATGATATATCAAATATCATTAGCTGTCAAGTCAGGGGAACAAGTGCAAAATATAAAAGATTGTAATAGCACACAAAGAAGAAATCTTTTGCATCCTTGGTCTTCTATCAGCCAGTTTTAAATTTCACACTCCCTTCTCCCAGTATCTATAAAAGAAAGATAATAATTATCACTAACTGTCACTAACTGAGCACTGTACCAGGCTCATGAACTAAGCAGCACACATTAGCTGTTAACCCTCTAATTAACTCCCATGAAGAAATGGCCTTTAAAAGGTGAAGAAATTTAACTAACACAACCCTGTTGGCAATGGGCAGAACCACAGTAGAGACTCGAGTTCCTCTGAGTCCCAAACTCACCCTGTTAATCCAATCCATAACTCTGGTCCAGCCGGGTCCCCTGGAGCATCGCCTATTTCCCCCAGTCTGTCATGGTTCAAAGGCAGCAGGATGAGTGGCCCCAAAGGTGTTCTGTAGGACAAGCATAATTCTGAGAGTCTCCAGAACTACTAATTTTCAACATTTTGACTCTTTGTTCAAAATCTACCAAAATATCCCAGCAGTGTCTCCACAAATATTTCTTTTTGCATTTTAAAAAGTTTATTAGTGCATTTGAGATATACACAATGATAACATTTCTCATAGACAATTTGTTCCTGTACATGATATAACTTGATTCTTCTTTTTTCCCCATTTCTCGTCTCTCACTTCGATCCCTTCTCCTCATTTATAAAAGCTTTGTTCCCATTTTTTCTTTCCATTTTTTTCTTGTCCTTTCTTTCCTTTCCCCATCCCACCTCCCTTATTCTCCTTCCCATCTGAACATTTTATTCCCATTTTCCAATAGCTGTCATACATTTTGGTCCTGATTTACACTTTTGGTTTCTCACATCAGAGAAACAATGTGTGTTCAAACATGTGTGTTTGATTTATTTCACTTAACAGTATGGTCTCAAGGTGTACCCATTTACCTAGAAATGTCTCAAGCTTATCCTACTTTATGGCAGGGTAAGAATCCATTGTATATATATATATAAAAAAAACCACATCTTCTTTATCCTTTCATTGACTGATAGGCATTTGGGCTGTTTCCAAGATTTGGCTAATACAAACTTTGCTGCTATAAACATGGATGTGGTTATTATCACTGTGCTATGAGGCTTTTTATTTCTTTTGGGAATTAAGACAATAACTGGGTTGAGTGAAATCTCTAGCTTTAGTTTTTTGAGGAATCTCCACACTGATTTCAGCAGTGATTGCACCAGTCTACACTCCCACCAACACTGCAGAAGGGCTTCTTTTTCCATGCAGCCATGCCAGCATTTATTGGTTGATTTCTCAGTAACAGCCATTCTTTCAGGAGTGAGGTGGAATCTCAGTGTTGTTTTAATTTGCATCTCTCAAATGACCAGTGATGTTGAATATTTTTTCATGTATTTATTTTCTACTTCTACTTCAACTGAGAATTATCTATTCATTTCGGATGCTCATCTTTGGATTGGGTCTTTAAATTTGAGGGGGGGGGTCTGATTTTTTTGAGTTCTTTACATATTCCAGATATTAGCCCTTATCTGAGGAACAACTGATAAAAATTTATTCCCATTGTGGCTTATCTCTTCACTCTGCTACTGGTTTCTCTTACTGTACACAGGCTTTTTAATAAGATGAGATACCAGATGTTGAATCTTTGTGAAATTTCCTGTGTGATTGCAGTTTTGTTAATAAAGTCTTTGCTAACATCAATGTCTTCAAGCGTTCTACCTATGCTATCTTTCAGAAGATTTAGTGTTTCTGTTTTAACATTAAGGTATTTGGTCCATTTCTATTTTAGCTTAGTGCATGATGAAAGATATCAGTCTGGTTTTAATCTTCAGCATGTGGAAAGCCAATTTTTCCACCGCCATTTATTAAAGAAGCTATTTTTCTTTCAGGGAAGGTGTTTGGCTCATTTGTCAAAGATAATGTGACTGAGTATTTGGAGTTGTTTCTCCATCTTCTAATCTGTTCCATTGTTCCCCGGGTCTGCTTTTTGCCAGTACTGTTTTTATTGCAGCAGATTTGTAATATAATTTCAAGTCAGAGAATGTGATGCCCCTTGCATTTTCATTCCTTTTATTTTTTTCTCTTGTCTAATTGCTCTGGTTAATGTTTCCAAAACTATATTGAATAAAAGTGGTGACAGTGGATATCCTTGTCTGGTTCCTTATTTTAGAGTGAAAGCTTTCAATTTTGACTTTTTAGTATGATGTTGGCTGTTATGTTGTCATAAATGGCTTTTATCAGACTGAGATAAAGACCATCAATTCCAATTTTCTGTAGGATTTTTTATCATTAAGGGGTGTTGGGCTTTGTCAAAAGCTTTTTCTGTATGTAATGAGATAACTATATGGTTTTTGTCCTTGGCTTTATTGACTTTTTTAGTGTATTATATTTTTGATTTGCATGTGTTGAACCATTCCTGTGTCTTTGAGATGAATCCTACTTGGTCATAGTGTATAATTTTCTTGATGATTTGCTGCATTCTGTTCGCCAGTATCTTACTGAGCACTTTTTGTGTCTGTGTTCATTAGGGAGATTGGCCTGTAGTTTTCTTTTTCTGTTGGGTCCTTCTCTGATTTGGTGTCAGCGTAATGTTGCTTCTTGGAATGAATTTGGGAGTATTGCTTCCCTATCAATCTCATTAAAGAATTTGAGAAATAGTGGCATTAGATTTTCTCTAAACTTCTTGTAGAATTCAGTAGTGAATCTTTTCAGGTCTGGACTTTTATTTGCTGATAGGTTTTTAACTACAGTCACTGACTGATATTGGTTTATTTCAATTTTCTTATCTTCTTGATTCAGCTTTGGTAATTCGTTTGTAGAGTACCTAAGAATCTATCCACTTATTCTGTGTTTTCCATCTTATTAGAATGCAGGTTCTCAAGTAAGTATTGATGATCTTCTGAATTTCTGCAGGATCTGTTGTGATTTCACCCTTTTCATTCCTAATTGCATGGATTTGAGTCTTTCTTTAATAAGATTGGCTAAGGGTTTATTAATTTTAATTTATTAAAAATTAATCTTAATGTAATCTTAAATTAATTTATTCTTAAGTTAATCTTTCCAAGAAACAACTCTTCAATTCATTCTTTGTATTGTTGTCTTAGTCTCCATTGCATTAATTTCTGCTCTGATCTTTATAATTTCCTGTCTAGTACAAGCTTTGCACTTCATTTTCTCTTCTAGAAGCTTAAGGTTCAACATTAGGTGTTTTATTTGAGCTCACACTGGTTTTCTGATATGGGAATTTACTGTTTTAAATTTCCCTCACAGTATTGATTTTATTTCATCCCATGAGTTCTGGTATATTGTATTGGCAATATCATTTAATTGTAGAAACTGTCTAATTTCTTTTTTAATTTCATCTGTGACTCATTGGTTGTTCCAGAGGGTGTTATTTAATTTCCATGTGTTCATGAAGTTCTTGTGGCTTCTGATAGGTTCTGCCAGCCTGGGACTTTGTTATCCCTAACATGACATCCACCCAATTGGGCACCCACTTGAGAAACAATTTATCTTTTGAAAAGTAGCTTCTGTGTTGTTCTTCTAGTTCCAGAAAAAAAAAAACTCCTTTTTTGTGTATGAGCCAAGCCTTCTTCAATCCCAAGACTCCACAATCACCCAAGCACCCCACCCCCAGCCCAACTCCATGAAAACCAATCCCCATGTCCCCTTTTTGCAAGAATTTTGCACTCTTTTGCAGCCTTCCCATGCCCGCAGTAAAGACCTCTTTATCTCTCTCTCTATCTCTCAACTACACTGAAAAAAATAACAAAAAACAAAAAATAACATTTTCTTTTGCCATTGCCTTCCAATTTCATTGCACTAAGGTTTAATAGTATGTGTAGGATAATTTCCATCCTTTCACATTCACTTAAGCATGTTCTATGAGCTAGTATGCAGTTTCTTTTGGAGAATGTTCCATGTGTACCTGCAGCTAAGAAGAATGTGTATTCTGGTGTTGTAGGGAGGAATTCTTTGTAGACATCTACTAAGTCCATTTGTTTGAAAGTTAGTTCAGTTCTACTATTTCTTTGTTGATTTTTTGTCTAGTTGATCTGTTTGTGATAATGGGGTGTTGAGGTCCCCCATTGCAAATGTATTAGTGCTTATTTGATTTTCATGCCTGTTAATATTTGTTTTATACAGTTGGTTGTGCTAGTATTTGGTGTATATATATTTATGATTATTTTTTCCTCTTAGATTGCTCTTTTTATAAGGATATAGTGACCTTCTTTGTCTCTCTTAAACAGTCTTGGCTTAAAATCCACTTTGTCTCAAATAGAATAGCTAGCTACCCCTGCTTTTTTTGGAGGTTCCTATCACATGGAGTATTGTATTGCATGCTTTGACTTTCATCCTATAAATTTCTTCTTGCAGTAAATGTGTTTCTTTCATGCAGCATATTGTTGGATCTTGCTTCTTGATCCATTCTGGAGGTCTATTTCTTTTGTTTGGTGAATTGCTGGAACTATCCACTACCCTACCATAAATCCATAGCTGGCTTACTGGGATTAATCAACACAGATCTGGACTCTGCCTACTTTTTCTACCTTGTCACAGAAGAGACATCTCAAAATGAATATTTTATTTGTCTCTTCTTTTTTTTTTCTTGTTTTTCTTTTTTCTTGATTGCTTGTTCTTGTTATTATGAGTGTGAACATTGTTTCTAGATTGTTCTTGTTTTTATTTCTCCCATTCAAGTATTAACCAGGCCTGACCCGACTTAGCTTCTGAGATCAGAGGTGATCAGGTGCATTCAGAGTGGTATGGCCATAGACCTTGTTTTTTATTTTTTTCTTCTCTCTTTCTTTCCTGTTTTCATCACCAGTTTCCCAAAGTTTGTGTAATCTTCTTTTATCCTGCAGGCTTGCTTCTAATCTCTTCCTCTTCTTGTATTTCTGTACTGTTTTCCTCTAGCCATTTCTAAAATTTTTCCCCTGAGGATAAAATTACCATATGAGGGTATATTTACTGTATACATATTTTCTGTGTACAATTTACTGTATACACATTTATAAGAAATCAAGAAAAAAGAAAAACAAGAAAAAAAAGAAAAGACAAATAAAACATTCATTTTGAGATGTCTCTTCTGTGACTAGGTAGAAAAAGTAGGCAGACAGAGTCCAGATCTGTGTTGATTAATCCCAGTAAGCCAGCTATGGATTTATGGTAGGGTAGTGGATAGTTCCAGCAGCCTGTACTTTTACTTCCACTGAAGTTAAGGTTGGTGGCTAAGAGGCTGAAACTTCATTTGCTCAACCTGCAACACTCCATGTGCCTTTGCCCAACCCAAATTCAGCAATTTTGACCTTCTGCCAACTTAAACTCAGTTCAACCTCACCCTGACACTGGGAGCCACTAGATGGAGCCCACAGGTGCTCTCAGTTCTGAGCTCAGTTGGTCCTTAACCAAGATGGCTGTCAACCCATTGCCCTCTTCTGGGGGACATCTAAACTTGAATAACTCACCAGCCACTGCAGTCCACTGTGTTTACTGCTCCATTTCAGTGGTGCAGTTCTCTATGGAGGCCTCTGGGATTACCAGTAGTCACTGTGCATCTTCAGGTTCAAGCCACCCAAACCACACAGTGAGTCAGGCCTCAGGGAGAAAGTGCTGCCTGTTACCTCCTTCTTCTTTGCTGAAGTCTCTTTCTTTGTTCTTCCCATGCATGTCAATGCTCACTTCAGATCCTTTCTAGGTCTTAGGGACCCACTTCCCTCCTCTTCCTCACATTGATATATGCCAGCATCTAGACATCAGAACTTGGAGAAGCTGTTTCTCTAATGTTCACCACTCCCCCATCCCCACAAATGTTAAATGAATAAATGTTGCAATAACATGCACAGGAATCCCCCAAACTTTGTAGCAAATTATATCTCCTCATTTGTGTTCAGAAAAGATGGTTCTGTTACCGTTGTGTCACTTCATCCCTTAGGAGAATTATGGCAATTTGATGTCTACTGAATCCATTCATTCTACTCTTCCAAAATAAACCAGTTAATATAGGACAATGCAAAAGTGGACTGGATCAGCAGTTCACCTCAAATTGGATGGTAACTCCAGCTGCACAGTTCAGGAGTTAATTCTCTGTTGTAGGACATTCTAACTCACATATGTCCAAGATGTGTGTTGAGAATCACATGATGGTCATTCTAGAGGCCCCCAAACAGCACAGTTGAGTTTGAAGCTGCCAAGATCTGCTCCAGGTACTTATGAAGTGCCTATGCTATCAAATCTTAGTTTCCTGGGTTTACTACTCATTTGTCTTAGTCTGACCATAAGCCTGCAGCTAGAGCAGCCTCAGGTATCACCTGCCAGGCTGGGAACCCCAACCTACTGAAGACCTAGCTTGGGGTGGTCTAAGGAAGAAGCAAAGGAACTTCAGATCATACCATTTGCTCTCACTCTATAATCCAATTATAATTTCCTTTACTATTATTCATAACATTACATTCTCTACCCATATCCAGATGGCTCAAAGAACCCCATGCATAAGAGAATGTTACAAATTTTCAAAAATAGAGATAGAGAAGGAAGAGAAATTTACCTTTCAAAAAAAATAAAACAAACAAAAAAGTTTTGCTAACTGGATTTGTTCCAGAGTTAACTGAAATTTTTATTCACTGATGGTAGGAATGAAAAATGATATATCCTTTTTGAAAAATGATTTGGCCTGACCCTGAATCAAGGCTGGCAGCTTTCTGGCTGTTGGTTTTAAGCAGGAGCCTAAAGAGATGTCTTTCTATGCTTTGTTAGCCATTTCAGAACTTGGACAGTGAAATGGTCAATTCATTAGAAAGAAACAGCTTACTAAAAAATTAACTTTCAGCCAGGTGTGGTGGCACAGGCCTATGGCCCCAGCACTGGGAGGCTGAAGCAGGAGGATCACTGTTAGTTTGAGGCCAGCCTGGGCTACATAGTGAGTTTTCTCAAAAAACAAACAAATTGACTCCCCTCCCTGGTGAGTGGCTGTGACCATGGCAGGCCACGTTGGTCCAGGGTGAGAGCCACTGGCATCTCCTGAGACCTGTGCTGTGCTGGGACCTGGGGAGCCCGGAAACCAAGCAACCACTCCCCTCCCAGGTGAGTGGCTGTGAGCCTGCTGGCACGCAGGCTGAGAATCAAACATCCCATCTCCCCCCCCACCACCACCCCATTAGCAAGTGAGAGCCAGTGATCTGGACATCTCTTGAGAGGTTGACCATATGCAATGTAGCAAATAGGGGGGATTTCCTTCTATCATCTCTTTGAAGGCAAATTCTTTTATCACTGTTTTGCTTTGTTCTAATTAATGGTGTTACTTTAGCCTGTTTTGTTTTGTTTTGTTTTGTTTAATTTCAACATACATGAAAGTATGGACAGCTATTTTGAAGAGAATGAGAGCCGGGCATGGTGGCTCATGCCTGTAATCCCAGTACTTGGGAGGCTGAGGCAGGAGGATTGTTGTGAGTTCGAGACCAGCCTGGGCTACAAAGTGAGCTCAAGGCCAGTCTGAACTGCATTGTGAGACCTTGTCTCAAAAAGACAAAAAAGAGAGAGAGAGAGAGAGAGAGAGAGAGAGAGAGAGAACGAGAGACACTATGACAGCCATTAGTGACTTTCCTATTGTCTGGTTTTGAAGACTTAAACGCTTTCCTCATTTTGTTCATATCAGTTTCATATTATGTTGTTTTGTATGAAATCTCTCTATGTGAGGATATAGACAACTATTTGGAAGAAAAAAAGAGACAATATGATAGATAGTAAAGATCTCTGGTTGTCTAGCTTTGAAATTTATATCTCTTATATAGCTTTCTTATGTAGTGTTTTGTTATGTTTTATTGTTTAATTTTACCCCCTTTAAAATAAAAAAAAAGAAAAATGATTTGGCATTTTCTAATAAAGTTAAGCATATACTATTACTATATGGCCCAGAAATCTTACTCCTATGTGGTTAGCCTATAAAAATTTAAACCAATATTCATGCATACACATAGGTAGTTGAAAATATTGATAGTGGCTGTATTCATCATGCTAAAAGCAAAAACAACCCAATGACTTTCAACTGATCTAGCCACACAATGGAATACTATTTTAGTATATGTGCTGCCGAAGTGAGCATGACAATTGAACATTAAACAAGGATGAATCTCAAATAAATTATACTAAATGAAACATTGGATTTTAAAAGTTTATATATGATTTCATTACATAGGATTCTTAGAAAAGGGAAATGATGTAGGGATAGAAATCAGATGGCAGTTGCCAAGAGCTGGGTGTAAGGAGAGAGCAACTACAAAAAAGGAATTTTTTCTGAATGGTGGGGCCATTCTGTATCTCATTATAGTGATAGATACACAATGGTTCATGTCAAAATTCACAGAACTGTGTACTAAGAAGACCCATGAATTTTATTGTATATAATGAACTATAATTAATCTGACCTTAAAAAATAAGTGATATCTTATGAAATAAAAACAGTGAGCCAGCTGCAGCCATGTAGGCCAGTGGGAGGAGAAACATGAAGCCAGCCCCTTCTTGTGAGCCAGAAGCATCCATATGGGCTGCTAGGAAGAGAAACAAGAAGCCATTCCCTTTCTGTGAGCCAGTGGCAGCCATGTGAGTCACTAGGAGGGGAAGCAAGAAGCCAGACACTTCCTGTGGGACAGCAGTGGTTGTGGGCTGCTGGGAGGAGAAGCAAGAAGCCAACCCTTTCCTGTGAGCCAGCAGCAGCCACACTGGGAGACAAAAAGAGCTAAGCTCCCTCTCCACCATAAGCAATAGGCTGATCCAGAGAAACACAGGCTGAGATAATAGCTACTCAAGGAAAGAAAGAAAGAAAAAGAAAGAAAGAAACAAAGAAAGAAAGAAAGAAAGAAAGACAGACAGACAGACAGAAAGAAAGAAAGAAAGAAAGGAGCTTAATGTTTGCAGTGTCTAGTGTTTGATTGACTTTGCAGATCTAAAACCAGTAGTTTGAGAATCCATTTAGAGGATAATAATATGCAATATTGCAACTATGGTAGATTTCCTTCTGAAGGTGAAAGCCATTGTTATTTCTTTATTATCTTGTTTTAAAGTCCTGTATCATTTTCATTGCTTTGTTTGGTTTTATTCTGTTTTACTTTGATTTTATTACATCTGATGGCATAGGCAGATATTTCAAAATAACAAGGTAAGTTATGGCAGTCATTATTGATTTCTTATTATCTTGGGGTTTTTTTCTTTTTTTCTTTAGAGAAAAAAATGAAACAGAAAGAGGATAGAAATAATACAAAATTTCAAAATAAAAATAAAAATAAAAACAAAAACCAATACGAAATCAGTAGTTGACAATTACATATTTTCCTCCTAGAAGTAGTTCAAGTTACAAAAGTAAAGCATACAAAGTAGACATTTAAACAGTGAGACTGCAGTCAGCAAGACTGCAATCAGCTCTGTTCATCTATCCAACAAAAAACTTAGTATTATGGTCATCAATCATACACACTCAAACATACTTGCAATTATATTCTTTAGAATGCTTTCTTTTTCTCTCTTCTTTTTTTTTACAATAACTATAATCAATTCTTATAAACTGTTTAGAAGTTCTACACATGTATAAATCTCTACATGCATACCTAGCCTTTCTGTACTAGAGGGAAAAACAAACAAATCAACAATACAAATTCCTAGAGAAACATGAAATGAAAAGGACATATAAAACCACAACACTAGATGATCTACGGTAGTTACTATGATGTCTCTTGTTATTTTTAATGAAATTGTCTATATCATCAAACATAGTATAATTAAAGTTAGCATTGCATTACACTGTTAGTAAAAACTAAACATTGGAGACATTATAGAACTTCAAAGGCAGTTAATAATCAAACCAGAATGAGCATCCTATTGAATCTTGTCATCTTCAGAGTAGTTGCCTCTACTCTCAGACTTGATACTCTCAAGCATACCAGATTCAAATAAAATCAGTCAAGATAAAACAGCAGTATAACCAATCTTCTCTGTCTAATCTCTGCTATGCTATTTTTTTGTCATTGTTGTTTGTTTACTTTTCTCCTTCATTCCACTGTCTGCCCCTTTCATTGAGGCCTTTCTGCCATTGTTCCTGGAATCCTGGTGATTTTCTTCTCTCTCTCTAGAATGTCCTTCAATATTCTTTGCAGGGTTGGATTGGTGATCACAAGCTCCCACAGTTCCTCTTTGTCATGGAAATATCTCCCCCACATAATTTTGAGAGACAGTTTTGCAGGGTACATCAATCTGGGTTGGAGCTCTTCTTGATTAGTTTGCATCGAGAAGTCTGCTGTAATTTTGATGAGTTTTCCTTTATAAGTAATCTGTTTCTAGAGATCCAAGATGGCCAATTGAGATGTAGTACGATAGAGAGCCTCTCTGAGAAAAGCAACTAAAATGCTGGAATCTGACACCATGGAGAGGACCAGATGAAAGGAGAGGAATCTCACAACCCAGGAAGAAACTGAGGAAAAAGAAAAAAAATAAAGCTAAAAAAAAAAAGAAGCATGGATGGAGGGCTGGAGCTGGGCACGCTACGGTACCAGTGCTGGGGGCATCTTGGAGTCCGGCGACTCACGATAGAGCTGGGATCGCGGTCCTGCTGAGAATGGGGGAGTTGCTGAGCTTGAGGCCCTTGGTGGGAGGAGGCGCTGCAACGGGGAGTGGAGATGATGAGAGGAGCTGCATGGACTTTGGTGAGTGCTGGGAACTGGATTTCCCAGAACGAGATCATCAGCAGGACAACATATTGGATTTGGGCAAGTCAGGCTTGAATCAATGGCTGAGGCAGCTTCAGTCAGTGGCTCCTGGCCCAAAGTGGATTGGTGGGATCTGCTTGGGCTGGGCCATGCCCCTGATCAGGACCCAATAGCCAGGAATGAGGCTGTCCCAAACCTATGACATCTGCAGGGCAGAATCTAACGTGCTGAAGTCACTCACTGGTTGAGAGGGCAGGGGCTGGCCCACACAGCCGCCCCTGCATGCACCCCACAGATCAACAGCAGACAGGGGAAGGCAGCACTGCCCTAGCCAGTAAGCTATAGAGGGACTGAAGGCAGTACGTAAAGGTCTGGACACCTCCATTGTTCACCTGTCTGAGGGAAACCAGAAGCATGACAAGACAGAGAAACAGCAAAAGTCCTTCAGCCACTGACCCAGGGAAAATAAGCCCAAGAGGGGTGAGTACAGAGGAGACTGAGGGCAGCAGACACGCAGTATTAGACACAGCCTCATTGGAAATAAATACTTCTGTGACCTCATCGACAAATTTAAATCTGAAATTCTAACTCAGGTGAAGCAAGATATAAGAAGAGTAAGAAAAGAAACATTGGGTACTCCTCAAGAAGACACAAGTGGAAGAATGGAGGAACCCAGAGAAAGGAGAGAAGCCTTTGATGAAGAATATAAACAAAATCTAGAATACATGAAACAGATCCAAAGAGAATATCAGGAAATTAAAAACTCCATTGAAAGCTGGCAAAACTTCTTAAAAGAAACAAAAGACAGACTTTTAAAATTTGAAGAAGATAGGTTTGCAATGTATGATCATGAAAGGAAGGATCTCTTAAAAATAACAAGGAACCAGGAAGTAATGATACAAAGGCTAGAAGATGACAAGAGGATTTATAACTTAAGAAAAACTTCCCAAGTATAGGAAGTGATGTTCAGATATACGTACATACAGCATACAGAACTCCAGCCAGCTACAACCAAAACAGAACTACACCCAGACATATAATAGTCAGGATACCAGAAATCCATCACAAAAACAGAATATTAAAAACAGTCAGAGAAAAGAAACAGATTACCTATAAAGGAAAACTCATCAAAATCACAGTGGACTCTCGATGCAAACTATCAAATCAAGAAGAGCTTGGAGCAAAATATTCCAAGCCCTGAAAGAAAATAACCTCCAACCCAGATTGATGTACTCTGCAAAACTGTCTCTCAAAATTAATGGAGAGACAAGCTATTTCCATGACAAAGAGGAACTGGGGGAGTTCCTGACCACTAATCCAACCCTACAAAGAATACTGAAGGACATTCTAGAGAGAGAGAAGAAAATCACCAGGATTCCAGGAACAATGGCAGAAAGGCCTTAAGGGGCAGACAGTGGAATGAAGGAGAAAAGTAAACAACAATGACAGAAAAATAGCATAGCAGAGATGAGGCAGAGAAGATTGGCTATATGGCTGTTTTGTCCTGACTGATTTTATTCGAATCTGATATGCTGGAGGGTGTCAAGTCTGAGAGTAGGAGCAGCTACTCTGGGGATGGTAGGATTCAATAGGATACCCATTCTAGTTTGATTATTAACTGCCTTTGAAGTCCTATAATGTCTCCAATGTTTGGTTTTTATTAATAGTGCTATGTACCACTAAGTTTAATTATACTATGCCTGACGATATAGACAATTTTATTGAAAATAACAGGAGACATCATGGTGACAACCATAGATTACCTAGTATTGTGTGGTTTTATAAGTCCTTCTCATTTTGTGTTTCTCTAGGAATTTGTATTATTGACTTGTTTTGGCTTGTTTTTTCCTTTAATACAGAAAGGCTAGATATGCATGTAGAGACTTATACATGTGTAGAGCTTCTAAACAGTTTATGAGAATTGATTATAGTTATTATAAAAAAGAGAGAGGAAGGGAAGGTATTCTAAAGGATATAACTGCATGTATGTTTGAGTGTGTAGGATTGATGACCATCATACTAAGTTTTTTGTTGGATAGATGAACAAAGCTGATTGCAGTCTCACTGTTTAAATGTCTACTTTGTGGACTTCACTTTTGTAACATGAACAACTACTTTTAGGAGGAGGATGTGCGGTTGTCAACTAATGATTTCTTACTGGTTTTTGTTTTTGAAATTTTGTATTATTTCTATCCTCTTTCTGTTTCATTTTTCTTTCTCTAAATAAAAAAATTTTAAAAAGTAATCTATTTCTTTTCTCTGACTGCTTTTAATATTCTGTTCTTGTGATGGATTTCTGGGATCCTGACTATTATATGTCTGGATGTAGATCTATTTTGGTTGTAGCTGGCTGGAGTTCTCTGTATGCCTCACATATCTGAACATCACTTCCTATGCTTGGGAAGTTTTCCTTAATTATTTCTGTGAACAGCCTTTTTATTTCATTTGTATTTGTCCCTGCTTCTTCATTCACATTTTTTATTCTTAAATTATAAATCCTCTTGTCGTCTTCTAGCCTTTGTATCATTACTTCCTGGTTCCTTGTTATTTTTAAGAGATCCTTCCTTTCGTGATCATACATTGCAACTCTATCTTCAAATTTTGGAAGTCTGTCTTTAGTTTCTGTTAAGAAGTTTTGCCAGCTTTCAATGGAGTTTTTAATTTCGTGGTATTCTCTTTGTTCATGTATTCTGGATTTTGTTTATATTCTTCATCAAAGGCTTCTCTCCTTTCTCTGGGTTCCTCCATTCTTCCATTTGTGTCTCCTTGAGGAGTACCCAGTATTTCTTTTATTACTCTTCTTATATCTTGCTTCACCTGAGTTAGAATTGCAGATTTAAATTCATCAATGAGGTCACGGAAGTATTTCTTTATTTCTGATGAGGCCATGTCTGATACTGCATGTCTGCTGCCCTCAATCTCCTCTGTACTCGCCCCTCCTGGGCTTATTTTTCCTGGGTCAGTGGTTGAAGGACTTTTGCTGTTTCTCTGACTTGTCATGCTTCTGGTTTCCCTCAGACAGGTGAACAGTGGAGGTGTCTGGACCTTTACGTACTGCCTTCAGTCCCTCTATAGCTTACTGGCTAGGGCAGTGCTGCCCTCCCCTGTCTGCTGTTGATCTGTGAGGTGCAGGCAGGGGCGGCTGTGTGGGCCAGCCCCTGCCCTCTCAACCAGTGAGTGACTTCAGCACATTAGACAGTGCTCTGCAGATGTCCTAGGTTTGGGACAGCCTCGTTCCTGGCTATTGGGTCCTGATCAGGGGCATGGCCCAGCCCAAGCAGATCCCACCAATCCACTTTGGGCCAGGAGCCACTGACTGAAGCTGCCTCAGCCGTTGATTCAAGCCTGACTTGCCCAAATCCAATATATCATCCTGCCGGTGATCTTGCTCTGAGGACTCCAGTTCCCAGCACTCACCAAAGTCCATGCATCTCCACTTACTGTCTCCATTCCCCATTGCAGCACCTCCTCCCACCAAGGGTCTTGAGCTCAGCAACCCCCTGCTCTCAGCAGGGCCATGACTCTAGCTCTATCATGAGTCACCAGACTCTAAGACATGCCCAGCACAGCTACCGGAGTGTGCCCAGCTCCAACCCTCTGTCCATGCTTCTTTTTCTTTTTTTTTTTTAACTTTATTTTTTTTCTTTTTCCTCAGTTTCTTCCTGGGTTGTGAGAATTCCTCTCCTTTCATCTGGTCCTCTCCATGGTGTCAGATTCCAGCATTTTAGTTGCTTTTCTCACAGAGGCTCTCTATCGTGCTACATCCCAATTGGCCATCTTAGATCACCACTTATTATCTTGTTTTGAAGTCTGTATCACTTTCATTGTTTTGTTTTGATTGGTTTTATTTTGTTTTTTTTTCTTTAAAACAATATTGAAAAACATTTTTTAAAAAAGATAAAAGTGAAACCCAAACTTAGCCTCTGCAAGATATCATTGTATCTGGGTCATCCAGATGACCCAAAGAGCATTGCTGCAGGAAACAGGTGCCCAATACTTTTCCTTCTGAAGCAAGAGTTAAACTGAAAAGGTCAAGTTTTCCAAACTTACCTTTCCTACAGCTATTGTTCTTTGTTCTAATACATATATAAATAGTAACTTTTGTCCTTGTAAGTAAAATTTTATAACCTTCTGGTCCCATAACATCCTGTTATGCCTGAGTAGGACCATCAAGATATACTACAAAATTGTCACAGCTTGATAAGCTGCCTTTATTCTCCTTCTGCCCACCTACAAGTTCCACACCAGAGACCAGTCCCTTGGCAATGTGTATAAAATGGGAACCCTTCCTTTGTTCAGTACTCAGCCCCTTTGGACAGAAGTTCACTGAGCCAAGTGTACACCTAAACAAATTGATCCTCCTGATCTTCCTGTGGTCTCTCCAGTCTTGAATTCCACAACATTTCCACACTGGATCCCTGTCATTTGTGCCAGCCTCCTGCACATCCCACCCCTGCAATCCCTAGGCTAGGGCTGCCCTTCTGTAGCTCATTAGCTGGGAAGGGAGTCTTCTGATTTCAGTCTCCATTTAAAGTCACTTTCTAAAAGAGGCACTCCTTGATTTCTTTTATTTTCCCAAATCCATTTTATTTCAAGAAGAAAAAAAAAATTTTAAAGAAGAAGAAAAAAAACTAAAACAAAATTTCAAAACATGTCAATCAGGGGGCAATAATGATATATACATTGCTCATTGTCATCTGCAAATCATTCACCCAGAGTACAAGACATCTGCATTCAGTTGTCCGAATGATACTGGCACAAATCTTTCTCTTTAGTGAAGTCAGAGAAATCAGTAGTATGACTATCTTAATCAGTAGTATAACTATCTTATAACTATTTTAATGTGCACATACATATATATATATAAACATATACATATGTCATTTCTTTCAGCTTATCACACTAATAAGGCAATATGTTTACACATGTGTGTCTTATTTATTTCACTAATGAGTATGGTCTCAAGTTGCATCCATTTACCTATAAAAATCTTCAGTTTATCCTTCTTTATGGCCGAGTAGTATTCCATCGTATAAAAATACCACATCTTTTTTATCTGTTTCTCAGTTGATGGGCCTTTAGAGTGTTTCCAAGATCTGGCTATTACAAATTGTGCTGCTATAAATAGGGGTGCACATATATCACTGTGGTATGATATTTTTAATTCTTTTGGGAAGATACCCAGAAGTGGAATAACTGAGTTTAAGGGAACCTGTAGTTCTAAGTTTTTGAGGAGTCTCCACACTGATTTCCACAATGATTGCACCAGTCTGCATTCCCACCAACAGTGGAGAAGGGTTCCTTTTCCCTCAAAGCCCTTCCAGCTCCCTGATTCCTGAGCACAGCACTGTGGTAAAGTTAGTGTTCAGTAAATGTTTGCTGAATCAAGAGTCTAGAGACCCTGCCTAGGGGAGCAAGTCCAATGGGCAGCAGCAGCAGTTTACCCAGCATGGTGTTATCTTTAAAACCAGCAACTGTTCATCCTCTAGTCCGAAAGGCACAATGGTGTCAGCACCATGCTGAGCTGCACTACAACCAATATACACAAATAGAACACCCACAAGTTCATTTCATGAAGTGGAAAGACTTTTAGGGTGATCTTTAGCAGATGTGGGTGAAACCAAGTTGTATTCATTGTGCACCGGAATTTAACAGTGATGGTATATTCACAACAGCTCTGTCCTATGTAATGAACACAAGAACCTCAAAAATACAAAAGAATTGCTTTTGATCAATACATTATGCAATGTCTTCTCACAGTCAGTAAATCATTAATTATATGTTAAAGCATTTCCTAATCAAAATGCAATAAAAAGATAATTTCCTACATAAACCATAGTTCAAGATCAAATATTGATTTTTTTCCTCTGGTAACTATAGACTCAATGTTTAAAATACAGGCTTATATATTAATTATGTGTTTATCTTTCCTAACTGAAAACTATTTAGAACCTACCAAGCTATATATTTCTTGGTCAGGATCTTCTTACCAATATGTCACTAATTTATTGCAATGGAATCTTTATATCTGTGGTTCCCTCTGTCTTGAACACTCTTCTCCCTCATCACTTGTGTCCCTCAAAGACCACTAGATTAACAGGTTATTCCTGATACACCCAAATTAAAACCACATCATTCACCTCCTCATCTGGTATATTGCTTTCTTCTTTCCTACTTTACTTCCACCCACAGCATCTACCTCAATCTGCTGTACTGTAAATGTGACTTACTTGCTTTGTTTATTGTATGTCTCCCTTCACTAGAATCTAAGCACAAGGAAGAATGATTATTTTCTGTCATTCTTTTAGTTAGTATTGCATCTTCAGGACCTAGAACAGTGCCTGAAATATACGAAGTGATCAGTAAATGTGTGTTCAATGATTATTGGTTAAATTGATGTGGTTTGTTATATAAACCACTTAATACTAAATTGATGACAGTAGCCCTAAGTCTCAGGTCCCTTATAGGTGGCATGCACTTTTTTCTCAGTTAGCTTTTGTGGGGATGTGGTAGTTTAGAACTCAAGAGCTTCAGGTAACTAGAGAGGAACTAACATTTCTTGGGTAATCATTGTTCTTAAACTGAGGATACCCTGCAGCCATTTGTTTGAAATTTAACACAAACCAAGCAAATATCAGGTAGAGGTAGAATGATGGAAAGACCATTGTTCTGGGCTTCTGGATGTACTATTCAAGCAAGTCAATTCTCTGGGCCTCAATTGTTTCTTTTAAAGGGAAGCAATTAATTGACAGGATTTTCTCTGATCAGGCTAAAGTGCAGGTGAACTGAAAACCCCTCCATCCTACTTCCTTAATATATCTGGTTGTTTCATTTTCTGGATCCTGGTGCAGAAATCTGAAAAACTAACTATATTTAATAGATTAATGTATCTAGGTTTCAAAAACTTAATGGAGATTGTAGGGAGTCTGGTTTTATTAGAAAAAAAATTCAAGCAAACCACAAAGGTAAGAACTGTAGCCAGAGTATGAGAGTGATCATTAATTATTTGGGGGGGGGCAAAGTTCCTTTTGAAATGCACTAAATTAGACTTCAGAATGATTTAAGGAGAAATAATTACACACCTCGGAGAACTACTGTTTGCATTCTTCAATTCATCAGAGCTCATCAGAGGTCCTGAGCATCTACTGCTGGTACTTCATAAACACGTGGTTATGCCCATTACCCCATGTCTCCCCTACATGCACATGCTTCACATGGCCCATGCCCAAGGATTTACAATGCATTCTTGTCCTGCAGCAAAACACAGGGCACCCAAGACAGAAACCTCTTCTCCATACTCAACAAACTATCAGTATTATCTCTAGCTTGACAGGCTTCCTCAGGAGTATCAGTGATGTCTTCATGCAGCTGAAGACTCTGGGTTAGATGTATATACCAGCTTCTGCATCCTATCATTTGAGTCATGGCCAAGGCCCTTTCCTTCTAGATGTTTTCCTCTTTCTCCTATGTTTGCCCCTAGGTTGGTCACTGACCTATTCTAAAAGGGGAATGGTACAGTGTTAGCGGGAGTGCATTTTAAATTGTTATGCATTGTCACACCGTGTGTCTGTTAACATCTCATAGAATCTTTCTGTATGGTCAGCTTCAGGATTGGGTTTATTACATTCTCGGCCAATTCAGTCAGTGCTTCACCCTTGATGTGGATCTGTGATATGTTGCTTTGCCCTTTATTAATCCTCCACAGAATGAATATGCCCAGTCTGCTAAGACTTTCCTGAGAGAAAGAGTTTTTTAAAAATACTTCATTTCCTCTTCAGACCTCTAAGGCTGTTCTTACAGGGGACAAAAAAATATTAAAGCAGTGACCTTACTATGAAGTCCAGGCTGATCTCAAATTCTACATACATAAATCAATTAATATAATACAACATATAAGTAGGACCAAGAGTACAAATCACATAATTATCTCGATAGGTGCAGAAAAAGTCTTCAACAAAATCCAGCATTCCTTACTGATTAAAAAAAACTTGATGAAAATAGACAAAGAAGTTTGTCTATCAAACTAGATCAAACTGGAAAAAGTCATATTTGACAAACCTCTAGCCAACATAATACCTAATAGGGAAAAGCTGGAAGCATTTCTCCTAAATCAGGAAAAAGACAAGGGAATCACTCTAACACTCTTATTCAATAGAGTACTTGAAACTAGCCAGAGCAATCAGATAAGAGAAATAAATAAAAGGGTTAAGAAGAGGAAAGGAAGAAGTCAAAGTATCACTATTTGTAGATGATATCCTTTACACAGGAGACTCAAACAATTCTACCAGAAGACTTTTAAATCTAATAAACTGAGCAGTGATAGGACACAAAATCATCACATGAAAATCAGTAGTGTTCCTGTACACCAATAATGAACCACTGAGAAAGAAATCAGAAAAGCAATTCCATCCACAATTGCTAAATAAAAAAGTACCTAGGAATCAATCTAACCAAGGAGTTGAAAGACATCTACAATAAACATTATTGAACACTACAGAAAGAAGTTAAAGAAAATAGAAAGACCTTCCTTGTTTATGGACTGAAAGAACTAATATTGAGAATGAAATGGCCATGATTCAATGTCATATGTATTAGAATACTAGCAACACTTTTCACAGAACTAGAAAGAAATTCTAATATTTATTTGGAATCAGAAGATTCCAAAGCAATTCTGAGCAAAACAGAAGATTTCAAGTTATACTACAAAGCAAGCTACAATAATAAAAACAGCATGGCATGAACACAAAAACAGAAATGTCCACCAATGGAATAGGATAGAAGACACAGAAGCAGCCCCGGGCACTTTAAGCCATCTGACCTTTCACCACAAAGCTAAAAACATACATGGGAGAAAAGATAACTTCTTTTATTTTTGGTACCAGGAATCAAACTCAGGAATTTATGCTGTTGAGCTACATCCCCAGCTAACTTCTTTTAACAAATGGTACTGGGGAAATTGGCAATCCACATGCAAAAGAACGAACCTAGACCCATATCTCTCAACCTGTATTAAATCAAAGCAAAATATTATCTAGGACCTAGATCTAAAACCAGAAACTTTAAAACAGCTGGGAAATAACATGGAGGAAACACTTGAAACTACATCAACATCCACAAAGACTTCCTGACTAGAACACCATAGCATAGAAAATAACAAGAATTGATGTAAGGGATTACATCAATATTAAAAGCTTCTGCAAGCTGGTTGTAGTGGCATACATTTGCAGTCCCAGGAGGCTGAGACAGGAGGATTGTCATGAGTTTGAAAACTCTTCTGATAGAGGATTAATTTCTAGAATATGTAAAGAATTAAATAAAATTTTAAATTAATCTAAAAAATTACCCAATTAAAAATATCAAGTAAGCTGAGTAGATACTTCTCCAAAGAAGTACAAATGTTTGGTATCTTTAGCCATTAGGGAAATGCATATCAAAATTATTTGAGATTCCATCTCACTCCAGTCACAATGGCCATAATCAATAATGTAACAAACAAGAGCTGGGCATGGTGGTATACACCTTGTGTATGGACTGAACTATGTTGTTCTTTCAGTCTCAGCACGCTGGTAGACTGAGACAGAAGGACTGCAAGGTCCAGTTCAGTCTGGGAAACTTGGCAACTTAGCAAGATCCTGCCTCAAAATAAAAAATAAAAAAATGATCCAGGATGTAGCTTAGTGTGACAGCACTGGGTTAAACCCCAAGTCAGAGAGAGAGACAGAATGTTGACATGGGCACAGGGAAAAAGGAACCTTCATATATTTTTGGTGAGAAAATGAATCAATGCAACTACTGTAGAAATCAGAGTGGAGATTCCTCAAGAAACTAAGACATAGAAGTAAAATTTGACCCCATCATACCAATCCTGGGTATATTTCCAAAAGAATTAAAGACAGCATACCACAGTGAAGTATGCACACCCATGCTTACATAGGCAAACAACAGCTAAGCTGTGGAAGCAGCCTATGTGCCTGTCAACAGATGAACGGATAAAGAGAGTGCAGCATCTACATGAGATGCAGTACTACTCAGCCAGAAATAAGTATGAAGTCATGTCATTTGCAGGAAAATGGATGGAACCGGAAACCATCATGTTAGACAAAATAGGCCACATTTAGAGAGCTAAATAGTCATGATGTTCTTATCTGAGAAACCAAATAAATAAAAGAATAAGAGATGACAAAAAAACTAGAAGATAGGCTTTTGGAGAAGGGAAAGAGGGTTGAGAAAAAAAGAAAGAAAGAGAGGGAGAGAGGCACAATGTGTTTGCAAATGATCCGGATACTCCAGGTATGACAGAGCCTACCTGTGATCCCAACAGGACAGCTGAAGCAGGAGGCTGAAGCAGGAGGACTGCTGTGAGTGAGTGTGAGGGTAGCCTGGACTACGTAGTAAGATTCTGCCTCAAAGAACTAAAAACAACAACAAAATCACCAAGATGTGTATTACTAACATGTTCTTTTAAAAAAGACAGGGATCTCACTGTATTACCCGAGCTGGTCGCAAACTCCCGGGCTCTTGCCTCAGCCTTGAGTAGTAGCTGGGACTCTAGGTGTGCACCATATTCAGTGAAGGGAAATTTTAAAAAATGGTGAACATCGTCCTCATCCTGGTGTTGTCAGCTTACACCACAAAGGCATCATCAAAAACCTGTGTTCATTCATTCAACAAAAATTAATTGATTGCTACCCTTTTTTCTGTTTTGTTTTTTTTCTCCTCTTTAAATAAAATTTTTAAAATGTATAATTGCTATTGTAAAAAGAGGAAATAGGAAGCGCTATAAAAGATATAGCTGCATGTATGTTTAGGTGTGTGGGATTGATGACCATATTTCTATGTTCTTGTTGGATTGTTGAACAGATCTGTTTGCACTCTCACTGCTTGAGGGTCCACTTTGTGTGCTTTAATTCTGTAACCTGAAAACTATTCCAAAAGAACAATATGTAATTTATCAACTAAAAAAAATTTAATTGAGATGGTCTCATGCAACCTCAAATAAAAGAGAGAATGAGATGGATATGCCCTGCTCTCCTGGAACCTGTAAAGAAGGAGTTTTACATTAAAAAGAGATAAGCAAATAACAGTAATTTGTCAAAATAGCTACAAGGGAGGATTTTGAATGTTTCCAACCCAAAGAAAAGATAAACGGTTGAGGTGAAAGAGATGCTAATTATCCTGACTTGATCACTAAACCCAGTGTACAAGGGCCAAATATCACATTGTACTCCGAGGATATGTGCAATTAATGTGTGTCAATTATAGAAGATTTAAGCATCTTTTTTAAAAAAGAAAGTAAATCTAAAATTAGGAAAATGAGATAAAATTAAATAAAATAAACCAGACACACAAGGTTAAATATCACATGGTTTCTGTCTATGAGAAACCCCAACAATAAATAAAGAGCAAAATAAAGGCCTGATAATAAGAAGTAGGGAGAGAGATCTTTCTCATCTGGGGAGGGAATTAAGAGATCAAAGGAGGGGGAGGGGGCAGGGGGCCAGTTGACAAAGACAAGGAATGCAATCAGTGTGTACTGCAAACGAGTGCTAACAAAAAACAAAAACAAAGGAAGACTGAAAGAAAAATAAATATCCCAGGGGAAAAAAGCAAACCAACAAGCTCAGATTGGGTTAAACCCTGAGAAAGGACAAGACAGGGGTTAAGAAGTAAGAAGGAAAAACAAAAGTTCAAAAGGAGATGGGCGGGTGGGGCTGGGTGGGTGCTGAGGATGGGGCTGGAGGAGCAGAGGCAGGACCAGGAGAAGGTGGCCTCTGAAAGCCCCACCTTTAGCCCCCCTCCCAGCTGCCACAAGGAATGACTGTCCCCAGGCCTCTAGGCAGTGGAGAGTAAGATGAGAACACAGGTGTCCTCTTCTTACCCTGTTTTTCCAGGACAGCATTGATCTTTGTCCTGCAAATCCAGGTCCCATGTTGACTCATTAATTTGCTGAGGACAAAGGAGTCTATGTAGGGTACAGAGAGATGGCAGATGAACAAGAGACATTTTGAGGTGTAAATCGGGAGCATCAGTGAAAACCAATTTAAATCTCTTCAGACCAAAAATACATGGATGGCTCCAGGGAGCTAGTGACCTACCACCCTGGAGCTACTGTGCATTACCTGTCATCCTCCCAACAACCCCTTTTCTACAGCTCCAACAAATGTTTTTCTTCTTTCCCCACTGCCTGTGTCTTAACTCTGATGGCGGTGACAGGAACACATGTGGAAGTTGGTGTGTCCTGCTGCAGCACACAGCAACCCTTGCCTCCAAGGGGTGACTTGGATGAAGGATGTCCCCAGCCCAGGAGCAGATCAAGAAATGGCAGTGTGCTCCTCTGCCTCAAATCTTCACAAGCCAGCAGATGGCAGGAATCCAGCAGTGCGCCATCACCCATGCCCAGGTTTAGTGTTCTCAAGTGTTTGTGATTCTCTTCCCTGGAATCAACCTCTGGAAAATGTTCATCAAGATCCCATGGGCTGCTCAGGCTTCCACACAGTAAGTGCAAGAGGCAGATAATTTAGAAAGTCTCAGTTCCAAGCCAGTTGACGGTGACCTTGACTGCATGAGAGTTAAACTAGCACACAGTCAACAGTTTAAAAATATAGCCTCTCCAGGTACAGTGGACATGATTAACACATTGTTGCATTTATGATGAACTCAGCTCCTCCTGCACAGTGGAAAAACAGTTCATTCATTGTAGACAGGTGGGAAAAGATTTTCTCATCAGCCTGTTGGTACTTAGTCCTCATCCTGAGCTATTGGAAAGAATAACAATGGTTTATTGATTGCTTATCATGAGTGGGCACCTGGGCTGACCACTTGATCTCTCTTAATCATCTCCTTAATCCCCACAGTAACCCAAGGAGACAGATACTGAACCATCTCTGTTGTAGAGATAAGGGACGATGGGACAAGAAAAGACATGAAACTTGAGCAATGCACAGGTCAGTTACAAAGTGGTGGAGGTGGGAATCAAACTCAGGTAGCTTGATTCCGGGTCCATGGACTCTTTCCCCTTCTAGTTAGTGTCATCTACATTGGCTGACACTAAATAGAGCCTGTCGGGCACCGTGGTTTGTTACACTATAAAGTAAGTATGGAACCTCAGGAATGGACCTTAGGTTAAAAAAAGAGTGTGTGTATGTGGGGGGGGGGGGTCTTTGGATTTCTCTCCCTATAGAAATGAAATTGTCAAGCACAGTTCTCCATCTCTGTTCACAGACATGTCTTCTTTGCATTTAGTCCTGCCTCACTTCTTAGTTTCTATTTCCAGCGTTGATTTTCATTTCCTTTGTCTTAGATCTCTCTTTTTGACTATGGTTTGAACCACATGCTATGAACATGACCAATTTACCTTCCAAAATAATACTAAGTTTTTGAAGGTGTTGCAAAGTTAACTGTGAGTGATTAAGTCATTTATAACTATGCTTAAAACTGCTTTGGAAAAACCAAATAACTTGTTATAACACCCCCTCAATATAGGGGGCCATCTATTTGATCCAGAGGCAAAGGAGACCAGAACATGGATGGAGAATTAGAACAGCTTGGTCCCAGTGGGCTTGTAGGTGCCCTGATAAGGAAGAAGTTAAAGAGCAGTATTCTTTTACCACCTCCATTGAGGACAGCTAAGGAGCTGAGAGAAAGGAAGGTGATTCACAGTTTATGTGGACTTTGCATAAGCTAGGCATTGTGCTAGGAGCTTTTGCAAATATTTTGCAAGTTACTCGTTACAATTTTATAGCTAATAGCTAACATCATTAAGCACAATGTTCTCCATGCTTTACAAACATAGCATGACAACAAGATAAAGGATATTCTGTTATTTTCTTCTCTTTAGAACACAAAGAAACAAGGTCAGCAAGAGGTTAAGTCACTGATCCAAAGTCATGCCGCTGTTATGAAGCAGAAATAGAATTTAAACACAGGCTCAGAACACGTGGCTGCTGGCACATCCTAGCTCTCCAGACGAGGGAAGCGGGAAGCGGAGCTCTGAGAGACTCTCAGGCCCAAGGTCACACAAGGAAGAGCCAAGGTGCAGAGCCCAGATGCATGTGTCACCAAGAGTCCTGCTTCCTTCTGCCTTGCTGCCACCTTTTTCCTATGACCCCTGGAGCTATGTCATCCTACCTTTAGGTACAAATCTTAATTCCTTTTTTGGATTTCCAATGTTTTTTTTTTTTCCTCTTTCCATAATTCCCTCTTTGCCCTCTCCACTCCCATTTTTCTTCCTTTCATTCTCTCCCCTCCCTTGCTACCTCAGATCTGCTAGGGATACTGTGAACACCATGAAGGCTCAGGAGGTTAATGAGTTCTGGTGCTTGTTAATTTAAGCAGAATTAAATAGCTGCACCATAATGGCCAGTATGACTGGAATGAATACCAGTATGAAAACTGCTTATCTCAAGAAATAGTGACGAATTGGTTCAATAGTTGGACAAAGGGGCATTTTCAGTGTTAATTGTGGCCAGCCAGTTGTTCGGATCATTATGTTCTCACTGGATTAATTGTTTCATAGTTTGATCGAGGGTGTGGTTATTGATGTCATTGTTCACATTAACCAAATTACACAGTCTGAGGCAGGATCCCAGAAAGCCAACTGTCACAGAAGTATAAGCTGCCTACGAAGTTCCCAGTTTGTTAGTCTAAGGACAATACTGATTTGTAAGACACCCCAGAGTTTTTCAAATAAAGGAATTTACAAAAGTCATCAACCCCTAAAAGACTCCAGAAAACGCTTTCCTGTCTATAATCCTTTCGATACATCACACCATCAGTGCAGCTTGTCTTCAAATTCTAGTGCTGCCCAGGGCTCTGACCTTGATGCTTTCTTTTCCCTGTGTGTTTCTGCTTTCACTTCCATGCCCTTAGGTCTCATCACTTGCTGATGACATCTAGATCTGTGCCTCTAGAACATACTCTCAATAAATATTTCCTACCACTTCCTTCTGAAGTCCCTCCTGGGCTATCACTGAGACAGCTTAATTTCAAGCAGAATTTCATTCCTTGACTTTCCCCTCCACACAATTCTAATCATGCTGCAACATTTCTCAGCCCTACAAGTTCAACTTCTTGCTGCTTCCCTGAGCCCTCGCTCTCCTGCACCCCTTATTCGGCAGATCTCCAAGTCTCTTCAGATCTTACTAAGGAGATATCTTCGAGTCAGCACCATTTCTCTATCCCTGCTGCTCCTGCGTCTGATCACATCCTGGACAGAACTGTTGCCATTGCCCTGTAAATAGTATTTAGGATATGATACATGTTTGCTTCTCTGTTTGTTTTCCCTTTTAGCATCTAAGCTACTTTAAGGCCAGAACTGAGTCTCAGTCATCTTTAGATAGAGGTACCAGAACTCAGCTGGTTTCACCTCACTTCAGTTCACTGTCCATGTTGCTGCAGAGATTCACTATCTATAAATCAGTCATCCTTTTATTTCCATGACTTTCTGTTACTTACAGAACAAAGATCAAGCATATTACCATGTCATATGAGGCCTTTCACAGACTGAACACAATTGAACTCTCCATCTCCTTACTTCCCACCTATCTGACTCACCCACTGAACCAGGATGTCCTGTATTTCCAAGTGCACTGTGATCCATGTATTCTCACACCTTCACACATGTTGCTTCTCCTGCAGGAAAGATGTCCCTGTACACTAACCCCAGTGCTGCCCAAACACAGGTGCTTACTGTTTAAAACCCAGCTCAGAGTCCTGTCCTCTGAGACACCCTTTGAGACACCTTCCAGATGGCTCTTCCCTCCCCAACCATTGGTGTAACCACCTACTGCCTTAATGCTTATCTCCACATATGATGTTGTTTGGTGATTTATTTACTTTGTATATCACCAACTATTAGGTTCTGGTGGCTAGAATAATAAGCTACCATGGAGTCGATGGCTTCAAATGACAGAAGTTTACTCTCTTACAGTTCTAGATACCAGAAGTCTGAAATCAATATCACTGGGTCAAGATCAAGGTGACAGAGGGCCATATCCCTGTAGAAACTCTAAGGGGGAGTCAGTTCCTTTCTCTTTCAGGTTCTAGTGGCTGTGAGCATTCCTTGGTTTACTGCCACATCACTCCCATCTCTGCCTCCACCATCACAAGGGCTTCTCCCAAACATGTATGCACATGCATGTGAAATCTCCCTCCATTTCCATTTTATAAGGATACATGTGATGGCATTTAGGGCCCACCTAGTTGACCCAGTATAATCCCTTCATCTCCAGATCCTAATCACATCTACACAGACTCTTCTTTCAAATAAAGGCAAAGTTTACAGCTTGCAGGAAAGATTGGGAACTGATATTTTGGGGGCCCACTACACTGTCCCCCATTTGGGACCTCCTCAAGGACAGGGACCGTGTTTTCCTTTTTTTTTTTTTTTTTAAATTTCTAGAACCTAGCACTAATAGGCATACAACAAATATTTACTGAATGGTTAGAGAAAAAATGAACTAAACTCCCTTGTCTTGCAGGTATCCCCAAGACAAACATTCAACACATATCATTCATTATTGTTCATTATTTATTCAGAAAATAGCTATTGATCATTCTTGCATACTAGATAATGCTTTAGGTACAGAAAGTACAATAACAACAGGAAAAAAAAATCACAGCATAAACAGAAATGATGATACCCTTAGGATAAGAGTTGGGAAAGAAAAGTGTAAGGATCAATGAAAGGGAACAAAGAGGTACAGATCAACAGAGATCCCCATGGAGGCAACATTATAAGCCAAGAGCTGAAGGATGCATACAGGAAGATTGGGGAGGCAATTATTCCAGGCAGAGGGGGCAACATCTGCATAGGTTTTTAGGAAATAAAGGCCTGGGGAGTTCTAGAAATAAAGAGGCCAGGGAATGCTGAAGTGTAAGGATCTAGAGGAGAAAAATGACACACTGGTGGGGCAGATTGTGCAGGCTTTGAGATCATTGAGAGATTTTGAATTTTTGGTTGAAAGAGTAGGAATTTAAGGTCAGTAAGTGACATGACCAGATTGTTAATTTCAGAAGATGCCTCCAACTATTCATTTGAAGACTGATAGGAATGGTCAAGGAAAGAAAGCAGAAACCCATCATGAGGTCACTAAAGGAGCCCAGATGAAACTTGTTAGAAGCTTACAGAGCTGATGGTAAAGTGTGCAGACCTGAAATATGTTTAGGGTTAGAATGGATTGATCATATCATATGCTAAGTTGGAAACACTTTTTTTTCTCACTGTGTAGTGCAGGCTGGACCTGAACTCTCTGTGTGGCCCAGGCTGACACTGAACTCATGGTGATCCTCCTGCCTCAGCCTCCCAAAGAAATATCATTTTTACAGATGTGGTGGATTGACAACTGGTGGTCAACTTGAAACACCCAACTGAACTGAATCAGTGTGGTGCTGGGTGTGGAAGGCCTATGCTGGGTCTATACCAACAGCATAAAAAGGAGAACTGGAGAGAAAGAGACAGTGCTGTTGATTCTCCTGGAGAAGCTTGTCATGCTTGCTTTCCTGATATGAACTCAGCTGTTCTCATTATCAGAGGAGCTTGGGTCCTTGCTGTCACTGAGGATGGCTGAAATTCTCTTTGGAAGAGTTGTTGTCTTTGAGTGTTGCTTCCTGGTTCCAGTACAGATCCATCAGCCTGCTGACACAGATCCCTCAATCTGCTGGTGCAGACTTTTTTTAGCATCCACCATGGACCTTTGGGCTTTCCCAGTGAATACCCTTGAAACAGAGACATTGCATAAGATATTATCATGGGCTCTGGGCCTCCAGCTGGACTCATGGAGGACATTGCCATAGGCTCTAGGTCTTCAGCTGGACTCGTGCAGGACATTGCCACGGGATCCAGGCCCTCAGCTGATTACTTTGGGTCTCTAGTATGTTGACAGATCTCCAGCACTCTTTTGCATTTTACTTTTTGAGTAAATATTATAAAATAATCCTATATATTATGTGTCTTTTAATAAATCGTTTCTCTTGTTAATCCTGACTACAACAGGTTAAGTTCATATATTCATCTACTCTGGTAGAGAAAGTGTAAAAGTCAATGAAATAGGGCTGGGGGTTTAGCTCAGCAGTGTAAGTGCCTGCTTGGCAAGTGCGAGGTCGTGAGTTCAATCCCTAGCACAAAAAAAAAAAAAAAAAGAAAAAAGTCAATGAAATATATATATATATTTATAATATATATAAATATATATATATATATTGTCTTCATGGTTATTTGATTTTCAGTAAAGATTTTAAAATCCTCCCTTGAAGCAAAAATAGTCTTTTCAACAAATATTGTGGGGATAAATAAGATCTGTAGGTAAGAGAATTAAGTTGGGACCCCCTACTTTACCCATACACATAAATTTACTCAAATGGATCAAAGATCCAAATGTAAAAGCTAAAAATACAAAATGCCTAGAAAAAACACAGGGGTAGATCCTTACAATACTGGCTGTGGTAATGCATTCTTAGATATGTTAGCAAAGGCAGCCAGGCATGGTGGTGCATGCTTAGTAATCCCAGCACTCCAAGAGGCTGACAGGAAAGCTTATGGGAAGATTGCCAAAAGCCCAAGGCCAGCCTGGGTTATATAGTGAATTAGTGAGTTCAAGGCCAGCTTGAATTATAGTGAGACCCTATCTCAAAAAAAAAAAAAAAAAAAGACACAGGTAACAAAACAGAGATCAGATAAATTGGACTTTATCAATATTTAAGATGTTTGTGCCTTAAAACATACTATTCAGAGAGGCAAAAGGCTACTTGAGACAAAATATATATCTGGTAGGGCTTAGTATCCATAATGTGAAAGAACTCATAATTCAAAAACAAAAAAGACAACTCCATTAAAAGGGGTAAAGGGCTTAAATGGAAATTTCTCCAAAGTAGATGTGCAAGTGAGAAACATAAAAGTAAAAAGCAAAGCTGTTCAACCCCATTAGCTTAGGGAAATACAGATCAGAACCACAATTATTCATACCAGCACTGCTCACAAAGGATAAAAGCTGGAAATAACACAAATATCCATAGACTAGTTAATGGATAGAGACATGATGGAACACATACAATGGAATATTATTCAGACATAAAAAGGAATGAAGTCCTGATCTGCGTTAAAACATGAGTGAAACTTGAAAACATGAAACTGGTCTGAAGGAGACCAGAGATTTTTTTTTAAAAAAAGGTACATATTGCATGATTTCAATAAAGTAAAATATCCAGAACAGGACATTCACAGAGGCAGAAATCAGATCACAAGTTTCCAGAGGGTGGGAGAAGGGAAAATAGAGAGTTACTACCTACTGGTACAGAGGCTCCTTTGAGTGTAATGAAAATGTATCAGAATCACTTGGAAGTGAGTGTCCAACAACTCTATGATAAAAGGTTCTTGCCCTAGTATAAATTTCTGTATAATTATGGCAGTGGTCTAACATGGTGGAAGGCCAAAGCGGGAACGCCTACCACTTCCCACTTCTCCTTCAGCCCTAATTGCAACTCCCCTTCCTGTTTGCATGCACAGAAAACTCCTATCAGCTCCTTGCATGTCACCAATGCCCGCCCCAAGCACCACCCCTGGTCAGAGGTCATATAACCTTTTGCCTCTCTGTATCTGGTCAAAGGAGACAGCCCAACCATCATGGATTGTTTGCTCCTCTTCACGAGTCAATAAAACTATTCATTTTGTACTTTTTGCTTCTCTATTGCACCAGAATACTCTAACATATGAATGTACCAAATGTCACTGAATTATATGCTTTAAAATGACTAGCTTTATTTTATATGATTTTCATCTAAAAATTTTTTAAGTCATATCAGTAGACTTTTGGATAAATTGAGATTAAAGAGATAATCCTGCCAGCTCCTTTCTTTCTCATTTCGTGGTAACAGCATAAACTAGGTCCTCTGGGCTCTTGAGACAAAGAGCAGGACCCAAGGAAGACTACATTTTACAGTTTGCAAAAGAATCTGTGTGAGGCCATGTTGGACCTTGGGGTGCTGGGAAAACAGGCAGCCGCCAGCATGCCGCTCTGGTAAGTGGCTGTGGCCTGCAAGCCTCGGCCGTCCCAGGGCAAGAACCATATCAGTGTTTCCTGAGATCCACAATGCACTATGTTGGACCTTGGGGTGCTGGGAAAACGGGCAGCCAGTTCACCCCTCTGGTGGCTGTGAGCCTACTGGGGCGCAGGCTAAGAATCAAACATCCCCACCCCCCAGCAAGTGAGAGCCAGAGATCTGAGCATGTCTTGCGAGTTTGACTATATGCTATATAGCAAATAAGGGGGGTTTTCTTCTGCCATCTCTTTGAGGGCAAAAATTTTTATCTCTGTTTTGCTCTGTTTTAATCAATGGTATTGCCCTATTCAATATTCTGTTCTTGTAATTTCGGTATTTCCTTCGATATTGCTCTGCCTGACTGAAAGAACAACTATTATGAAGAAAACCAGATGTACTATTGTGCCTATTGCTGTTGTCCCGGTGGCCTGCTGTGAGGTTCTGTGCCAGTTTCACTACACTGCCTCAGTTGGCTATGTCCTGTCTTGTTCTGCTGCATTTTACTACCTTCAAAATAAAATAAATAACTAAAATAAAAACTAATAATAAATAAATAAATTTTTAAAAAGTAAATAACAACAACAAAACAGATCAGCAAGGTACTGAGCAACTTGAAACATGATATAACTAAACAGATAATGGACTTAAAAAGCAAAAGGAGGAAAAGAAGGTGCTCTAAAGGATATAATTGCATGTATATTTAAGGGTGTAGGAATGATAATTATGTTGCTAAGTTTTTGTTGGATCAGAGAATGGAACTGTTTGCAGCATCACTGTTTGAATGTCCACTTTGTATGCTTTGATTTTGTAACTTGAACAACTACATCCAGGAAGACAATATGTAATGTATCAACTAGTGATTTCTTACTGTTCATTTTTTAAAAAATTCTGTATTGTTTCTACCCTTTTTTTCTGTTTGCTTTATTTTTCCCCTCTCTTTAAGTAAAATTAAAAAAAGAATCTGTGTGAAATAGTTTGTTTTGTGACCCATATTTCTAGTTACACTGAGAAACGCTGACATTATAAAAGAACATGTCAATGATCTTAGAAGAGAATAAATGAATTAAATATAGCAGCTGATACACATAAAAACATTTGTTGATTATACAAAGGATGAGAGTATAATATTCCAAATAGGCAGGAGAGACAATATGTCTGGTTCTGCAATCAAACATATCAAAGGCTTATTGATTAAAGAGTTGAGGGGGCCAGATGGAATGGGAATTGGTGTAGAAGAGGGCTGTACCCCAAAGAAAATGCTTGCTTGTTTCTTTTTCTCAACTTTCAATGTCAGATCTATGTCGGAATTTAAGAATAATACCTAGGATGGATTCTCAGTTTTGTATTTACTAAGCATAGTACCTAAAGGAAGATAGCAGAGCCTAAGCAAGACAAGGGACCAGCTTGAGATATGATTTCCAGTAATCCCTTAATTCATCATTTCTGGTTTAGTCATAACAAATGGGCTAATCATGTCTGCAGTTATTATTATTAATGAAAAAAATGAGCATTTATTATATACTCAGTGTATTATTTAGTTTTTCTGTTACTAGGACATAATGCCTGACCCTCACAGCTTAATGGAGGAGAGTTCAATTTGGTTCACGGTTTCAGGTGGTTCAGTCCATGACTGGCAGGCTCCAAGGCAGAACCATTCCAGAATAAGTGTATGGCAGAGCAAAGAAACTTAGTTCACGGTGGCAAGAAAGCAGAGCAGGGACATAGTACTGGAAAGAAGAGGCCATGGGCCATAGATAGCAGCTAAAGTCACACCGCCATATCCCACCTAACACACCCAGAAGCATGTTTTACTAATCCCCTAAGTGGCTTCCAAGCCAATCAAACTGCAATCAAATTGACAGAATTAAGCTTCACACTCAAGCACTATGCTAAATGCTCTCCATACACTATCTTGTTTTACTCTTTCGAATATCCTTTGACTTAGACCTGGCTTGCAAGCTTACAAGGTGGAACAGAGAGTCCAAGTACCTTGGCTAAGGTAACAGAACAGTCGGACTGGAAACTTGGCAGTGTAAGTCCAGCAACAGAGCTTTTAAAATCACTTCATTATATAATCTACTGCTTCCTTTTCAGAGATTTTAGGTTTTACCTTGGCTATTTAGAGAAAATAAGGTAACTAATAAATGAAGAAACTGTGTATCTTCTTTCCTAAAGATTTATTAAAGAGAACCAGTGCTCCCGAGATCTGGCCATGGTGGTACTCAGGCAGTTTATTCGCTTGCCCTCTTGGTAAGCACCCATGGCGCAGGCCAGGAGGAGAACCAGTGGCTGGCATGAGCCTCCCGGCGTGTGGGCTGAGAATCACACACACACACACACACACACACACACACCCCGTAGCCACTGCGGATGGATGTCTCAGAATCTCTTGGGAGGATGACCATTGGCAATATAGCAAATATGGAGGGATTTCCTTCTATCTTCTATTGGAAGGAAAAGGTTGTTTTCACTGGGTTTTTTTGCTCTATTCAATATACTTTCAATTGGTTTTATAATGTTCTGTTTTTGGTTTGATTTCACTATATCTAATTGACTGGACAATTATTGTGAAGATAATGAGATATACTATAGTACCTATTACTACCATCCCAGTATACTGCTGTGAAGTTTTGTACCAATTTCACTGCATTGTCTCGATTGGCTTTGTTCTTCCTTGTTCTGTTGTATTTTTACTACTTTCAAAATAAAACTTTAAAAAAGATTTATTAAAGTCCTTCATTTTAAAAGATTGTAAGAAAAATTTAAAATCAGCATATAATCTCAAGAATAAAAGTACAGTGATACCTTGGTTCATGAACTGAATTTGTTCATGGGGAAAATGGCTGTGGTCAGATTCATCACCTGATGTAGAGTTTGTGAATGGAAGCCAAATGCTTCTGTTTGCAAATCTAGGTATTATTATATATACATGAAGTAATATTAATACAAATAAGCAACTGGATACAAAAATAAATGGAGGACTAATTGTTTCTTGCATATGAATTCGAGTTAATAACTGTAGAAAGAATGAGGGAAATAGGAAATCACCTTTAGAACACAAAGTAACAGTTACTATAAAACCCACAGGTGTATGTTAAAAATCCATGGGTAAAAGTTTGGAAAGAAACAAAATGTTTGCACAGTCTCATTAATTTCTACCACGGGAAAAGACTTAATTACCAAAAGACAGAATAGCCATTACAAAGAGGAGAACACTGGCAGATGCTGTCTTACCCAAGCAATGAGATTAACATCACCAGTAATCAAATATACAATACCCCTATGTGCATCACTGATATGATGCATTGAGAAAAGATTTCACTTCTTGGATAGTCTCCTCAGGAACATATAACTGTAATCTAAGCATCAGAAGACATCAGACAAACCGAACTAAGGAACAGTCTACAAAATGGCCAATCAGAGCTCTTCAAAAATTTCAAAGTTATGGAAACAAGGAAAAACTGAAGAACTGTCAGAGGTGTGACAGCTAAATACCATTTTAATTGGATCCCATAAGGGAAAAAGGACAATAGTACCAGTTTCTACTGGGGAAGTCTGAATCAAGTTGATGATTTAGTTAATAGTATGATACTGATTCCTTTGAGTAACTGTGCTATGGTCATGAACAATGTTAATTTGAGAAGCTGATTGAAAGATATATGGGAATTCCTGTGCTACTTTTGCAAATTTTTAAATGCTAATGTTCTTTTTAAATTTTCCAAAAGTAGGGCTGGGGATGTAGTTCAGTGGCATAGCACCTGCTTGGAAAGTGCGAGGTTATGAGTTCGGTCCCTGGTACTAAAAGAAAAAAAAAATTTTTAAGTAACAATCAAGAGGTCAATTGAGCACATTTATAGACTACATATTATAGACCATACCAAGAACACATTGAATTTTCTTCAGCCTGGGTCAAGATACTTCTAAGGAACTTGTTTCCAAGTGTTCCAGTCATGTTGCCCTTTGTTGCATTGATCAGTAAGATGCATCCACCTCCAAAAGCAGATAACCCCCAGCTAGTCTTAAGAAAAACCTCCCAGATGAAGGACAGTCAATAAAACACCTGACCAGGACTCCCCAAACTGTTAGGGTCACTGTAGTGGTCGGTTTTATGTTTCAACTTGTCTAGCCTATAGTACCCAGTTACTTAATCTCACATGGCTTTCTGAAAATAAACAAAGATAGATAGATAAATAGATAAATAGATGGATGGATGGATAGATAGACAGACAGACAGACAGGTTCTTGTACTGGCTTTATCTCTCTGGAGAACTTTAATTCAGTCATCAAAAACAAGAAAAGTCTGAGAACCATAACAACAAAGAAGGTCCCAAGAAGACAACTAATGAATGTAATGTGGCATTCTGGATGACACTCGAGGATAGTAAAGAGGACATCAGTTGACCTAAAAAGCAAAACAAGACCCAGGCATGGTGGCACATATCTGTAATCACAGCTCTTTGAAAAGCTGAGGCAGGAGGATCACCATGAGTTTCAAGCCAGCCTATGTTACATAGCAAGACCTTGTCTCAAAAAACTAAAACAAAAAAACACTTGGAGATAATATTAGCTTTGGTTAATAATAACATTAATATTGTTTATTCATTAAAATAAATGAATATATGTATTTATTAATACAAGGAGAAACTGAGTGTCTAGTATATATATAGGAAGACTCTGTACTATTTTGAAATTGTGTAAAACTGTTTGAACATAAAATATTTATTTAAAAAAACAGATATAAAGCTTATCCTTTCCAAGGAGTCAAAATAAAGTTTACATTGAGACACACCTTTAATAGGGAAAAAGCTATTATTCATAACAAAATAAATCAATATGACTATGTACAGATACATATTAGTATGTAATCATAAATCAGAAATTATTATAATATTTAGAACTATTTAGTAGATCATTGAATCAAAGTGTCAAGAAAAATCATTTGATGTTTATTATTTAAAGAATGTCTTCATTGAACATTTCTTAATTCTATCTTTAGAGAAGGGCCATTCCTTTTTTTTTCAGTTTTTTAAAATTTAATTTTAGAGAGAATAAACCCAAGAAAAATAAAACAAAATAAAGCCAATCAAAACAAGATAGTGTAAGCGACACAGAATTTCAAAATGAGACAATAGGAAATCATCAATGGCAATGCCTCTTGTTGTCTTTAAAATAGTTGCCCATACCTTCAGATATGGTAAAATCAAACAAAACAGAAACAGAATAGAACCAATAAAAACAAAACGATGAATGCAATACGGGACTTCCGAAACAAAATGGCTACCACAATAGATCTTGTCATCTTAGAAACAGCTGCCCATGCCATCAGATAAAACAAAATCAAGCCAGATAAAACACTAGAGCTCAATCAAACAAAACAATGAGAATGATACAGGACTTCAAAACAAGATAATAGGGAATTAATAATGGCCACCACCTTCAGAAGCAGATCCCCCAGAGATGCTACATTGTGTATTCTTATCCTCTGAATAAACGATCAGACTACTGGTTTTAGGCCTCAAAGTCAGTGAAGCACTAAACACTACAAGCATCAAGCTGTATTTTACCTCATTAGCTATCATCACAGCCTGTGTTTCTCTGAATCAACTGGTTGCTTACAAGGACGGGGAGAAATGTTGGCTTTTCTTGTCTCCCTGCCTGTGCAGTGGAAGGGGCTGGTGTCTGGCTCTCTCCCAGTCAGCCTGCACATTGCGCTGTCTCACAGGAGGTCTTAGCTTCTTGTTCTCCCCCCCTGCAGTCCGCAAATGGCACTGACTTACAGGAGAGGACTGGCACCTAGCTCTCCTCCAGTCAGCCCGCACATGGCCACTTTTTATATCTATTTCTTCCATGATTCTGGTTTTGGCCTTCCATATGATATTTGTGAGCAAGTGAGTCTGAAGGACACTGTGATTTTAGATCAGATGAAACTTAAGTATGAGTGCTTATAAGTAGTTTCATTGGAACAAGCCTTGCTCATGCATTTGCATGTTCTCTATCACTGCTTTTAGCTATACCAGCAGAGTTGAGTTGTGGCCCGCAAAGCCTAAAATATTTACTATTTGGCCTTCCACAAGAAGTGTCTAGCCCCACTATTGGTGATGGTCTGAATGATAAATATACATTTGTGTATCTAATGTACTTGGAACTACAAGACATGTCTGTGTTAGAAAATCTTAATTGCAGGCCTGCTTTGCAGGTGCTTGAAAAATCTATTGATAAATTATGTAAAAATCTGAATTGTCCATTACAGCCCTCAACAATAACAAGATTGCCTGCATTATATGTAAAAGAATTAAAGCAGACTTCATACTCATCAGTTAGGCTAGTATCAGATGATAATAAATAGTGCTGTTTGCACTGGCTGAATATTAACTCTTTCCTTTTCTCTCTCTGCTCCTTCCTTCTTTCTCTTCCTCTCTCCTTCCTTCTTTTTCCCCCTTCTTTCCAGCCTAGTCTCACCAAAGAGAGAAATGACCATCCTTATTGACAAGGTGATCTGGAAAAATTCTGAGATCTTATTTTGCCATCTGTGAAAATTGGAAGAAACTAATTAGGAATGCTGATAAATTAGTTTAGCCAATCATCAAGCAATCTTTTCTCATAGAACCAACTTTGTTCAAATTTATCCTGAGCACAAACTAAATGGCTAAGTTTTCAGAACAATATGTATGGAAGAGAGTGTATATTCACATCACAGGTGTCATACCAGGTGACTGTGATGATGTGATTGGTGTGACTGACATATACAGTAATATAATGATTAACATTTATGGAACACCTATTATGAACAATTCATGATGATACTGTGATACATGTACCTGACCTCATATTACCCTCAGAACAAATTTAGAAGGTAGATATTATTGTTTTATCTGTGTTATAGATAAAGAAGTCAAAGTTTAGGGAAAGTTAATCTATCTGGGGGCACATAATAAATATGCAGCAGAACAAGGATTCTAAGCTAAGTTTATCTGAGCCACAGGATAACCTTATTAAATGTTTGTGTATATCTCATGTATCACTTTTTCCATGTATGTATTTCCACATCATATGTTCCATCTTTTTTCTCAGTACCTTAAGCAAGTTGAGGACTTGGATGAGCTGGAGATGAAAGTGATGATAGTAGGACAGGGTGGGGAGGAGCGAGGTAGAGAGGAAAAGAGGAGAGAGTTAATATTCAGCTTCTCACATCCAAAAGCAGTTTTCAATTCCTTAACAAGACAATAGGCTTGAAAGCTAAGCTTTGTCAATAGAGAAAGGGATTTTCTAAATTCTCTTATCTTTTCTTTCACTATATCAAGAACCACGTCTGGGAACCTTGCTCAGCAACTTTCATAAAGAACAGGTCTAGATAACCTAGAAGAGACTCCTTTTTCCTCTCTCAGTGGTCTGTGGAGAGAATGGCAGAGTTACATCATCTGGGAGACATATATGTCCCAATTTCCACCTCTGTGCCAATGTGCTTGAGAAGAAGAGGTGAAAGGGAAAGCCTAAATCCAAGAGCTTCTGCTTCATTTCCTGTTGAGGACTCTGAGGAGGGACTGCCTTGTGAACTGTCTGTTACCAAGATGGAGGCAGCCATGTTGAAATAAACTCAGAATGCAGCATGATTGGGCAGAAGAAAAGCCTCACTTTTAGTTCTCCCGAGTGGTATTAGTCCCACCTGGGATTGACATGAGGTTGGTGTAGTCCAGTAGAAGATTCTGTATAAAGGCACAAATTCTAGCTGGGGACTTTGCTGCAAGCATTCATGTCTGAGGTGTCTTCAGGCCCAGTGAAGGCCAAGGCAGGGTCAAAGTGTTAGGAAACAGAAGAGCAAAGTAACCACACCAAAAAACATGGCTCCCCCTCCTCCACTGCAGACACCAGCAAAATATCAGGGCATTGGTCCAGTCACCTCTGGCAGCCACCTAATCAGGATGTGGTTCTTAGGACTTATTCATCTTCCACCAATGGTGCTTCTATTACCCTCCTCCAGATGCTTGGAGAAGGGAAAGCCATTGCCCAATGGACCGAGCATTGTCTCCAGCAAATGGAACACTTAAATCTAGAAACTACCTAAATCATTGATTTTAATTAGGCTATTTAACTAAAGTATAATTTCCCCAACTAACAACTGCCATGAGAGATTACAAAGGCTATCATATAAGTTCAACAAACCCACTTCATTTTCTCAAGGACAGTCAAAATCTGAAACCACTGCAAGTAAATCTATCCGATCCTGTGCTCCAGTCCCTGTGTTCCAATTCTAGTATAGACAGAAGGCAAAGATTTGCTCAAAAATCTAGGAATTTTAAACATTCCTTGGCATACTTCTGAGTTGATGTGGTAGCAGAGCATATATCACAGGCTATAATAAATACTAATAGTATGGATAAAGAAAATGTGGTGTTTATATACAACAGAGTGCTGCTCTGCAATAAGAAAGATAAACTTGAGGAATTTGTAGGTAAATGGATGCAACTTGAGAACATAATATTACATGAAATAAATCAGATACACCAGCTTAGATAGCACATGGTTTTCTCTTATATGAGAAACTCAAAAAATATGTAAAAGCAAAATAGAGAAAAATAGAAGGTAGATAAATTAAAAGTAGGGAGATTTTTGCAGATGGATGGGGAAACAAGAAATGGAAGGATGGGAGGGAAAGGGGATGGGAAAAAATACTTAAAGGGTGAAATGATGAAAAGGGAACTTTTGCAAATGGGAAGAGAGCTAAGAGTTGGAAGAAGCAGGGAGGGGGTAGAGAGGTAAGAGCTGGAAAGAGAGAAAGGGAGAGAGAGACAACTAAAATGTATTAAGTACATGTGCTAACTCCCCACAATACTCATAATCATTAGGTACAGTAGACATGTGCTAATAAAAATATTTTTTAAGTGATGACAGCATCCTCACTGGATGGCCATGAGAATTAAACAAGGGCTTAGAAGTGAGCCCTTGTTTGGTGCTGCTTTGGGGATATGGGTATGGTTATTTCTTTTGATGGTGACCGCAGTGGATGATGTTGCTGACCCCAGCAGACAGAAGTTCCTCTGCCCACTGGATAGCAGCCACATAGGTTAATAGGGGTGGTGCCATCTCAGGTACAGGAAGGGGTCTGTGACTGACCTCTTAGAGATCACATCCCTTGCCCCAGCGACTGGTAAAAAGAGTGGGCATAGACCCAACCTGGTTCCACTGAAGTGGAAGCTGGCATTTCTATCTGATATTTGGGGGGAAAGCTTTCTCTTCCTGTAAGGAGAAAAATTGTGATCTAAAATTTCTGTGGCTAATTTTGCTACTATGTTACTTAGGCTGAATTATCAAATGTTCTGGTTTGAGGATTACTTTATATCCTCAAAAAATGATTGAGGGTCACAAAGAACTTTGATATATGTGCTTTGTAGTTATTGACATTTACTGTACTATAAATAAAAAAGAATTTTAAAATTGTTGTTTCATTTGAAATGATAATCTCTTACAGGTTAACATAAACAACATAGTCTTAATTTTTGAAAATAAGTTTTGGCCAGGCATGGTGGTGCACTCCTGTAATCCCAGCACTTGGAAGGCTGAGGCAGGAGGATCATTGCAAGTTTGAGACCAGACTGGGATATGAAGTAAACCCAACGCCAGCCTGAATTGCATAGCGAGAACTTGTCTCAAAAAAAAGTAAAAGAAAAAGCTAAGTTTCCCTAAATGAAAAAAAAATTTGAGATGTTTTATATTTTTGCAAACCCATTTAAATATCTAATTTAATGGAAGATAAAATTAGGTTCTTATATATGGCGCTTATAATGTATCATACAGCCTCTGGCAAACTCCCTATATGCCTAAGAGAGAATGAGAATGAGAAAGACAACATCTGAATATTTGTGCTGTTTTCCCAATGTTGCTATACAAAGCTGCACAGACTTAACAACTCAAAACAATAAAAATTTATTTAGCAACTGGTTTCCCAATGTTGCTATACAAAGCTGTACAGACTTAACAACTCAAAACAATAAAAATTTATGATCTTAAATTTCTGAAGGTCAGAAGTTCAAAATCAGTCTTACCTAGGGCTGAAGTCAGGTGTCAGGAGAGACGGTTGTCCCAGGGATTCTAGGGTGGAGTCCTTCTCCTTACCTCTTTCAGTATCTAGAAGCTGCCATTTTCTACCTGGTTTTTGGCTTATGATTCTTTCCTCCATCCTCAAGGCCAGCAAGATAGTGTTACACGTTCTCTAACTCTCCTTTCTCCCTTAGAAGGACCCTGTGGTTTTTAATGGACCCACTTAGATAATCCAAAGATATGTTCCCACTTCAAGATCCTTAATTCATCTTGGTATGGTGGCTCATACCTATAATCCCAGCACACTGGCAGGCTGAGGTAGGAAAATTGTGAGTTTTTAGCCCATTCCAGGGAACTTAGTGACTTAGGGAGACCCTGTTTTAAAATAAAAAATTATTTTTTAAAAGAAGAGCTGGGAATATAGCTCAGTGCAAAGGCCCTGGGTTCAAGCCCCAGTACTACATATAGAGGGAGGGAGGGAGAGAGAAAGGGAAAAGAAACAAGGGAAAAGGAAAAGAAAGAAGGAAGGAAAAGGTCCTTTGCTTAATCTCATTTTCAAAGTCCCACTTGCCATATAAAGTAACATAGCCACTGGTCCCAGTTATCTTTGCGGGTCATTATTCAACCTATCACAGTATTACTGTGCAACAGTGTTGATCTCAGGAACTCCACTGAAAGAGTCTCAGGGTTTCCAGGGGCTCCAGAAGCCCTAATTGGCTACTCTAAAGAATCCTGAAACCGTAATGGTTCACACAAAAGGAATATCTCTTTCAATTATGACAGTTAAAACATACGCTATTTGAGACTAGCATGGAAGTTCTAAAATGTCAGGCACCTAGAATCCTTTCTTTTTGTTTGGCTTTAAAAGTAGGATTCAGATGATTTTTGCCTTCAAAAGTGTGTTCATCTGTGTGGTTCAAGGATACTCATTACCATGTCCAAATTCTAACTAAGGGAAGGAAGGAAATGATGGAAGGAGGAGCCTCTCCTTCCCTTCAACAAATACAGGCCTTCTGGTCCTATCTGGTTAACTACTACTGGTTATGGGTCACATTCAGCTTCAAGGGGTCTTGGAAAGATAGCATTTATCTTGGTCAGTCCTGGATCCAGCTAAAATTTCTCCTTAAATCAATAATCTTTCAGGTGTTGTGAGGAAAAACTACAATAGTGATGGGGATTATAGAGGACAGCAGACCCAAAAAGTTCTCAAAGAAATAAAGCCAGGTCAAGGCTTCACTGAAGCCTACTTGAAGTTTTCAGTTGCATGGGAGCCACTACTTTTTTCTTCTGTTAAACTCTACTTGATTTGGAATTCAGTTATTTCCAACCAAAGCTACCTGCCTCAGTAACTATTTGCTCCATCAAAAAAAAAAAGAAGAAAGAAATACATGATCTGACAAGTTTATATATGCTATAGGAACAACAGGACATGGGAAATGGGAACTACCCAGAACAGTGGGGGGGGGGGGAGGATTGAGCCAGTTTTAATACTAATTTGGGCTCCATATTAGTTAGAAATCCAACTGCACAGCAAAGGAAGCCACTAATAGAATGAACTGACAAAGTGTACAATGGGAAAAATAATTTTCTAGCTAGTCCTCAAAGGACTAATATCTAGAATATATATAGAACTAAAAAAAAAAATTAGACTCTTCAAATTTAAAGACCCAATTTAAAATGGGTATCTGAAGTGGATATACATTTCTCAGATTAATAAATACAAGTAGCCAATAAACATATGAAAAAATGTTCAAATTTGCTGGCCATTTGAGAAATGGTAATTAAAAAAGCACCGAGATTCTATCTCACTCCAGAAAGAATGGCTACACTCATAAAATAAACTAATAACACATACTGGCAAGGCTGAGGGGATTACAAATGCTTCCCCATTGCTGGTAGGGAAACTGATGCAGTTACTTTGGAAATCAGTATGGAGATGCCTCAAAACACTAAAAGTAGAAATTCCATTTCACCCATTTCACCCAGCTATTCTTCTAGGTACCTTCCTGAAAGACTTAAAGACAGCCTGCCACAATGATACATGCACACTCATGTTTATAGCAGTGCAATTCATGATAGCTAAATCTTGGAAAAGCCACCAACAGATGAATGGGTAAAGAAAATGTGGCGTTTATACACAATGGAGGATTATCCTGCCAAAAAAGGTATAAATTTGAGTCATTTGTAGAAAAGTGAATACATCTTGAGACTATAATGTTAAGTAAAGTAACTCAAACATGCAAGCTTAAATATAGCATGGTTTCTCTTATATGAAAAACGTTATGTATTATATTATATATTATATATATAATAAAAGACAATAGGAAAAAAGAGGGAAGGAGGAGCTAAAGATAGCCAATCAGTGAGTAACAAAATACAAAGCCTCCTGGGAGAAACAACTCACATGCCAGAATAAAACATCCTGGAGAGATCCAGACAGAGGGAGATGGATCCTCTTGACACAGAAAGAAATTAAAACATAAAAAAGCTCGTCAAACATGCAGTTTGGGGCTACAATTGGAACAGTTAAAATTACTGGACATGGCATTTTTACTGCAACCCACCAAGTTTGTACCGGCCTGAATTTGCAAATTCACACCAGCCAATGGAGTCACTCAAACTCATTCTCGTCGCCACTCACAAGAGCCACAGTTGCATCGAAGTTGGGGGTTGGTTAGCCCAACAGAGAGCAGAGCTGGAGAAGGGAGCTTCATTAATCCATGGTCAGTGATGGGAGTGAGACCCCCTCAAGGGAAGGACGTGACCAAATGGGCAACATGTTCGAATCTGGCAGGAGGAGCCTGAACTGGGAACAACAGTGACTTCAGTTGGTTGCTTCCTCCCCAGAGCAAATTCGTGGGAATTGCTTGAACTGGGTCATGTCCCTGGCCAGGGCCCAATGAGCTGTCCCAAATCAATTCCCTGCACCTAGCATGAACTAACCTGGTGAAGGCCCCTAAAGTTTGGCTGGCCTGGTGGGGAGGGGCTGGCATACGCAGCTGCTGCTTACACCTCAGTGACAAGAGCAGGCAGGAGAGGGTGGAGGTCCCTCGCCAGCATGCTTCAGAGGAACCGTGGCCAAAAGAGAAGGGGGCTGGGACCTCCATTGTACTCCAGTGTGGAGGAAGCCAGTACCATGACAGGAGAGATAAGAGGAGGCCCCCAGCCCAGAACCTTGAGAGCAATGATCCAGGAGAGGGAAAAACAAGGAAGACTGAGGGCAGCAAACATGCAACGTCAGACATGGCTTCAATAGACATTAAGAGATATCTTCAGGACCTTGTAGACGAGCTCAAAACTGAAATATTAAGTCAGGTAAAGCAAGATATGAGTAGAGTAATAAGAGAAATGCTCTCAGGAAGCATCTGACAGGATGATACAGATGGAAGAAGGGAGGAACACAAAAAAAGGAGAGAAACATTCGATAAACAATATAAAGAAAATATAGAATACATGAAGCAGATTCAAAGAGACTACCAGGAAATTAAAAACTCCATTGAAAGCTGGCAAAATTCCATAAAAGAAACTAAGGATAGACTATCAAAACTTGAAGACAAGTTTGCAATGTGTGATTATGAAAGGAAAGATCTCTTAAAAATAACAAGGAAACAGGCAGTAACAATACAAAGGCTAGAAGACAACAAAAGAATCTATAATTTAAGAATAAGAAATGTGAACAAAGAAGCAGGAATACAAACAGGTGAATTACAAAAGCTATTCACATAAATAATTAAGGAAAACTTCCCAAGCATAGGAAAAGAAAATGACATTCGGTTATGTGAGGCATACAGAACCCCAGCCACCTACAAACAAAACAGATCTACACCCTGACATATAATAATCAAGACACCAGAAATTCAATATAAACCAGAATATTAAAAGCTGTCAGAGAAAAGAAACAGATTACCTAAAAAGGTAAGCCCAACAAGATCACGGCAGACTTCTTGACACAGACCATCAGATCAAGAAGAGCTCAGAGCGAAGTATTCCAAGCCCTGAAAGAGAATAACCTCCAGCCCAGATTGATATACCCTGCAAAACTGTCACTAGAAATTAACGGAGAAACAAGATGCTTCCATGACAAAGAGGAACTGGGTGAGTTTGTGACCACCAATCCAAGCCTACAGAGAATACTGAAGGACATTCTAGAGAGAGAGAAAAAGAATACCAGGATTTTAGGAACAGTGGCAGAAAGCCCTCAGTGAGTGAGGCAGGCAGTAGAATGAAGGAGAAAAGTAGACAAAGGCAGAAAAATAGCATAGCAGAAATGAGGCAGAGAAGGATGGCTAGAATCTCTAACATAGATGGCCTTGATAAACTATATTGTTAATAGTGCACCAGGATCTAAAACCCACATTACTCACACCACTCTGCTTAGATGTACTATATTGTGTTCCAGTCATTCTACCTGTACTAGATTTGAGGGCACAGACAGTAATCCCCAAAACAACAAGATATAGTATGGTAATGATCCTTAATTTCCTATTAACTTAATCTAAAGCTCTGTAAAACCTACACTGTTTTACCATGACCGATCGTAGTCGAATCTGGTATGTTGGATCGCTGTTTTGTATTGATAGATTTTATTCAAATCTGTTATGATAGATAGTATCAAGTCTGAGAGTATAGGCAACTGCACTGAAGATGACAAGATTCACTAGAATATCCACTCCAGTTTATTACCTGCCTTTGAAGTTTTATATTGTCTACAATGTTTTATTTTTTACTAATATTGTTATGTACTGCTATATTCAATTATACTTCTATATTCAATTATGCCTGGTGATATAGACAATTCTATTGAAGATAATAAGAGACAACATAGTAACCATTGTAGATCACCTTGTACTGTGGTTTTATATGACTTTTTGGTTTCATGTTTTTATAGGAATTTGTTTTGTTTTGTCTTGCTAGGTTTTGTTTTTCTCTCTAATACAGAAAGGATAGAAATACATGTAGAGACAGACTCAAGCATGCATAGCTGTTTATAGTCTCACTGTTTGAATATCTACTTTGTATGCTTTAATTTTGTAACTTGAACAACTATTTCTAAGAGGACAATATGTAATTTATCAACTAGTGATTTCTTACTGTTTATCTTTTTTTTTTTTTTGAAATTCTTTATTGTCTCTACCCTTTACATGTTTTTTTCCCTCTTTAAATTAAAAAAAAAGGAAAAAAGAGAAAAACAAAACACAATCCAGTGAGGACAATGTGTCTAAAAGTGTACCTTGACTTAGTAAAATTGTCTTACAAGTTTTATACATTCTTTGGCCCATTAGCCTGGTTTTCTATCTATATATATAATAATTAAGTTCATAAGATCTTATGAGATAAATAAGTGAATCTGATGCCAGAAAGATAAAAGGGGGTGGTGGGGGTGGAATAGAAGGGAATTGAGATGTGTTATATACATATATCAATCCCCTACAGTGACTATAATCATTATGTACTGCAAATATATACTAATAAAAGTCAAAAAAAATCCAGTCACAATTTTTTAAGATGTCTTGAATGCTATGGATTGTGTCTAACTGCTCTTCTTGAGCAGGCTATGAAATTTTGAGTAGAAGAGAGTATCATTCAATACAAAACTGAGGATATCTTATTGGAGCTAACCTAGGGCCTTTGTGGTTCGAGAACCCTGGCTTCTTTGACTTAGTCATGCTATATTCCTTGACTTGTTGCCTGGATACCTATGATGTGAAATAGCTCACCACCACCTCCACAAGCCTCCCCAGCAGAAAAAGGAAAGAAGCCCTTTCTTAAGTTCTATAAAAGACATGAATTTTTGTTCAGGGAAATTATGTGTCACTAATTTTACTTCTAAAAAATAGGTAAGAGAATCAGCTTACATAATTTATTTTGGAGCTTAAAACAATATTTTATTCCCAAGTCTGTAAAATGAATAAAACAAAATACTGAGTTATCATAGAATTTGGGGAAATGTTGAGGTGAAGGCACATTTTAGGCAATTGATGAGGGATAAATGAATGACAAAAGATGAATCAGAGCAAGACTGTTAAGGAAATTGTATTTTTTTTTTAATTTTGTTTTTGGTTTTTTATGGTACTGGGAATCGAACTCACAAACTTTCACTTACCAGAAAAACACTTGAGCTAAATCTTTGGCTCAAGGAAATTACATAACAGATGCTGATTTCTTTTTATTTCAAATGTTTAAATTTGCAGTGAAAGGGACATTGCCATTAGTTCCCCTCAAAACATTCTCCTCACTTCAAACACACTGGTCCCATCAATCTTGCCACTTTCTGAGCAATTCTGGAATCCTCAACAGTGTCACTAGTTACAGAGACTTAAATGGGTTTTTCTAGACATGTTAACAGTAAATCAGTTTTCAGAAATTAAGAAGTACACCACAATATAGAGTTAAAAGTAAAAATCTTTTCCCATCTCACTGTGACTATTAATTGCTTTTAGAGTTTTCCTTCTTGAATTTTTTCCACACAAATATAATCACACATGCTCAACTCTTATTTACATTGTTTTTAGTAGCATATTTTAAAGATAGAGCTTTCCAAACTGAGGGTAGTGGCACATACCTATAATCCCAGTACTCTGGGATGCTGAGGTAGGAGGATCCCGAGAGTGAACCCAGCTTGAAATCCATATAACTTAGTGATTTACTGAGACCCTGCCCTGAAATTAAAATAAATAAAATAAAAGCCTGGGGATATGGCTCAGTGGAAAGGTCCTGGGTTCAACCTTCTAACCACAAAACCAAACCTTTCCATTTTGCCAAACTGAAAGATTAATAATGTTACTATATCATTTAAACTGCTTCACAAAATTGTAGACTTGTGTCTGCAGAGCTGCACGGTCCCATAGAAGGGACAATTTTGTAGGTGGCCCAATATAAAAGGGTCTGTGTGGTGAGCAGGAAAGAATACAGCTGCTCCTTTTGGAGTCATGAACAAAAGTGAATAAAGTTTTCTAAGAGAGTGAGCATGTAGTTAGTTAGAAGAGCTGAGAAGCCCAAGCTCTGGGGAAACAGAGGTGATGCAGAAGGAAGAAGAGGAAGCAGCTATAAGGAGACTAGTAAGAGCCAGGAAAATCAAATTCCTTTAAGTTGATAGAACACAAAAGAAGAAAAGCATCCATAAGTTGCTTTAAGAACTGGAAAATAGACACAAAAGAGGTGCTTGATTGGGTAGAGAAAGAAAAATGGATCATTCAGTTTTACTATTATCCATATATCAAGACTCGTCTATGTTAGAAATGTTTACTGTTTGGCCAGAAACCCAGCCAGCTCTTTATATTTTTCCAAAGATGTGGCTGGCTTCTTTCCCAAATGGCAATAAAGTGGAATGACGAACACCGCCATCTCACGCTCCACCCGAGATTTTACAAGGAGTCCCACCTCTGAAATGAAGACTAGCCAAGGGAGGTCTGACATGACAAGGGCAAAGATTACAATGCTGTATTTAAAGGTATAAAATTTAATGCTTCATTCCAATATTGCTGTGAATTTAACCACACTGCTACACACAATAAAATGAATTGAAATAAGAAGCAATAAAAGGAATGTGACCCTATGCAGGAACTGAGAGTCACGGGCCTCGGTGATTGTCTTTAGCTAGGACAGAGTGTACTTCTTGCAAAGGTTCCAGCACTGCATTCTTTTCCTGCTCTCCACCCTCGCTGCCCACTGTGGATCCCTGAGGATGATGGTTCCGCTCCACATTTTAATCCTGATGCTTCCAATGCAAGGAGGCGCCTTATAATTGTATTCTATAAGCTTGTTTCTCCCGCCTCTTGTAGTATTCTTTCAAATTTAACCAAAATAACAGGCATTAAAAAATTTGATTTAGCTGGGCATGGTGGTGCATGCCGGTAATCACAGCACTCAGGAGGCTGAGGCAGGGGAATTGCTGTGAGTTCAAAGCCAGCCTAAAATGCATGGCAAGACTGTCTCAAAAAGACCAAAAAAAAAAAGTTTAACTTGTTTCTGATTGATGACTAGTGATTAGTTTTATTCTTTTCGCTATAGGCTGGTCACTTTTATTACCATTTGGCACCACTGGATTTATCTGAATAGTAAGAGTGATTAACAGAGTCACATTAAACTAAGTGATTATTTTCTTAGATGATTGGATTCTTTGGGGGGGTCACACTTTATGAAGAATATAAAAATAACTGTCTCTTTTTCAAACTTCTTAAAGAAACAGAGAAGGACGCAATGTAAGGGCACCATTGGCCTTGGAAAGGCAATGTGGGACCCATTAAATAAACAGTATGATTGGACGTCAAGGCATGACTGTAAATCTAGGAGAGGTGAAGTCTGATTTTTGTCTTCTGTGACCAAGAGATTAACTCCTGGTTTAATTTCTGCCCATTTTGTCAGTGATGTTGGGAGGTGCATCTGCATTATGCTAGAGAATTCATCTTGATCTATTCCATTCATACAATGAATAGTTGACTCAGCAGAAAAGTCAAATTAATTATTTACATTGTTCCTCTAATTTTTGTGCTTTACACAATGGTCATAATCAGTATAGCTGCAACATTAGATCTATTGACTCTGCTCTATAACTTTTCATTCTTCTTCACCACTGAGAATCTGATGAAAACTATGGAACATTTCCCATGAAAATTCACACATGCAGATGCACACACACACACACACACACACACACACACACATACACATGAGTATTGGAGGTTGAACCTAAGCCAATATGCTGAGCTACATCTATGGTTTTCCCTTTAAAAAAAGATTTTTTTTTTTAAATTTTGAGATGGGGTCTCACTAAGTCACTAAGTTGCCCAGGCAAGGCTCAAACTTGTGATCCTCCTGCCTCAACTGCTCAAGTGCTGAGCTTAGAGAACAAATCTGAAAATGTGATTTTCTATTAAACGAGAAAGATTGATAATTTTAGTCTTTCATATTAATGGATTAAATTAATGTTTATTTATTTGTTTGTTTACTCAATAGCCTGACTGAGCAGTGGTTATATGCCCAGCATTGTGCTAGTTACATAGAACAAAAAGGTAAATAAAACACAGCTCATCTGCAGGAAGTAGGAGAAACCAAAAAAGAACGACTTAATACCGGGAATTAGGTGAATTACAAGTAAAATATTTGACAAGACAGAAAAAAAGATTGGTTTTCTAGGATATAAGGCTAAGTCAAATTTGTCATATTAAGGTTCAACTATTAAAATATTAGTTAAATGTGTTTCCAAGTTATAACCACATAATGGTGTTAAAAATAACTTGTTGACGTATACCACCAAAGTCTTAATTCCATGACACTTAGGCTAAAATTTTTGTTTGTTGTGTTTGTTTGTTGTTTGTTTGAATTGTTTTTTTAAGAAATAAAACAAATGGCTTAAAAAATGATAATACCAAATGTTGACAAAAATGAAGAGCAATTGGAATTTTCTTACATCAGTGATAGAAATTTAAATTGGTAATATCACTTTCAAAACTGTTCAGCAGTTTCACATTGTTAAACATATTTCTATTTCATGGTCTACTAATTCTTCCAGCACCCAAAAGGAATTAAAAATATATGTCTACAAATAACTTGCATAAGAATGTTCCTAATATGGTAGACTCAAATTTGAAATAATCCAAATATTCAACCAGAGAATTACCAACAAATTTTGGCATGCTCAGAAACCAAACAGCCAGCTCGCTGCCCTGATAAGTGGTTTTGGCCCAGCAAACCATGGCCACCCCAGGGCAAGAACCATCAGTGTCTCCTGAGAGCTGCAACATGTTGGAACTTAGGGCACTCAGAAACCAAGCAGCCAGCTCTCTGCCCTGGTTAAGTGGCTGTGGCCTGGCAAGCCATGGTTGCCCCAGGGCAAGAACCATCAGCATCTTATGAGATCCACATCATGTTGGAACTTAGGGCGCTGGGAAACCAAGAAGCCAGCTCACAACCCTGGTAAGCAGCTGTGAGCCTACGGGCACACAGGCTGAGACTCCAACACCCCCCATTAGCAAATGGGAGCCAGATATCTGAGCATCTCTTGTGAGATTGACCATACTCAATTTAACAAATAAAGGAGATTTCCTTCTATCATCTCTTTGAAGGCAAATATTTTTATCACTATTTTGCTTTGTTCTGATTAATGGTATTGCTCTATTCAATATTCTGTTTTGATAAATTCTATAATCTGTATTTCCTTCGATTCTGATATACCTGATTGAAAGAACAACTATTATGAAGAAAACAAGATATACTATAGTACCTATTATTGTTATCACAGTAACCTGCTGTGAAGTTCTGTACCAATTTCACTACACTGTCTCAATTGGCTTTGCTCTGTCTTGTTCTGTGGTATTTAATACTTTAAAAATAAAATTTAAAAAATTTTTTTAAATTAGAAGAAAAAGAAATTTTGGCATAACCATACAATGGAATACTATCCAACAACAACAAAAAAGAAAAGGTAACTGACTCATGTGACAAAATAGACAAACCACAAAAATATTAAGCTATGAGGCAGAAGTCAGACACAAAAGAGAACATAATGTGTGTCCCACTTATATGAAGTTCTAATAAAATTAATCAAAAATGATAGAAATCAGAACAGAGATTGCCTCTGGGAGTTGGCTAGGATTAACAGAGAAAAGGTATAAAGACATTTCTTGGGGAGAGGAAAATTTTCTTTATTTTGATTGGGTGGGCATTACATGACTTCCAAAATGGCTATGTCCTAATGCACGAAACATGTATAGTTAATAGGACCTATGAGTAAAGTTAAGAACCTTGTAATAGAGAGATTTTCTGAAAGAACCCAATCTAATCATATGAGCCTTTAGGAGAGAGAACCTTTCCTCACTGAGGTCAGAGAGACTATTATTGGAAATGGGTGGAGAGATATGACATTGCTGACTCTGAACACTGGAGAAAAAGTCAGGAACCAAGGAATATGGGTGCTGTCTAGAAATTGGAAAGACAAAGAAACAGGTTCTCCTTCAGAAAGGAACACAGCCCTACTGATACCTTGATTTTAGGTCAATAAGATCCATGTCAGCACTCTAAGTTGTAAAAGTATAAGATAATACATTCGTGCTGCTTCAAGTCACAAAGCCTGTGATAATTTGTTATATAAGCAATAAAAAACTAATCAATGTATGAGCATTTATCAAAATTCATCAAAATATCTGCTCAAGATTTGTATATTTCAGTGCATATAAATTGTACCTTGTTCTGATAGAATTGTGTCTTTCAAAAAAAAATACATTGAAAACACAACTCCCATTAGTTCAGATAGAGCCTTATTTGAATATGGTGTCATTGCATATGCAATTAGGTATGATGAAGTCATGCTAGAGTAGAGTGGGTGCTTCACTAAAAATGACAAAGATGGGGAAAGACAGACATAAAGTGAGTATATCATGTGAAAACACAAGCAGGTACTGGAGGGAAACAGCTACAGATGGTAGGAGGAGGCAAGGACACTTCTACCCCATGTCTCACAGGAGCATGGCTTTGCGAACATCTTAATTTTGAACATCTGGGCTTAGAACTGTGATAGAATAAATTTATACTGGGAGTGTTTTCCTAGGCAGCCCCGGGAAATTAATACATGCTGCTATAGTTTATATCTAGATGTCCCCCAAAAGCCTCATGTGCTTTGAGGTAGAGCTCTTGGAGAGTGACTGGATTATGGCAGCTTGCTTTCAGGAGGTAAAGTCTGGCTGGAAGAGGTGGGAATGATGTGAAAGAATTTATCTTCCTTCTTTGCTCTTCCCTCGGCTCTCTGCTTCCTGGCTGCCATGAGGTGAGCAGCAACTCCTCCGCCATACTCCTGTGCCACGTCATCCTGCCTGGGAGCCAGTAGACTACAGACCAATACTAAAACATGAGCCAAAATAAGCCTCTCTTCTTCCTTTAAGAGTCATGATGTCTGATGTTATATCTCAGTGACAAGAAAACAATTAAGACACATACCTCAAAAAAATGTTTAAGTCTGCTGTAGAAAAAAAAAACAAAAAGAAAGAAATATTACAGACACAGTTAAAGCCTGCTTTATGTTCCTCTCCAGAAAACTTTCTATCTCCCCAGAGACAACCATCCCTAATTTTTTTTTTACCATTTCATTGTTTACTTTTATATATTTAGTATGTATCATAAGCATTTTTGTTTTTCTTTGTTTAAATTTATCAGGATAAAAATAGAAATTCCTAGCTTATTATTCTTTCAATAAATAAAATGTATATATTTAAAGTGTATGGTGATTTGATTTATGTGCACACTGAGTTGACTGCTGCCATGAAAGTAATGAATGTATCTATCACCTCACATTTTTATCCATTGTGCATGGAGTGAGTACACTTAAGATCTACTTTCTTAGCAGATCTTGAGTATATATACATGTGTGTTCACTATAGTCATTACATCTCCAGAACTTACTCATATCTGAAAGTTTGTACTTGGGCCAACATCTTCCCATTTTCCCAGTCTCCTGGCAACCATAATTCTCTTTGGTTTTTATAAGTTCAACTTTTTAAGATTCCACATAAAAGTGATATCTATAATAATATTCTCAAGTTTCATGTATGTTGCCACAAATGGCCAGATTTATTTCTTTTTTATAAAGGAACAGTATTCATTGTGTGTGTGTGTGTGTGTATCACTTTTTAAAAATTTTATTTTAGAGAGAATAAAACCAAGCAAAATAGAATAAAGCCAATCAGAACAAGACAATGTAAGTGACACAGGATTTTGAAACAGGGTAATGGGAAAAGACAATGGACACCACTTTTTTAATCCATTTATCTGTTGATGGACACTTGAGTTCTCATAGCTTGACTATTACAATTAATGCTGCTGTGATTGTGGGAGTGCAGATAACTCTTTCACATGCTGATTTCATTTCCATTAGATACATACCCATAAATGGGATTGATGTAAATTGGGACAGAAATTATGGAAATTGATATGACCACTATGGAAATGTCAAAATACTAAAAATAGAGTTATCATGTGAACCAGTCAGATTTTAAAACATAGGCTAGATTAGTTTCTGACAAACTCTAGTGACCTATGCATTCTTTTGGAATTATGTTATACCAAATATAATTCAAACATATAGATTTATAGTTGGATCAACTCATCCCTAGACATTTCTTTTTTTGTACCAGGGATCAAACTCATGACTTCACACTTGCCAGGCAAGTACTGTGCCACTAAGCTATACTCCTGGCCCTAGTACTTTTTTAAAAAATTTTGAGACACAGTTTACTTAAATTGCCCAGGCTGGCCTTGATCTTGTGATCCTCCTACTTCAGCCTCCCAACTAGCTGAGATTATAAGAATATACCACTATGCCCAGTATCCACCAATATGGTCCCTCTGTTGTTTGGTTTCTCTGTTTGGTTTCTCTGTCGTTGATTCATTCTAGGTACTGGGGATGTGGTAACAAGACAGTTGTGGTCCCTGCCTGCCTGAGGTTTTCATACTAATAAACGAGCAAAACACTACACAAGTATGTAATTGTGTGTTTTTAAATTATGATGCCATATACATATTTTTAAAAGTACACAATGTTGTAAGACAATACCATGAGGGGGCTTACTGAGATCAGGAAGTCAGTGGGTTCAGATATGCATGTGTTAAGTTTGAGGTGCAGTCAGGCATCCAAGCAATAAAGTTGAGCAAGTATTTAAATATGTGGGCCTTGAGGGCCAGAGTTACAAACACGAAAGACACCATGTAGCTCTTATTTAGAGGAGAGAAGGGAGAAGAAAACAGAGCCCAGGACAGAAGCTAGGGGAAGAAAATGCTAAAGCAGGAACTGAATAGAGGAGCTGACAACAAAGTATGGGCTGAAAAATGAAGTGTATAAAAAATATTTTAAAAGCAGGAGATTTCTCTGCAGTCAGTGAAGCGACTTGGTGCCTTTACTGGCGGGTGCCCAGCATGAAGTGCCTGCAAAGAGCAATTCCTCGGTAGTGCATGCAGCCTGATACTTGCATGTACAGCCTACCTAAGGGGCCTAGGAGACACTGCTTCCCTATGTGTGCTCGTGCTCTGTATCTGACCTCCTGCTGACCTCCTGCCATCCACAGTCCAGGCTCCAGACAGGAATGTGGGTGGCCTTAGGGAAGTCCCGGGGCACAGTGGGAAGGGTTCACGTTGGACAGGTCATCGTGGCCATCTGCACCATGTGACATAGGTCATGAGTAGGACCAAGTTCAAGACCCCTGGTTACCAGAATATCAAAGAAGTGGGGGCTTCACCAAGTCCAATCAATGCAGACAAATTTAAAGGCAGGATGGCTGAGAAGCGCCTCGTCAGTGATGGCCGCAGGGTGAAATACAGCCTGAATCGCTATCCCCTGGACAAGCGGCTGGCCTTGCACTCCTGCAGGCTTCCCCAGCAGGGTACCCCTCACCTTCATAACAAGATCATCAACAAACCTTATCTTATCCCCATAGGAGATTTCCAGGAAGAGTAGTAGCAGGGTCAAACGCTAAAAGGTTAAGTAAAATGAGGATTGGAAATAGATGTTAGCTCAGCAACACAGGGTTTATTGGTTTTAGCAAGAGCAGCCATGGAATGAAAATCAGAAAGCAAATAGACAACTGTTGCCTGAAGTTGAAAAAGCCTTTCTAACAAGGACCTTTTTCGTCCTTGGGGTTAACTTGTACCTCACTGTCTCATAGAGTTTCATGGAGTCACCTGGCAAGAAACAACCTCTTCACTCCCATCTAAACCTGTAGGGAAAATGTCAGGGAGATAACCCTTGCACCGATTTTTTTTTTTTTTTTACATCTGTTGTACAAATCTCTGCAAACCAATGAAAGGCACACACATAGACATGCAATGGGTGGTTTAATCTCACAAGGAACTTGAGGAAGCTGTTGTCCTCATCACTTCTGCTGATCAGAGTCTCAAAGGTCGTGACACATTGGAATCTTTCCATTATTGTAAAAGTTAATGAAAGTTAATTATTAAAGCTGACAGAAAGATAATTTGCCCACTGCCTTACATAACCTATATATAGACATCCTTATACATATGGATGCACAGCCATCTACAGACCCAGAAGATGGACACTGCCTCCTAGAATCTGGACTGCTTTATCTCAAAACTTTTCCATCGTTGTGGAAGCTCTTTCCTGAGTGTGCTTCAGGTAGGAACTACATTTATAATCATTGTACTCAAGTTGATTATTGATTTCTTGAAAATGGTATTTTTTTCTGATCAGAGCCTGATTAGAAGTTATTGCTATGTTCTTGAGATTATTCTGTGACCATGAATATTTGAATGATCCCACTCATAGGCTAAAAAAATGTATGTCTGGGGCATTCACTAGCAATGTGAAGTAAATATTTGAGTAGGTTTTTAGTTACCAAGTAAGTGGTTGTGTGCATTGCTAAAGCTTGAATAACCTTTTCAAAGATAGCAATGTTTTGGTCTTAATTATTTAGATAATTCCTTTAATTCTCCACCTGAATCTGACTTTATAAGTAGATCATCAGCTCTTAAAGTTATCAAACAAAGCAAGCATTTCGGAAGTTTTTGCTAAGAGCTAGAAACATCAGTTAAAAGGGATTTAGAAAGGCCACCTGATCCAGAGGGGAGGGCTTTATCTACCAGACACCCCAGAAAGTCCAAAAGTAAAGAAAGGAGAAAGAAGAAAAGAGGACAGAAGAAAGCAAGACAGAGGAAAAAGGGAAGAAGGGAAGGAAACAGTAACAGAATACTCTGTGCCACATGTGGTATAAGATCCACAAGGGGGACCCACCCTGTAGAGTACCAACCCTAACGAGATGCTATCTAGTTCATTTTTTTAATGTCAGATAAAATTTACAATATTCTTCAGCTGTACAACAAGCAAGAATGTATTAAACTCAAGTTCTTTTCCAAAGTAAGCTTGTCCCCTGTATTAAATCGTGCAGTGAATGTCACCCATTCCTGCTGAGAAACTAGGCAGTATCTATATGAACTCAGAAACAAATAGTTTAGAACAGGTAGTTTAGGTTAAGGCATACTTTGTCTCTTCCCTCTAAATAAATGGAGAACATATAAATAAATGAACAAATGGATTAATTTGGACTAAATAGCTCAGATTCAACTAAGAAACAGTGGAGTCACCAAATAAGGATTGGCTATTTCGAAGTTACTAGAATAAATAGATACTAACTTAATACTAGAATAAATAGATACTAAACAGTCCTAGCTTATCTCCACAAGGAAGGTCTTTGTTTCTTCAAACAAAAAGATGAAAGTTTCCCCCAGCCTGGGTTTCACTGTGTTAAGTTACAAAAGGGAGAATAAACCAGGTCACTTCAAGAAAATGGAAGCTGGGCATGGTGGCACACACTTATAATCCCAGCACTCTGGAGGCTGAGGCAGGAGGATGGCTGTCAGTTCCAGGCCAGCCTGAATTAAGTAGTGAGAGCCTGTATCCAAAAAAGAAGGTGGAGCCCAGATTCACATTTTGTGTCTGTGCTGCTGAAGTAGGGGGCAGGGCTCTCCACTGGAGAGCAAGGGCACTGAGTTTGGTCCTCTTGCTTTGTGCCTCATGGGCAGAGGGGCTAACAGTTCCCTACCTTAACACTGTGGGGGGAAATCGTGTGGACTGAGTCAGTCATTGACAAAAACAAAACCAAAATCAAAACAAAACAACAACAAAAACTGGCTTCTTGCCCAGGTTTTTTAAATAATTGAGATTGAGAAGCAGAAAAAAACACGTGGTAGGGAGGGTAAGGTATTTGCAACATCTGGCTTCTGATCCTGGCTCTCTTGCTTGTTAGCTAGACTCTTGAGAAACCCATTTGTCTCCTCTCAATTTCTTCATCTGTAAATTGTCAAAAACTAGTGATTTCCTACTGTTTATTTTTTTGAAATTCTGCATTATTTCTACCCTTTTTTCTGTTTTGCTTTTTTTTCTCTTTAAATAAAATTTTTTTAAAATTGTAAAAAAGAAAAAAAAAATGATCCCTAACTTTTATGCATGCATGACAGGGTCAGGACCCGAGGAAGAAAAGGGAAAGTATTCAGAAAATGACAAAGCCTTAGAGAAATGGCCAGGGATTCTCTCAGTTCTCCCCTGAGCTCACTGGGTCTGAAACATCTCGTGGGATGCATCACATTTCTCTAATGCTTGTGCCTTTGTGTGAACAAAGCTTTTAATTTCATTTCTGGATCTCTTGCCACCCTTTGAATAGGACTTTCTCATTCCCCTTTGCTTTGTCATCATCCTTTAAGGTTTAAGGTTTAAGTCAAGACCCACTGATCCTTCATGAAAGATTCCTCAATTCCAGCCCAGTCATATCTCCTTCCTTTCAACTTCTTATCTGTACCAATCATTTGGGGTTCTGCATATGTAATCAGCTGCATCATATATACATCTTTTGTTCATGGTTCACTTTGCTCTGACAAACATTCTTGAATATTTACTATGGTAGAGGACATGGCAGAAGGGTAAAAATACCAAACTGAGCTCTGAGCCTTTCATTCGGAGAATTCAGTTTTACAGGGGAGAGAAATATAAACAGGTGATAATAAAGTACAATACAGAATAGAAATATGTTCAAGGTACTTACAAGAAGGAAATGATTAACTCTAGCTAAGGGATTCCATGAAGCTTTACAACATCCTCTTATCTTGTACAGCCAAGTTCTTGACAAACAATAGGCTGATTAATGCCTGTTGAAGGGGTGAAGAAATGAATCAATGGTCAGGGACAGCTGAGTATTTTTTAAGAACAGACTGGAGTTTAGCAGTATTGCAGGAGAACACAGATAAAGGCAATAATGTGTGTGAAGCCATGGAGATGTTAAATATCAGGGTGTGTTAGGATCTTATACATATGGAGAAGGACTAAAAAGACAGGCTAGAGTCAAAATATAAAGGGCCCCTGGATGCCGGGGTAGAAAGTTTAAATAGGTAAATTCTTTTTATTTTTTATTTTTATTTTTATTTTTCAGTACTGGAGATTGAACTCATGACTGCATGCTTGCAAGGCAGGAGCTTATGCTGCTGAGTTAAATCCCCAGCCCCGATTCTTTTTAAATTATGTTAAAATAAACCAGTGTGAGGATGGGCAACTGATGCTTATGAAGATAAACCCAAAGCAAATATGATGTCCTAGAAAAGTTGACCCCACTATCATTTCCCAGCAGCTTCTGGTTGATGTCATGTAGGTGCAACTGTACTTTGTATCTACACCATCAATATTAGACTCAGTCCTGCACTGTTATCTATACATTCAAAGCTAAAGTCTCTCCTTTCATACCTTAGCTTACTTGGGCAATAGCCCTACAAGAAAGACTATATTCTGCCCTCTTAACCATTGGAAAATCACTTGTTCACATGGTAAAGCAATGGCAAAACAAAGAGTTGAAGCCTCATCTCTTTAGTTGCCAAATTCTCACTCTTTTCTGTTGTACTTCCTACCCAACATAGGTTTTATTTCATTATTCAGCATTATGGGTAATTTAGTATTAAAACTGATGGAAAGTGATAATAAGTTTAGGCCTACATTAAAGCAAAAATAGAGCTAAGTTGCTAGAAGATACTGTCACTATTTATTACATAAGATACATAAACAGATGTCTTGGACTATCAATGAGGGAACTATGTCATATTCTTCTCTACAAAAGACACTGAACTAAAGGTGTGTGTGTGTGTATTATCCATACAAATTTGGCCAAAGGAAGAAAATCAAGACTGTTTCCTTTAGTTATTTTGTCTTAGACAGTGGGAGGACCCCTTCTACACCTCCAGGATCATCCCCCCAGTATCACCCCTAAACACTTTCTATGTCAGCTTATCCCAACTCCCCAAGAAATGACACTGGCTTCAAAAACAATCTTGGATGTGTAGGTGAGATGCCTATCGCCTTCAAGTAATCAGTGCTAAATGGCAGAGAACACAGGTGTTTTCTGTGTCTTAAATGATAATGACCCATTTATTACTCCCCCAAATAACTCCAGAGGACACCCTATACCATAGCATAGCTATGCTGCTGTACTTCAAAAGTGACCAGACACAGGACAGTCACAGCATTTCACAGGAAAGTGCTGCCAACCCCGGACTGTGACACCTTTTGATCACTCTTCACCAACACCAGTGCTGGGGTACTGGATTGGTCCCTTCATTCTCCCATCCCATTGTTACTCCAGGTCTCCACCCTGGACCTTTTTGATACTCATGCTGGCACCTCCCTCTTTTCCCCCAGCTTGACACCACCAGATGGAGGCCTTTTTGTGCCTTTGACTCTAGTTCCTCTGGCTGTTGAATGGGCTCCTGTCTCTGTGCTTCCTGGGGCCAGTGGCTCTGCTAGTTCCATCTCTCTCCTCCCCCAAGTACAGTCACCAGAATGCTACTGCGTCCCCATTCTCCAGGGCCTCATCCATGAAGGAGGGCTAACTTCCCTCTGGTTTCCTTCCACTCACTGGCACAGGGCTATTTTGAGATCCAGGAAAGGAGAACCGTTCAGGCACACTAAGGCACTTCAGTGACACCCATGCAGACACCCTCCTTAGCTTGGGTGGCTATAGTAGTAAGGGTGGTGTCACTGAGAGCTGCCTGGTGCAAGAGGGAAGGCGTTGCCTGTGGCTGGGCAGGGGCTAGAACATGCTCTGGAGACCTGATTTCAAATCACCGCTAATTCAAAACAAATCCTAGCATTGCTTCTGAGCATCTTGGCTCAAATTAGTAGCTTTCCAGCAGACAGGACAGACCTTGGAAAGACCAGAGGACTAGATAAGGGCTGAGCAGTTGAAAGGTCAGGGCCATAAGCTGCCTTGCAGCGGAATGAGGCAGGCAGAGTGAAATTTTGCAGGTAACTGGAAGCCCGGGTGTGACATTCTGTGTTTGACATGGGTGGAATCTGCTGAGGTGGAGAAGGAGGGGGTATATGACCATCCCTAGAAATATCAGATTTATTAATAAACCAGTATCACTGAACTGAGAAACTGAACTTCAGAAATTAACCCCAGGATTAGATTTCTGCTTAAAAAATGAAAAAGCAAGCCAGGCATGGTGGCACACACCTGTAATCCTAGCACTTAGGAGACTGAGGCAGGAGGATCACCATGAGTTTGAGGCCAGCCTGAACCCTATCTCCCCCACAAAAGAGAGAGAGAGAAAATGAAAAATGTATTCAGCTAAGACAAAGCACCAAGGTATGTAGACACATAAATAAGTATGTGCCTATGAATATTATTTGTGTGTGTATATCATAAAGAAATTATTAAGAGCAGAAAAAATTTTAAAAGTACCTAATAGGAAATAAATAAAAATGAAAATATTTATAACTTAGCCTCAGAGTTCCAAAATTATTAGAGGGAAGGGTCCCTTGACATGACTTTCAATTCCTCAAAAACCACTGACACCTTAAGGAACCTAAGAGGGAAACTGAGCCACAAAGGTAAACCAGTACATGACAGGGTATGTGTTAACATGGGTGCAGTATTTGAAACCAGAATTGTGATTACACGAATCAAAAACATGTTTTCCCGAGAATTTCTTGGAAAAGGGTAACTTGTTCAAGTGAACAAAATAAGTTAATAAAATCCCCTCTGAATTCTTGACTGGAGTAGGTCATCCTCAAGAAGCCCAGGAATTAAGAGCGGTATCCGCTGCGGCCACATGGAGCCCTCCTCAGCAGAGCCTCGGGGTGTTGGGCTCAGGGCTCAGGTCATCATCACTTCAGAACATGAGGTGGCAGCTTGAGAGGGCAGGAAGGAGAGTATGGGGGACCTAGAATGTGGCTCTCAAGGTCTCTGTGCTTCTGGAAGGATTTCTTAAACTGCCGCTCAATGTGACCCTTGTCTGCAGGGCTGGCCAGAGTTCAGGTCTCTGTCCAGCTAGAGGTACAGGGGGCGCTCCGTAAGGAGCCTCGGTCATCCCTAGGGAAGGGGAGAAATGAAGGTATTTGTGTCACTGGTACTGGCAAAAATAAAAAGGCCGTGGATTAGCAGAGAGAGAACATACAAATGGCAAGGGCAGAAAACAGCTTCAGGATCTTTTTTAAGGAAGAGGACTAATGGGTTTCTGTGAACTTGTGGAAAGGTGAGTGAAGCAACGAAAGAGTAGACATCGTCCTTCCTTCCTTCCTTCCTTCCTTCCTTCCTTCCTTCCTTCCTTCCACCTTCCTTCCTTCCACCTTCCTTTCTTCCTTCCTTCTCTCCTTCTTTCCTATCTTCCTTTTTGTTTCCTTTCATTTCTGTCTCCTTTCCTTTTCTTTCTTTCTTTCTTTCTTTCTTTCTTTCTTTCTTTCTTTCTTTCTTTCTTTCTTTCCTTCTTTCTTTTCTTTCTTTCTTTCTTTCTTTCTTTCTTTCTTTCTTTCTTTCTTTCTTTCTTTCTTTCTTCTTTCTTTTTCATCCATAACACATCTGACAGAACTGAAAATTCAGAGTGCTCAAACCTTCTGCACCCTAAACCTAGCTAGGCTGACACCTGCACAGCATAAAAACTGCTCTGGAAAGATGCACTAAACAGCCCTTGTAAGACAGGCAAGATGTCACGAGACCTTGACCATGGGTTGTAGCTAGTAAAATAACAAAAATAAACAAACCACAACACCAGACAAAAATTCATACCACATGCAGCCCTGAGCAAGTTCTTCCGGTGGTGGGAAATCCTGTACAGTTAGTCAGCTGCAGCAACTGGAACTGGAAAGGCGTAAAGATGGGAAGAGGGGACAGAAATGAAAGATGGAGAGGATGAGCTCTTAGCCAAGAGGAAGGCTCAGAAAGAATAACAAAATGTAAAGGCTTTCAAATTCCAAGGGCCAGCCTAGAGGGTGAGTAGAAAATACCTCACTGTGGCCAGAGAAAGCCAGTGGGAGCTACTAGAAGCTGCCAGGGAAGTGGGAAGGAGAGAAATGGATGGTCAAAAACCATCCAACAGGAGTTGAGGCCAGTGTCTGATTCCTGATTATAATGTGAACTCTGCAAACGCACTGCTTTTTCCTTTCGGTACAAGAGAGCACCATGACACAAGATACAACCTCGCAGGAGATAATTCAATTAATGACTGAGATTTAAGTCAGATGACAAGACTCTGGGGACTATGGGTGTAATACAGAGCAAATATGTGAGGATGCTAGCAGAATATTGTTCAGTTACGCTTGTGTTGAACCATAGCGAAACTGCCTGCAATAGAAAAAATAGCAAAGTTTGAAAATGGAAGTTGCTTTTTGACCCTGCTAGCTGTATGACCCAAGAAAAAGAACTTGAATTCTAGCAAGTAGTGGAGGAGTGTGCAATTATTTCTCATTTGTAAAAAGAGGATAATAATAACTGTAAATGTCTCAAATAATTGTGGGGGCCAAATTGGTAATGTGCATAAAAGGAGTTTTTGCAAAATTGATTTTCTTTCAGTACTGGGGACTGAACTCTGGGCCTTTACAAAGTACTACATTTCCATACCATTTATTTATTTTTTAAATTTTAAGACAGGATCTCACTAAATAGCCAAGTTACCAAGGCTATGTTCAAAGTTTTGATTCTCTTGTCTCAGCCTCCTAGAGTTCTGGGATTACAGGTGTATGCCCCCCCTCCACACCCAATGCAAAATTGATCCTCTCAGTATAATAGAAGCAGGATTGAGATAAGAATAAACACTTAGACACACACAACATGCTAATTGTTATCATAATAGCTATCATTTGATGAATACTTACAGTATGAGAGACACAAAGGCAGATACTTTGAAAACATCCTCATTTAATTTTATGGCCACCTTGGGCTGGCAATTTAGCTTACTGGCCTAAGTGCCTGCCTGGCAAGCATGAGGTTGTGAGTTTGATCCTGGTACCACCAAAAAGAAAAAATTCTATGGCCACCTTGAACCTTAAGTATCTTTACTCCAATTGTATGAGGTTAAGGGATGTTAAGTAACCTGCCCAAGGTCTTTCCTTAAAAAAGATTTTGTCACTTGTGAAGTAAGTAACCATGTCATACTTAGTTTGTACCATAGTTTCCTCAACTATAAATTGTAAAACTCTAACTCCCAGAGCAAAAAAAAAAAAAAAAAAAAAGAACAATACCTTTGAACTGCACAAATTAAAAACACTTTTATAAGGTATTATAAAAGTTATGATGGGTAAATTAAAACAGGCTTGATTGGAGTTAGGAGCAATTTAATCTGTCCCAATACTTCAAAACTATAACTTTGGAAACATTCCTAGGAAAAGAAGTCAATAACATGATCTCATTTTACATTTAGAAAATAGCTGACTGATTAGTAAACTCAGTCCTTTTTTTTTTTTTCAATCTTTAAAAAAAAAGTTCTTGTTTACTTACCATAGGAGCTATGTCCAGCTCACTGGAGAAAAAAGTGGTATCACTGTCACAAAACACAACCCAGGTTCCTTAATCCTGCCTCTTTTGATCTCAAAAGGTGGTAACATTCAGTTCGGAGTTCACTCATCTGTAAATTGCATCACATTATCTCTGAGTTATTTAAGAAGCAAGCTCTGTTTGGTTTCAGGCATTTCAACCTGCAAAAGGCAAGAAGTGTTCACCACATAGTTCCAAAGGTCTTCCACTTGCCACCAGTACCAGTGAAAACAAAATGATCGAACCCATTGGTAATCAGTATGTTGTGGCCAGGCCAGTTTATTCTGCAAATGCCTTTGGGGAAGACCACAAGAAGATAGAAAGACATCATAAGACACTTCTGGATCATCTCAAAAAGTGGTGTAGGTAAGGTCTTTTGTTAAGGTCCTGGCGTGGGGAATAAGTAAAGTACCTTTTCCTCAGTCGTCTAGCTTTCAGTTCTCCTTTCTGGCTTTAGTCCATAGCTCAAAGAGTCTTTTTGTCTTCAGTTTCCAAATCTCCTCCTCCTAGCCAGAGTTGGAAAGGTAGTGTCTAAAAATGAACATCAGCTCAGCTATCAGCATACCTTTGCCAAACCAGACATCTCACGGATGGGTGCAGAGGCAAATTCTCAACTGACCTTTTGCACACCTCAAGCTGAGGATGACAAATGAATTCTATTTCAGCTATAGAAAAGCTGGTGTTTTCCTTTTTGAGAAAAGTATCCTTCACTGATAACCAAGGAGCGATTGACGTGGGTGAGGATGTTAACGTGATTGGGAGTAAAGTTGCTAGTTTCATTTTTAATATGTTATCATTTTAATCAATTTTTCACCTACAATTAAGTGCTAAACTTACATTTTGATGTTAGTTGCCTAACCTGTGGCTTCTGATGTTTTCAGTTGCTCCACAAAAAAGGCCAAGAAAATCGCCCTGTCTTTCTTACCCATAGCATCTTGGCTACCAGCGTACCGGCTGAAGGAATGGCTTCTCAGCGACATCGTCTCTGGTATAAGCACAGGGTTGGTGGCTGTACTGCAAGGTAACTTGTGATTTTTGTGTTTTTTTTTTAAAATTGATACAACTCATACACTGTAAAGTTCACCTTTGTGTTTAGTTTTGTTTTCTATGGTACCAGGGATCAAATTTAAAGCCACATGAAGCTGTGCGTCTAACACCACCATTTCCACCACCACCAACCCCTCCCCAAATCCTGATTCTTAGACGCCTCCAAGTCCCCCCTCTACTCATCTCCTTGATAATGACTCTCTGTCTCTATGGATTAACCCCACCTTTTATTACACAAGGTCTCTCTTTGTGTGTAGTCTATGACTGTCTTTACCTTGGAACATGGTTCCCAGTGGTCTCAAACTTGCAATCCTCCTGCCTCAACCTTCCAAGTGCTGTAATTATAGGTGTGGGGAATTGTGTAGTAGATGGTGCTTGGTGTTTAACTTCTTTCACTTAGCATAATGTTTTCTGGCCTCATCTATGTTGTAGCAAATAATATTCTGTTGTATAGTTATACTGTATTTTGAATTGATCCATTCATCAACTGATGGACATTTAAGTTGTTCACCCTTTAATACAACTATAAATAATGATATCATGAATGTTTGTTAGGGAATTATGAATAATGCCACTGTCAGCATTTGTGTATAGCTTTTTGCATAAACAGATGTTTAAATGACCTGAGGAACATAATTGTCATATGGTAGCTCTTTGTTAATCACTTGTGGAACTGCCAAATTGTTTTCTAAAGTAGCTGTACCATTTTACATTTCCACAAACAGGGTGTGAGCATTTAAATTTCTTCACATTTTCAATGTTTCCTGTTGCCTTTTTTTTTTTTAATTTTAGTTACTCCTTTGGGTATGAAGTGATACCTCATAATCTCACTGTGGTTTTTATTTTGTATTTATCTAATGACTAGCAAGGCTGTGCATCTTTTTTTTTTTCTGTGCTTATTGGTCATTTCTGTATCTTTGGGGAAATTGCCTTTCAAGTCCATTTGCCCTTTTAAAAAAATGGGCTGCTTTTTTATTGCAGAGCTGCAAAGTTTATTGATGTATTCTAAGTACTAGACCCTTATTTAATGTACATATAGAAATAACTTAGTTCGTTCTGTGAGTTGTTATTTCACTTTCCTGGTAGCTTGTGTGATGTGTGGTTTTTTTGTTGTTTATTTTTTTCCTTCAAAGAATGAATTTTAGGAACAATGAAGGTTAAGAGCAGAATATATTTATTGAGAGGAAGGAATCTTCTAAGAGTGAGACAGAAGGGGTCCCTAGTGAGTTGCCCTTATGTATGCTTTTTATTTTTAGTAGAGTCAATTTGTCTATTTCTCCCCTTTGCTTAACTGTAGGTGTCATTTCTAAGAAACTGTTGCTTGATGAAGGATCACAAAAATTTACACTTATGTTTTCTTCTGTATTTGAGCTCATAATTCTGATATTTATACATGTAATACATTTTGAGTTAATAAGATAACTTATGTAAAGGGTTAGTCTCAAATACCTGAAGCCCATAATGAGAACTTCTGTGACTCCCTTGCACAAAATAATGGTATTTTTGCTTGTATGCTTACAGGTTTAGCATTTGCTCTGCTGGTCACCATCCCCCCAAGATTTGGATTGTTTGCTGCCTTTTTCCCAGTTATAGCCTACTTTTTCTTGGGCACTTCTAGACACATATCTGTGGGTAAGTCAGTTACTGGGCTGATTAATGTTTATGTTGCTTTTTCATGCATTCTGTTAGCCACACATTATAAGTTCCAAATTGCCCATAATCCAGAATAGTCATAATTTTCTGCAGGAATTAACACCGGGCCACACATGGCAGTGTTTGTTTGTTTGTTTGTTTTTGTATGTTGGTACTAATCCAACTGAGGGCCTCATCCATGAACTACACTTCCAGTACGTGGAAGTCTTTTTACATACTAACTATTATTGCCCCTTGGTCAATTAGGTCCATTCCCTGTTCTGAGTACGATGGTCGGAGCGGTAGTTACAAGAGTAGCCTCAGAAGCCAGTATCACTACAGATTCATCCAGTAACCTAATGAGTAATGATTCATTGCTGGAGGACAGGAAGTTGATGGTGGCAGCGTCAGTCACAGTCCTTACTGGAATTATCCAGGTAAGCACTTTTTCATGCAATCTTCCTGTGCAATCTGCTTGCTCTGACTGGTACAAATCTTTATTTTTTTCCTTCCTCCTTCTCTACTTCTACATCTTCCCTTTGGTTTGTATTCCTCTCTCAGTGGTTCATAGGAAATAATTTAAGAAGGATTATTCACCACAACCAGAAGGAGGGGACAGATCCAAGTCACATAAATGGAATATACAGATAGATGCATGTTGCGATAAAATTTTTTGAATGGTGTGCTTAAATAAGGAAATTTATCACAGCAAATGTATTACATTGCTAAGAGTCCCCCTCATAATACTCCTCCTCACACTGAATATACTCATCCTGTTTTTCTTGCCATTTTCTGAAGCAGTTCTGGGAGTTCTCTTTCATAAGTAACTTTGGTTGAGTGGATGTGGCTGCCTCCATGTCCAGAATCAGTTCAAAACATTTACCTATCGTGATCATTTTGACCTTGGGGAAGAGCTCAAAGTTGCCTGGTGCCAGATCCAATAAAGAAGTCAGGTGGGGAGACCCCATAACAGCTTTCAAGCCTACCTTTCCATTGGATGACTCTGGGCAGCAGCAATATCATATTTTTATATCATAAAGACATGAAACAGGATGGGATAAGTGTGTTTGAAATGAGAGGAAGTGTTTTAAGGGGATTTGTGGTAATGTATATCTTATCATAATCAATTGTTCTTACTTTAAACATTCACATTATTTTTGGATCACCGCCTATAGAAGAAATAGTGGAAGCATGAAGGCACAAGTAGTCAGGAATAAAATGCTTAATTCAATAAAATACCTCAGAGCTGGTACAGCCATGCAAAAAGAATATGCAAGTAATATTAGCCCTAGACACATTTTTAGACACCTTTTCTTTCTAACTCCTCAGTGGCCATAGTCCAGTTAGAAGCACTAGAGCTTTGCCCTTTGACCTGTCCATGTCAGAGATTTTGGAAAAACTAAAGCTGCTACAGCAGGATCGAAAACTTCATTGCCAAACCATAATACTGACATCATTTTGAATAGTGAAAAATGTCATGGACTTTTCAAGATGGTGCCAAGTTTATGGTTAGTGATTTTATTGGCTAAGATCATTTCTTAAAGAAAAAGTCAGCTGCTACAAGGACATAAATGGATGTCCTACTGACGGATCATGTGGTCAGTTGTTTATACTCCCAAACCTGCACACAGAAATGGAACCCCAGTGGATTTGTGTACCCACAGCTCTGTCAGTAGTCTGGAGACAAGAATGGAAAGACAGGCCAAGTATGCAAGAAGAGGAGACCATTCAGTTCATCTGATGGCAAAACACTGATGCTTTGGGGAGGATTAACCTCCCTTACTCCCCAGCTAGAGCCAAGCATGCCTAATGTCCACTGTGCAGTTATGAGCTTCTCAAGCAAGTTGAGCAACATGTTTGAGGGAACAGGAATGGGCATTCAACCATGCATGCCACAGCAGCTAGAAAGTATACTTTAAAAGTACATCAGCAAGTTTATGAGGGCTGATGCTAGATAAGAGTCTGCTACAAAGATTACAGAGTCTTCTAAAGATGCCAACCAAAAAATGGGGGGAAAGGGAGTTACAAATCTGATACTTCTTGGGGACTGATGGAGTTGTGTCCTATTTGAACATCATGTAACATTCAACCTGGGCTGGTGGGGTGGAGGGGAAGGAGAGGCAGGAACCCTGAATGGGAGGTGTTCCCAGAGGCAGAGATGTCGGTTTCTTCAAGGCCTATACCTGAAGGCTGAACTTTTTATATTTTTGAATCATTTTAACCACTGATCCTTTGGTTTGCCAAAGTGTCCCACTAATCTGCACTAACAAAGGCTTTCGTCCTCTCTCCAGCTGCTCCTGGGGGTTCTGCGGATCGGGTTCGTGGTGATATACCTATCTGAGTCCCTGATCAGCGGCTTCACCACTGCGGCCGCCGTTCACGTTTTAGTTTCCCAACTCAAATTCATGCTGCAGCTGTCGGTCCCTGCACACACGGACCCATTCTCAATTTTCAAAGTAAGTACTTTCGCTGGACAAAAGATAGAAACGTGAAATTTACCTGTTTCTTAGAGAGCCTTCCTTCAATGTGGCGCCTACCTACAACTCCCAAGAGACTAATGAGTTGTAAAATTGACCCACATTAAGAAAAAGTTAATATAAAAGACATTGATGCTGAAAATCAACCATGCAGCTAATGTCAACAACAGGGATCAAAAATAACTTCTCTCACAGTTGACTTCAGTAGTTTGAAAAAGAAAAAAATCTAAGTCTATTATTAAAAGGTTTTATTATTTTGTCCTGACATTTTAAATTTTTTCTCAAAATCTTACCATGAGAGAAATTTGTCTATTTAGTTATGATGTTTCCCTATTTCTTAGAAAGAAGGCCTTGATAAATTGAAGATTTTGAGTCCTTTGTGAGTCCTTGTTTATAAAGTAAAATGTCCTATCCACCAACTGGTAGATTTCCACTCCTCCAGAGGATGCAGAGTGTCAAAAGGCAAAAATACAGTAGGTCCAGTTTTGCAGATCCTAATTGGCGTTATTTGCATTTATAGAATCAAGCAGAAGTCTAGACCAAAAATGGTTCAGAATATTCCACCTCACCTCATGGCCCGGTTACACTGATAGTCAATAGAAAGGAAGTGATATATACAAAAGGGAATTGAGGTACAGAGATTCCCTGACTGGTCATAGCTCAGGTCTCTTTTATCGGAATACATACTGAACAGCTGGCCATTTGCAACTGCCTAGAACTCAGCTACTTGTTACAAGAGTAGGTTAGTCTGTTTATGAAAATTAAGTTGCTATGTAAGGAAATTAGGTGAAATTAGTTCTCAGGTTTAGAGGTAACTTTATGCCAAATTAATTCCCATCTTTTGTTTAGCTTTTTCAGTTTTAGAGATTGAGCAAAACTTTGAGCATTGGCATTACTCTCTGTTACCATCATACATGAATTTATTTGGTCTCAAAGTCGACTGGGAAATAGCAGAACGGTGGATTTGGTAAGGCAGGAACAACAACAACAACAAAAAAAAAATAGAAAACAATGACTGCCTAATGGCAGATTACTTCTGACTACTCCTCACCCCAAGGTTAAAGAACAAGAAATTACCTGATTAAGTGAACTCAGCTAGACTAGAATCTAGATTTTAGGAAAAAAAAATTTTTTTTCAGAATCTGCCTGCTTCCTTAAAGTTTCAGCTTGTTTATGTGGCATTTAGCATGAGTGACTCTATTTTGGTTTGATCTGGTCTACTGGGTCCTACAGCAGGAGCTCAGTAAAAACAATGGGCCTCTCATCATTGTTTTTAAACAGTAGACAGCATTCTTGGTGCTTCTATCCAGACAGTCTTTGGGAGTCTAAGGCAGGACTCGCTCCAAATTGGAATTAACGCTCTTTCATTTCAATCCAGAAGTGGGGTGTTGTTCTAGGAGCAACTGGGATTCAGCTGGGGCCTGTTTAAACTATCCACATCGATGGATATGGAGTCCAGGTGGCTTTCAAAAGCAAGACTATTCATGCACAATGCAGCTGGTCAGGAAACTATTTTCTAAAAGTGGAGTCTAGACCTGAAAAAGAGCAAGATTTAAGGGGATAAATGCTTTTTAAAAATAAAATTATCAAGGATTAATTTGTTCTTTAGACAGAACAATAGTGATGGTTGTGAAATAAAAGTCAATGGCCAACAAGACCTAGGGACCAACAAGATCTAGTGTAAAAATGTGAAAAGTATCCAACACCATTTGACACTAGCCAAAAAAATCTCAGAAAAATGACAGAAGCATCCCTAAACCCATAATCTGCAAGTGACACATCTCACCTCTCCATGCTGGTCTCCACAGCTCCCTGACTCATGATTAACAGGAGCAGAGTTAGAGAATTTCCACTTATGCATGCCTTACCTTTTGCTTCAATGTTTATCTACTTAGAGATAAATGTTGTATCTGAACGATGCATTAATACAGAATTTTTGTGTTTTTGCAATTGTAGGTACTAGAATCTGTATTCACCCAAATAGAAAAGACTAACATCGCAGACCTTGTGACATCCCTTGTTATCCTAGTTGTTGTATTTGTGGTTAAAGAAATAAATCAACGCTACAAAGCAAAACTTCCAGTGCCCATTCCCATTGAACTCATCATGGTAATTGATCATCTTGAAAAGTTTTCCAAAGTCCAGTGCTCTGAAGACCCTGCACCACATTGTAAATCAGGAGGTTTAATGAAGCAGACCCCAACTCTGCCGTTTATGAGTGTGGTGTTCAGTGTGATTTCCTTTTCACTCAGAATTTAATAGCTTACTCTTATACTGTGATTGGGGGTTTATTCTGTTTTGTTTTGGGTTAACAAAAATGATCTAGATTTGATTGTGGTCGTGGTTTTACCACCTATCAATGTGCTGAAATCTACTGATCATATACTTTGAGTATGTAAAGTTTCCAAATTTTAATTCGATAAAACTGTCATTAAAAAAAATAAGACAAGAAAGATAAAGAGAGAAGGATTTTTAAGACAAAACAATACAACTGTGACAATCATCTCAAAACTTGTTAAAAAATAACAAAGCTTTGGCTTATGTAATCTAGCTAGCAGTGGGTTTTGAGAATGGCATTTTTTTTAAAAGTAAGACTTTTAATTGAGTCTCACATTTTTAACTTGGATAATTTACATCATTACAGACTGTGATCGCAACAGGTGTATCCTATGGCTTTGACTTTGAACACAGGTATAACGTCTCTGTGGTTGGAAATATGAGACAAGGGTAAGTCCGTCTTGTATGCTGGGATTGGTAAAGAATGAGTAGTGTAGTTAAATACTCAAGAACTCAGTAGAGAATGAGTAATAGCTTTTACAGCTCTACTTAGAAGATCCCTAGCACCCCACAGCTTAAGAAAGAAAGGCTTGCTACCCTTTTTCAAGGAAGCAGCTATAAAGAATATCAGAATGTACCACTGTGAATGTTGGGAGTTTCTTCTTGAGAAAGAAATTACACACCAGGCAAACAAGGGCTCATATGAAAGTAAAAATTAGTGAAAGTAGAAAACCAGGCAAAATAAACTATTTGTCCTTATAAAGAAGCACAAACTGAAATCACATTTCTTTGTCCGTGATTTACTATAAACAATATGTAGTGCTTTGAGATTGCTGGAGCCAAGTTCTGAAAGTTCAAAGGAGACCCTAAAGGAATACCAGCACACCACTCAAGCAGTCCAGATAGGCACATTCTGTCCTTTCTCACGATCAAATCTATAACAAAGCCAAAGTCACAGCAAAAAAAAGGGTGGGGAACCCAGTTTGTATAAGGAACTTGAAGATATATCCCATTACATTTAGTGAGTTCAGCAGGGAGATCCAGATTCGTGTTCTCCTTTCTCTCCCTCTCCCCTCTGACTTAAGATAGCATCAGTTTCTTTCAACTTACTGAGGAAAGATTTTTTTTTTCCCTGTATAAATCACTCAACCAATAAATAACCATTCTCCTTCCCAGGGCTTAGCAGTTATTTGAGAATTCCAGGAATCATCATCCATATAGATTTTTGTCTTAAAAATAACCAAATTCAGAGAGCATTTTTAACACTGAAATGTGTTTATATCATCAAATTTTCTTGTATTCAACTTAGTGAGTCACAAACATCCCTTCTAATTTTAAAAGCTACAAAATGGAAAGTAGGCTGAACCGAAAGACCATTTCCAGGGTTTCCCTCCACCTTGTAGACTTTAAGTGATTACACTTCATTTAATGCCTTGGGAGATGTAAACCACATTGAAAAATAAGTAAACAAGTGCAAACTCAAAGTTTTGTCAGGTAGAAGGTTTTTGAAAATATGGTCACATCAGATTGCTGAGTAATAATCCTAGAGATCTTATTTAGGAAACACAGCTTGAATGTTACAAGCTGGATGGGGTGGGGGAAGGAACTAGCTTACATGTACTGATCATTTGCTCTGCCGAGAGCCAGTGTAGTTGAGCACCTCCATTCCAGAGGCAGAGTAACTGAGACTGACTTCAGACTTCCTTCCAGATGTTGGGCAAATTCTTAAACAATGCCTCAACATCCTTGGCTGTAAAAATGGGGAAGAAACTAGTAGCTCTCATATAGGATTCTTTGTCAATGACTGACATGGTAAGTGTGTGGTCTACAACTAGTGTTCAATCTTCATTACTAGCTTTACTAATTTAGCACCAAAATTAGGTACAAGGCACTTGATGTGCTTTTTCATACTTCTTTTTCCTAAGTGATGATTAAATGAGCATTTTATATTTCTATTAATTGTAAATGGATTCATCCTGGAAGGTAACAATTATAAATTATTGTTTGTCTGCTGTTAATGCATATACCACCTTAGAAATTGGTTGTGAGATCATACACACTAGGTAAAAATACTTTGTCTAAAAGGAAATGCTCACCAGAATAATAAAACACACACACACACACACACATACAGACATACACATACGGATATATTTAAATTCCAGAGGAATCTTATAATGATAAATAACAGGTAATTCGTGTTTCACAATGTGCAAATAGTATTCACATTCATTATTTTATTGATCCTGCCACAAAACTATGAAAAACAGAGAACAAACAAGGACACTGTGACTCAGGAAGGGTGAATGACCGGAAAACAAAGCCTTGGGACTGTAAATCTCCACACACCATCCTATGGCTTTCACAGACCAAAACAAAAGAATGGTAGAGTCCTGATTATTTCTGTATAAATGTGAGATTTAATTATATCACAGATATAAGATTTATTTTTTAAAAAACAATATAATGTTCCAAGATAATGTTTCAATTTCTGGTGCCAGCAGAGTATGGAATATTAGTAGTTCTTCATATTGAAGCTGAAAATTTATTATCAAAGATATTCACAAAGCATGGAGCAGCAATCTAGAAAGAGTTGATTGAACTCAATCTACTTCCAATGAGTTTTTGGATAAAAACAGATGTTTATAGGAACTGGGTACTGATGTTGAGTTTGAGATACATGTACTTTTTATGACACAACAAACATATTTAACTGCTCTCAATTCATGAGGCATAAGCATGGAAATATCCTCTGTGGATAAATGTGGTTCTGCCACCCTGCCACTTTTAACTAAAACTCTCCCTCCATCTGGGCCATGGTTGGTTCTAGCAGTTCTGTGGAGTTCAGGGCAAAGTCGAAGGCCCACTTCTTTGTTAGCGATTGTCCATGAAAGGTTACTGCTTTTACCAGTGGAGACTTTCTTTCCTTCATCACCTCAGAATTGTGTTTGCTCAAAGAGCATTTATCCCTGGGTAAATACTAGAGGCATTGTGGGTAATGCATTGTGGGTAATGCTTTGTAAACCAGTGGGGTCTAAAACCCTTTGCATGGGGCCTACAGAGATGTTAGCACACATCGTAATATGGGCATCCTGACAAAATCAGGTCCACCTTACCATTATCCCTGGACTGAATTTACAGTCTTTTATCAAATCTAGACAGCACTCTTCTGCAGCAATAAGATGGAAAATTTCAGAGTTTTTGGCGGGACTAAATTCTCATAAGTCATATTCCAAACTGAGATACAATATGGCCTAGATTGCATTTATTTACTGATTTCTCCAATAATGATATAAATTTATCGGCAAGTTGCTGACACAGAGATTTGCTAAATTTCAATTTCAGATTTGAGGCACCTATCACACCTGATGTGCAGGTCTTCCAAGACACCATCGGAGACTGCTTTGGCATCGCGATCGTTGGCTTTGCAGTAGCCTTTTCCGTTGCCAGTGTCTATTCCCTCAAATACGATTATCCTATTGATGGCAATCAGGTAGGCGTACAACCTATGCTGTGTCTCATTAGGTGACTTTAAACAAGTGTATGCACATAATATTCTTCTAAAAGAGAATGCTTGAAAAATCATTTCCACCTTGTTCTCCCATCAGGAGTTAATTGCCTTTGGAGTGAGTAACATATTCGCTGGAGCATTCAGAGGATTTGCAGGGAGCACTGCCCTCTCCAGATCCGGGGTTCAGGAGAGCACAGGTGGCAAGACCCAGGTATTTCAAAGTCTTTGCTGCCATCCTAGTGTTAATAACTGGGCACCCAAGCCAAGGGTAAAGGGCAGATTGTGAAGAGAACTCTTTCATCTTCACAGATCGCCGGGATTCTGTCTGCTGTCATCGTGCTGATTGTCATTGTGGCCATCGGATTTCTTCTGGAACCACTACAAAAGGTAGTCTTCCCCCTTTGGGTAACATCTCTCTCACTGAGGTGATAAATCTAAGGACCTTAGCTCTTTGATCTGAAACTAGGAGAAATGAGGTAACAACAAACTTTTAAGTAGTCTCCTTAGCCAAACTGCATGGGCCAAAAACATTTCCTCTGCTCTGGCAGTGTTTTATGAATGCTAGGAATGCTGATGCCCAAATTAGTTTATCTACTGTGCTCTGTGCATGTGCGTAGTTCAAAAGATAATTAATGTTTAAGCAGGAAAATACCCTGGCACCGCATCTCCAACACAGGTGAATGAGTGAAGATTTTCTTAAGGGCTGACAACATCTGGCCCTCTATCTAGTGCAGAGAATGGTGCTACCAGCCACACAACCTGCTCTCTTGAACACACCCTGAAGCTCCTAGAGGTTTGGTTGAACTCCAAAACCAACACTGTCAGCTTGCAGGATGGGAGCAGACAGCCAGAGAAGCCAGCATGGGCCTCGCCTCTTTCTCCTTTCCCAGTCTGTTTCTGAAAGGGCATAGCTTAATGTTTGTAAATTGCTGCAGCAGCCAGATTTACAAAACATAGGTTCTCTAGGAAACCAGATGATGGTAAACACAAGTACATTGTTCACTGTGGTTGTCATATGAATCCAAGGTGGTGCAAAAAATAATGGGTCAGGAGCCCTTGTAAACCTGCTTCTCATCCTGGCTCTGCCACTGATTATTTACAAGCTTTTGGGCCAATTTACTCAACTACTCTGAACTTTAAATTTTCTAGTTGTATAAGAGAAAGAGAAATAGTACCCAGCAGGCAGAGTAGCCATGAAGACTAAATGAGCTAATGTACACGAAGTACTTAACACAGGTCACTAATATTATGAATTTAATTATTAATGTTATTATGCTTATTATATAAACAATCAACTACACTTCTGACCACAAGCGACATGGAGATATGATATTAGACTGCCAGGGTCCACTGGTTGTTATCTAGGCCTTGTTTCCATGTTGGTTGGTAGCCGAAGTGTGAATTTAGTTCCAGGTTTCTGACTTCTGATGTGGTCATTTCAAAGAGCCTCAGTGGTCAAATGTGTCTTCCAGCAATGCAGAGTATGTTTGTCAAAACTTTGTGTCCTCTACATTACACTCCTGATTCCAAAATGATAACATGAAAGAAGCCAAGGAATCACCACTAACGAATTAGAAAATGTATATCTCAGTAAAAATAAACACACAGATACTTCTGCACAGAGGACAGCCCAATCGTGCTTCCTGCAGGTGCAAACGTGGGCTCTATTCAGCCCAAATCAGTTTGGAGACACTGAAGAAACAATTGCCATTTTAATGCCTCTCTCTCTCCTGAACAAACCACACTCAGAGACATTGTCCAGGACATTAACCGGAGCACGTAAAGAGACCCTGGGACAAGTCCTCTTTAGATCGCTGTGTCAGGAATGTCACCTGTTTCACCTGAATAGCAACTTTGCTTCTTTTCATCACCCAAAGACAAAATAGCCCATAAAAATAGCTAAGGAGGAATATTTAGCGCACGCTTTCTAAGCCTCAGCGGAGTTGTGTTTAGCTCCTATTTAATTCTTTCTACCAGTTGCAACTAGGGTGCCACATTTCTGGTAAAAAGATCCTCTTTTCTATGGTTTTTCATAGCACAAGATTTTGGAGCATAAAATTTACTTTTAAAAGTACTTTCTCATGTACTGTGTCATTGTAAATTGTTTAGCATTGTCCCATGGGAGACTGACCTGCTAAGAAAAAATGCCTGATGGGGAAAAAAAATGTCTCAGACAGGTGGCACTTGAAATATTTTGTTGCTACACCAAAGTCCTGTGGAATAAGTTGGCCTATTGAGTCCTATAAACCCTTCACCTGCTACCCTGTGGTTACAGCTTTCATAGCTCTCATCCAATACCAAAACCAATACACTGACATTAATTGGCACAGTACTATAAAGTAGATTACAACTTTTATTCAGTTTTCTCACTTTTTAACTGACATTCATTTGTATGCAGTTTCCTTTTTAAAGTTATTTTAAGAGCATATTTTATAGACCTATACAATAAACTCTAGTTTCACGATGAATCAAATTAACCACTTAGGTATTAACACATAAAAGTAACTTGTGAAAATTAAAAATACTGGCAGTTAAACAGTCTTTAAGATAAGATATGAAAAAGAAAAGCTGTGTGAGGTTTCTTGGTTTGAAAGTAGCCAGTATACAAATTCCAGGCATCGCTCCTTAGGGAATGACTTGAACAGAGCACAACCATTCCTACCATTGTATTAAAATCCAAACAACATGAGCCATATTTAGCTATTCAGCAAGTTTCACCTTAAGGACCACAACTTAAAACAATGGCAATTTGGCCTGTGAAACCAGAGCCTGGAAGGGATGTGTGACAGGCTGAGTTTAAGTCCAGGTCCCTCACAATGAGTCTACTACTCAGTGAGGCCAGTCCTGGGGCTCCCAAAAACACCGTGTTGTGGGTATTTAATTCATGAGTTCTGGGGAAGGGAACCCCCATTGCCTCAACTTTAACAAAGACACACATTAGACTGGCTTTGCATAGGAACCCTCGATTGCAGTGAGTAAGCCTTAAGATCTTTCTTTCTGTGTCCTGAGGCACAGGCTAAGTACCAGCATAATTACATAGAGTAGTTCAGCCCTTGTCACTGTGGTGGGGACAGCCGCATGTAGGGGAATGAATGGATCAGAGTCCCAGTCCCTGTGAGCCTTACCTAGCATTTTCCACTGGCAAAGGGTATATCCTTTGATATGCTTTGAGGCCTGCTAACGAACCCACTTATCTGCAGCCTTCACCTTTGCTTCTATATGGTTTATTTGACTAACTTAAAGTACATTTTGTGTTGATGTCTTTCACAGTCTGTGCTGGCAGCTTTAGCACTTGGGAACTTGAAGGGAATGCTGATGCAGTTTGCTGAAATAGGCAGATTATGGAAAAAGGATAAATATGATTGTGTAAGTAGATGCAATAATGCTGGAAAAAGACATTCACCTAAATGGCAGTTTAATGCTGGCATAAAAATACATATTTGTATTATAAACTATATGAAATTGTGTTTCTATGTCTCTCTTCAAAATAATCTTAATTTGTTTTATGTGCTATTTTAAATTGCACACCTCATGATCATTTTCTGGGATTTTAATTTAAAAGGATCCAAGCAGAAAATACTCCACAGAACTTTCTTAGATCTCTTATAAAAGTTCTTATAGTCATCACAAATGCCACAGAAACTCTGGATTTTAAGATACACATTGCTTCTGTTCTTTGTTACATATTGTGTGATTTGCCTGAGAATCTTTAACGAATTTGAATTCTGAACATTTTTTCTGGAAATACTCTTTCTTTTTGAAAAGTCTCCCCATTGCTGTCAACATGCCTTACTCTTGAGAATTTAATAATTTAGTCAGAGCCAAAGTCTATAATGTAAATGTGATTTTCAACATAGCCTATGGTGCTTAGAGAGCATAAAGTTATAATCTACACTTGGTTTACTTTTGTTCCTGATAAACTGTTGAAGTAGGGAGCTTTTAACACCTTTTTGACATTGCTAAAGGTCTTGTAGAGCTAGTAGCCATTAATTAAATCAACAGAGCAAGAGTAAGATTTTTTTTTTCCCCATCTTTTTGAGACAGGGTCTCGCTGTGCAGTTCAAACTGACCTTGAGCTCACTTTGTAGCCCAGGCTGGTCTCGAACTCACAATGATCCTCCTGCCTCAGCCTCCCAAGTGCTGGGATTACAGGCGTGAGCCACCACACCCAGCAAGAGTAAGATTGTTATAGCCTTTACCAGTTAATCATCTGATCTTAATGAATAGATTGATTCTGGAATTTTTGTTCCAACAGATAGAGTCAACCTAGTTTCCTTAACTGGTTCAGAGATGGGGCTAGAAGTAGAGTGAGTCTGTTTGGATTTTCTTATATATGCTTATGTTTCTGTGGCCAAGAATCTACCCTGCAGCAGTGACTTCTTGAGACAGGTGTCCTCCTGGATACTTTGATCCTTGGACCTAGATAACAACTTCCCAATCCCTGCTTTTAGAAGTTCACACCTTCTCAGAGCTCTGGATTTAATACATTGTACCTCACTAAGGGTACATTATCGCACGTGTGTTGCTTTCTTTTCACAGTTAATCTGGATCATGACCTTCATCTTTGCCATTGTCCTGGGACTTGGGTTAGGCCTGGCAGCAAGCGTGGCATTTCAGCTCTTAACCATCGTGTTCAGGACCCAATTGTGAGTGCTCATTGTGCCCTGCAGCCTGACTTGCCCAATCAGAAGAGTAAAAAGTGATTTAGTTGCTAGGCATACACACCTGTCAACACTGGCCAGTGCACCCTTCTGCAAGTGGCCCACCTCAAGGTCCAGCTGGAAAAGCCACCCATGGACCAGCCTACTACTGGTCTACTTCCTGTTTTGATACCAGTTCCAAAAATTCCTAGAAATCCATTTGCCTACCCATACACCAGAAGTAATTCTGCTCTGAACAGGTTTTATGGCCTTGTCCTTAGACTTGTTAAACACAGGACTGTTTTAACAACAATCCCTGCCTACTGGGAAGATGGTAAGATTCTCCAGGTCTAGTGAAGGGCTCTCCCTCTTCAGAGATGGCTAAACTGCACTTTCATCTTAAAGGTGTAAATGGGGATTAGAGAACTTCTCAAAGGCCCCTCTAGGTCCTAAAGTTCCTCAAAAGATAGAAATTCTTAACTATCATTCAGTTCAAAGCATCTTCCTCATTTTTAAGTCTTTGCTGTATGATATCACCACCGTGTGACTATTCTAGGTTAGATTGCCTGGTGTGATTACAAGGAGAAATGTTTTCTTGGGTACTAACATGTTCTAGAACAGAGGTTGTTCACTTAAAGTTATTCCTTGACTGATGTGCTATACTGTGTTGAAATATACTGGTATTGCTCTTACACTCTTTTGTTCAGTCATATTTTTAGTACATTCCTTACTGGGAATGTATGAAACATAGAGACATACTGAATGGTCACATGGGATAGTCCTTTGACTTCTCCATGTCATCAGTCCTCACCCGCACAACTGGGTACTCCTGTTGCCTTACCTCACTGAATAACTGGAATTCAAGTGGAAAAAACTCATGGAAGTGCTTTGTAAACTGCAAGGAGGTAGATTGGAGGCACTATTTTAGGACTATGTGAGCACCCAAAGATAAGTATAATACAGTGCTTGCCCTCCAGGGTCTGAAAGCCATGATCATTTCCCACAATTTTGCAAAATGGGCTTTTGTTGACTAGCTAGGGGGAAAAAAATCAATGTTAGCCTTATAGGCCTAACAAATATGCATGATTTACTTGACTTTTTTTTGTTTGTTTTCTCACAGTCCAAAATGCAGCACACTGGCTAATGTTGGAAGAAGCAATATCTATAAGAATATCAAAGATTATTCTGAGGTAAGGGGGATTCATTTTTGTCTTTACTTGCTGAGTGATATGAATATGAATCTAATGGGCACCACTAATACCACTTCTCTACCTTACAGATGTATGAGCCAGAAGGAGTGAAAATTTTCAGATGTCCATCTCCAATCTACTTTGCAAACATTGGTTTCTTTAAACAGAAACTTACTGATGCTGTAAGGTTTGGGGTCATCCAACTTGCTTTTCTAATTTTACTGATGATCTGGGAATGTGTGTTTGTTCTTTAGCAAGAAAGTCATTGGTTTCCTGTCTGGGTTGTGTCAGTGTTTTGTTTTGTTCTGTTTTGTCCCACATTTCAGAGCAGGTGAAACTACCTCATAGGGCTCCATTATAGTTTGGGAAATAAGCCCCTTTGGATGAGGCCAAATAGACAACATTTTATCAAATTCTGCTATAGAGTAAAAGAGATTTATCCTAAATTCTTAAGCTGCTGATTTTTAACAGACATTCTATAGATTTGATTTGGGCATCGGTTTTAGAAACAGTAGGGAAACATTTACTATTTGACTGCATTATTACATTATTACATTCAGGATATTACATTCAGGATAGTAGTTGTAAAGGAATATTTAACAGTAAGTACTGAGAGTGCTGGTAAAAATTGCAAGGAAGCAGTCTTTAAAGTTAAGAAATAAAAGTTCAGTGTTCTTGAAACATGCCCTTTGGCCTACTTTGTGCCTTGCCCAGGGCCGCTGTAGGCCCTAACAACTAATTTGGTACACAAACTATAAGTCTGACATAACATTGCTGATGTTTTTTAAACCAAGTTTTCAGTTTCATTACAAATATTTCTGTGATGTGTCCTTATCCTTCAACCCATCCCAGCTGGCTACCAGAATCATGCTATGTAAATCACAGAATATTCGCTACTCTCCTAACACAGCAATGGGTTTTTCAGATTGGCTTTAGTCCACTTCGAGTTTTACGCAAGCGTAACAAAGCTTTGAAGAAACTCCGAAAACTGCACAGTCAAGGCCTGCTGCAAGTGACGCCGGTGAGGATACTGATCACTTTTCTGCGCATTATAGCTTAACAGTTTAGTAAACTATATGGTGTTAGTTACATTCCTTTAAATGAAATACGAGGTGTTTAAACTGTTATTTTTTTAAAAGGACCTCTTTGAGAATCTCCCTAAAAGTTTTATTGTCCTGGCTTGGTAAACTATGAAACACAAGTGTCTACAATTCCAGTGCTTGACCAGCTTTAAGTCTGTGCTCAAAAGACCCCTGGTTATCCTGGACACACAGTTTTCCACAGTGGGAACAATCACACTTGTTATTGTCTCCTGCAGAAAGGATATATATGCACCACTGATGGCTTCAAAGATTCTGATGAAGAGTTGGACAACAACCAGGTAGAAGAACTGGATCAGCCGATCAATACGACAGATCTGCCCTTCCAGATAGACTGGAACGCCGATCTTCCTTTCAACATTGTGGTTCCCAAAATCAGCCTCCACAGCCTCATTCTTGATTTTTCAGCAGTGTCCTTTCTTGATGTTTCTTCAATGAGGGGTCTCAAAACGGTAATTTGGTTTTTCTTATTGAAAATAACCAATCATTAATTAACAATAAAAACTGTATTTATCCTTTAGATGACAATGCATTTAATTAGAAGTAAACATTTTGTACATTTTAATCTTACAATATCCCATCAAAGGGATGGACAGCACAAAGTGTCCAGTGAACTCTTTAAAAGTGCATTTTCTGCAAGACTGCACACTATTTTGAAGGCAACCAAATTTACAAGCTAAACTTGCTAATAGGCAACTATGCTCACACTCCTAGCCAGGCTGAGCATCAACTCAGGCGCTTTCAACTGTGAAAACTATAGTTAAATTATCCTAAAATGAGAGAAAATATGGAAAAAAGTAGTAGATCCTGATGAACTTGGCTACTTAAACATATATCTAAGGAAACAGACATATGAAAGAATAAATTTCCTGTGTCAGTTACAAACAGGACTAAACAGTTAAGTAGTGGTCTATTCTTTTTCTATAGTTTTATCAGAATTTCTAAAATAAATTATTTCCTGAGATATAAACAAAATTTAGGAAATTCTACATTTCCCTGTGTTTTTGTTAGGTTTTCATATCTACCTAAGGGATCTGACCTAAGATAAGATCTATTAAATATGGGTGAACTGTATACAAAATTAGAAAAATTTAGTTTTCTTCTAATTTTTTTAAATTAACATCATATACCTCTTGAGATTTTTTAATTTTTTTCTTTTCTTTCTTAATCCCCACCTTTATTTTAGTCTATGAGGAAAAAAAATACACATACTTTTCTTTAAAAACCATAGCATGATAGCACAAAGCACAGAGACTCTGACAGGTTTTTTTGTTTTGTTTAGTTTTTTAAGCCCTAGTTTTTGACTCAGTCCCTTGCAGAAATTCTAAAAGAGTTTAGATGATGGTGGTGATAAGGTATTAACGATTATCCAACCTGATCAACAGTGAGCACTATATTTCTTACCTTATGTAATCTTACCCACATCATTGCTAGTGTTTTGTTGTGTTTTGTTTTGCTTTAAATGTAAAGACCAGGAAATTGGATAGAGTTTTTGGACAGGAATCATGGATAACACATGGGCCATAGTGTTTTGCTTTGCTTTGGTTTTTGTTTTCCTTTTATGTGGATAGAAAACTCTAGCCCCAGTCATTCCTGTAGAAGACACTGTTAAAATTAAGTCAGAAATGATCCTGTGAACATTTTCTTATAATAGTTGTCTCAAGAAGGATCCTTTTCAACTGCTTCCTGAGACAGGCTCTTTCCTCTGGGCTTATTTCCTTCTGTCAGGGGGTCTTGTTTTTAACATTAGCATCTCCTCCTACTATTATCTCTTTTCAAAATGTAAAAGGTTCTAAAAGTAATGTATCACTCATAAAGTATAATTATGATAGTTTTCTTTACATTTCTGACAAATGAAACTGTTTGCTAAATAGGTGTATTTTTTTTTGACAGCTTTTACAAGAATTTGTAAGGATAAATGTGGATGTGTATATTGTTGGAACCGATGGTAAGTACTTTTATTTTTATTTTATGTTCAGTCTGTCCTGTTAGCTCAGTCAGTCCTCAACATAGACAGGCTCTCCAGTGAACAAGTGTCTTATAGGATCACCAGGAAAGAAGTTGAGTTTGTACTTGAGTCAGTAAAAATTCCTTTGGAAACAGTGTCTTTGTGCTTTAGTTGTGTTGATATAGAAGTAAATGAGTTTTATGATTTGAATTCTAATTTAATAAGCAGCATGACTGTTTTTCATTCTGAACTTGCTGAAAAAGTAGTCTCTCCCTCTCCTCCCTTGCATTCCTCAGCTCCTAACAACTTGGCTTTCACCTCACCTTGTCAGCGTGGCTGCCACCATCTCCGTGGCTACCATCATCTGGGTTATCAGTGAGGTCCAGTGTGTCAGGATTCTCCCACTCGAGCCTACTTGAGTATTTGGCTCTTTCATATTTTTCTTTCTTTCTTTCTTTTCTTTTCTTTTCTTTTCTTTTCTTTTCTTTTCTTTTTCTTTTGCAGTAGAGATTGAACCCCATTAAATCAATCAAGTTTGGGGTCAAACTTGTGATTCTCCTGTCTCCCCGAGCCTAGGATGATAGGTGTGCGCCACTCAACCTGGCTTTCAGCCTTTGTCTTTGAGCCCCTCTCCCTCCCTGACTTGCACGCTCCCATCTCTTTGATTCATCTCTGACTTCTGATTCTTGGTTTCTGGTATCGGCTCCCCTCCCTGCCCCTTAGCAGGCAGTATTCCTTTGGCTTCACCCTTAAATTCTGCAGTTCTAATGCCAGGGACTCTTACTAGTCAGTCTCCTGCATATCAGACATATCCATGTGTTAATCCCCAAACTGCAGCTTCAGCCCAGAACTTTCTTTTGAGCTGCAGACCCATGCATTCCACTGTCTGAATGTCCCAGGCCCTTCAGACAGACTCATTCAAAGCTGTGTGTGATCCTGACTCCTTAAACTATTCCTTCTCCTTTCCCATCACAATCAATCCGTCACTACTCATTCTGTTGGCCAAATAGAAACCCCAGAACCATTTTAACTCCTTCTTATCTTCTCCCTTCTAAGGTCAGGGAGCCACCAGGCCCTAGAAATATTTCCTCTTCTATCTCTCTCTTCCTCTCAATGTTTCAGACCCTTGTCCTTTCTCACCTGGGTCCTTGGAAGGCCATTCTGACCACAGAGTGTCCTTGTCTGTCCCTAGAATGACCTCACATCTCACTTTTCTTTTTTCTTCCTTTTTTTTTTTTCTTTTTGGTACTGGGAATCAAACTCAGGACCTTGCACTTGCCAGGTAGGCGGTTATGCCACTGAGCTATGTCCCCAGCCCCTACATCTCACTTTTCTAACTAGAACATTCTTTCAAGATTTTTTGGGGGGTGGGGGTACCGGGGATTGAACTCACGACTGTACGCTTGCAAGGCAGGCGCTTATGCTGCTGAGCTAAATCCCCGGCCCTCAAGAATTTTTTTCTGACAAGAACCATGAAAACCTCCCCATTTCCTCTGGCAGAGCACTGAGTCTTCAAGACTATCTGCACTTGCAAAATACATGCCTATAGCATTATTCTGCAATAGGGGCTGGGGATTCAGCTCAGCCACGTAAGCACCTGCCTGGCAAGCACAAAGTCATGAGTTCGATCCCCAGTGCAAAAAAAAAAAGCATTATTCTGCAGTTGAGTGTCTATGTGCCTGCTAGACTATCATCTCTTCCAGGACAGGGATTAATCTTCTGTACTGTCTCCCCTTTCTCTTGGTCAGTTCCTAGGACATGACAGACAAGTAAAGACTTCTTAGCACTGTTGTAGGGCACTGTTGTGGGTGTGGATGCAACAGTGAATGATGAGACTCCTGCCCTCAGGAAGTTCACAGTCACTCAGGAAGGCTACTGTCAATAAGTAAATAAAATCATATTTCAAACAGTGCAGTGATGAACAGAGAAGTTAAAAGACAGAGATCAGTGAGGTGGTGTGACTTTAGGCAGGGACCAGGGTCATGCAGTAACGGATGTGGGGATAAATGAAGTGTGGGAGTCAACTTGGACTGTGTCTAAAGGAAGAGCATTTTAGAGAGAGGTGACAACAGGTACACAGGTCCATCAAGGAGCAGGAGTTCTTATCTCTAATCTCTCTTCTGCTGGCTCCTATCCCTAAAATCTAAAGGTGTGCTAGAATTGCGAGGGTTGCTCACAATGTAAAATATTCCGTTGATCTCACTAACTCATTATTCTACCAGTTTTATTCCTTCCCCACTCACCATCCCAGATGGATCTTTTTTTTTTTTTTTTGAGACAAGGTCTCACTGTCTTTTCCAGGCTGACCTTGAACTCACAGTGCTCCTCCCGCCTCAGCTTCTCAAGTGCTGAGATTACCAGCATGCACCACCACGCCCAACCATCCCAGACCTTTTGGAAACTTCCCATTTCCTGCCACCTCTTCTGCCTGGCATCCCTCTCAGTCAAACTGACATCATCATCTTCCCTCCTCTCCCTTTTCTCTTGATCACCTATCTGTTGAAAGCTTGCTTGTGAACAGCCTCAACCACCTCCATGCTTTTATTCCTTCTCTTCCTCTACCTTTCTCCAAATTCTAAGTCCTATAAAATGCTATCCACTCAGTCAAGCCTTCCTAGATATCCACCAAGAGGAGATTCAGCTTTGATTCACCTTTTGACCTTATTTATTACTTAGCTAGAACTTAGCATATAGTCCACATGTGGTCACATTTGGTCGAGTGATATGTGCAAACGAGTGCTGGTCAGTGCCCACAGGAAGATGTGTTTGATAAAATCCAGAAGTTTTGGGAAAATGGGCTATAGTGAAGTAACGAGTAAAATACCAGGTCTGCAATCAAAACCTACAACATATCAATGATCTTGAAGCACGCTTTCAATCTGGGAAGAATCACAGTTTTAATCATAAGTCATGCTCTATGTTCCAGTGATGAAGTAGGGAGATTAGGCTCCTGTGCAAATAAAAACTGATTTTTTTCTAAGAAGTACTTAAGGTTTTCTCATTTGAACCTTTTCCTTTTCACAGTAATTACATATGTATGTTTATTAGAAAGGTGTCTTTTCATTCCAGAAGATACTGCACCAGTGATACATAGGTATTGTTCCATCATAACCCACAGATACTTTGCCACAAATTAATGAAATGCACATTTGAAAATGTGATTTCAAATTAGCATCTTCAAGAACATCTGTGGCCAAACAGTTACTTCTTCCTAAGTATTTTGGCTCCTTTTTTCTCTTCAGATGACTTCATAGAGAAGCTTACTCGGTGTCAATTTTTTGATGATGAAATCAAAGACTCAATATTTTTCTTAACAATCCATGATGCTGTTTTGCATATTTTGATGAAGAAAGATTACAGTACTTCGAAGTTCAATACCACCCAGGTACCACCTCTTTCACAACATTCACATTTGTAATCATTCACTTTTCTTCAATTTTCCTTTGAATTTCAACATTTTAGAAAATTGGTTCCTAATCTTTATGTATTTTGTTAGATGTGAAGAGAAAGCAGAGTATCCTCCTTATGTATTTTTATTCTCTTTTTTCAGCAAAAAGAAACAAAATTTGACTTTACCATAAATACAAATGGAGGGTTACGTAATCGAGAATGTCAGGTAAGATTCCTCTGCAGTCTTATCTTCATCCAGAAATCACAGTTAAAAACAAATTTCAAAGTAGTAAGGTTTCTTCCAACATGTTACAGAGAGCACAGTGCTTGTTTGAGCCTTTGTACCTCATTCGTAGAAAACTGAAACAGTGCTACCCCATCTCTTAAGGAATGGAGGAAAATAAGCATACCAGTGGGGAAAAAAATTCCATTTACAGGTGAATTAATAATAGCTGAGAAACTAACACACACCTCCCTCTGCCCAGGTGCATAGGAAATCCCTAGTACAATGCCAGCTTGGCATAAAGTTAAATTCCTTTCCTTCCTCACTAAACTCCACCAACAGTTAATCATTTAACTGGATAGTTTCACTTCATTCTAGAACACTCATTTCTAGAACATTCAGTCTTTAAAATAATGTCTCTCATTTGAGAAAAGCAGAATCTCAAATCAAAATCGGCTTCTGTTGTAGGGCAAGAGGCCCAGAAAGCTCAATTAATTTGCCTGAGAACACATATCCAGTGATAGTAACAGAATTTGAACTGAGATCTGATGACAAGACCTGTTGACTATAATATTCCAACCACCTCTAGCTTTCCATCAAAGACTGACAGACTGAGGGTCTTGAGAATCTACTTACTGTCTTCAACTATTGAAGGTGGTTGGTGGTATTTTTCTTATCTGAAAAAATGTCTAAGAACAGCAAAAAGAATGTAGCTTAGAAACAAAGAAAAAGCCAGGCATGGTAACACCTGCATCTAATCCTAGCACTGTGGGAGGCAGAGGCAGGAGGGCTGCAAATTTGAACTCACCTGGGGCAACACAGCAATTTAGCAAGCCGTTGTCTCAAAATATAAATAAATGAATGAAGGAATGGATGGATGGACGGATGAGCTGGTACTGTATATCAGTGCAGAGGTCTTGGTTTCAATCCCCAGTACCATATAAAAGAAGGAAGGAAGAAAAGGAAAGGAAGGAGGAAGGGAGAAAAGAAGGAAGGAAGGAGCAAGGAAAAAAGGAAAGAAAGAAGGAAGGAGGAGGGAAGAAAGGAAGGGAGAAGGCAAGCAGGCAGCCAGGCCATAAGATAACCCTGGACCAAAGAGCAATGTCAGGTAGCACAGGTCAAATGAAAAGGTTTCTTCAGAAAGTTAAACAGACCTGAGAAGAGAGCAGAGCCCATAGAAATAGCATGACATTGCTTCCCAGCACTGGCTTCCAGAGAAATCCAAACTCAGCACCTTGCCTGAATAACCAATCTTAAAAAAAATCTTCATACCAGAAACCCTGTCCCCAGTACCTGGATTTAGAATGGTCACCAAGTACTCAGGAATAACGCATAAGAACAACAGTGAAATCTGATGTCCAATCCGATCTTTAGAAACAAGACTGACAGAATGCAGCCAGCACCATGCCATACCTTAGCTTCTTTGTCTTGAAAAAAGAATCATTTCACACCACCTCCTGGCTTTGGTACAAGTCCACAGCTGTGGACAGGGTACAGTAGTGACTGGAAGGAAAAGCCGAATGTACCTGGTCAGCACATGTGGCCCCTTGGAGCTTATGTGGACCCTGAGAAATACGTGAAGAAACACATTGCTGTCACACACTGGCTTTTACATTGATTAAGTTAAAGTCTTTGAAATGCCCACATTAAACATGATAACTTGTGGATCTGTGCCAAGTAGCAATGAAAAATGTCTCATTAAAATTCAAAACAAAGGCTGGGCATGGTGGTGCATGCCTGTAATCCCAGCACTTGGGATGCTGAGGCAGGAGGATTGTTATGAGTTCGAGACCAGTTTGGGCTACAAATTGAGCTCAAGGCCAGTCTTGACTGCATAGTGAGATCCTGTCTCAAAAAGACCAAAAAAAGCATATACATGTTTTAAAAATTTCAAGACAAAAGATTTATTGAAAACTATGGTAAAGTCTGTCTCCTAGGATATGATTATTGAAAGAGAAATAACAAATATTTTTAAACAAGAAATTTCCATCTTCTTCCAGGTACCATTTGAAACGAAATTCTAATCAAAATATAATTCAGAGGGATCCTCATCTGTCACATGAAGAACAACTTTATACCTGGAAAGTTATTGATAAGTTCATACATTGTATGAAGAATATTTTTATTTGACAGAATTATGTTTCAAACTTTGGAACGAGATTGTTCTAACATGGTATATTTTTCACATATCTAGTATCAAATTATGTAAATATTTTTAATGTTAAAAAGAAAATTATTGTGTGTATATGTATTTTTGCAGCACTTACAGATTCCTATCCAAGTCACTACCGACATGCATAACACTTTGTAGTGTATTTACTCCACAGCTTTGAATCTCATAATTTATACGGGTCAAGCTAAAATGTCTCCATTTTTAAAAATTCAGTTGTACAGCAGACGTGTCTTCTTTTATTAAATTTGTTAACTTTCTGAAGCATGTGCTGTGGGTCCCTTTTATGGTGGTCTGACTGGCAGATTGCTACATGAGAATCTAACAAAGCTCCTGCAGTATCACTCCAGCTTTTTTAACCATCCATTCAGACTTAGATACAGTCCTTCTAATGCCATGTCTATAACCATAACTACCTTTTGAAGTAAATCCCTATTTTCTCCCTTTTGATATGAAAATTGTATAAGCTAATGGGGGCTATAAAACAACCAAGAGAGGTGAAAATTAAGAGGGTAACTTATCCTGGGTAGACAGTGCTTCCTGGTCTCAATGGGAGGAAAGAAAACAGATGGTAGGAAAAAGTATGACTCTTTTTTCATTGGTGAGGGATTATATTTCCACTCATAAGGAAGAATAAAGGCCCTAGAGCTCCATTTTGCTGTAGAATGAGATTCATACTTTTTTTTTTTTTTTTGGTGGTACTGGGGATTGAACTCACAACCTCACACTTGCCAGGCAGGCACTTAAGCCACTGAACTAATCCCCAGTCTCAAGATACTCTTTTTCACTGTCATTCATATTCTTTTTCACTGTCATTATGCTTGGTAGATTAAGTTTATTCATGTAATAGTTAGAAATTAAACATCAGCATCACCAGAAGAAGATTCAGCACCTTCTATTAAACATCAAATGACTTTGTCAGTGAGAAATCTGTGCCAGTTTTAGACTCACTCTAAATATTTCTTGGCTGAGCTAGGGATATAACTCAGCAGCACAGTGCCTGCCTGACAAGTGTGAGATCCTGAGTTTGATTCCTGATACAAAAAATATGGGCTTTCATCTTTTGTAAAGTGTCTTTGCTGACAAGGTTTGTCTACTGGACTAAGCCCAAATACAGAATGGTATAATAAAGGTTATTTACATAGCAGATCTGAATTAAAAACTACAATATCAGCACACTTTACACAGTCTTTCAACTTTTTGAGTTGTGGATGTTTATTGTCTTAAAATCCCCTGTGGTTTTTAAGGGGCAAAATACACACAAATAAATATTTATGCAGGATGCCCAATAAATTTCAGGGTAAGAGCTTTTTCTTCATAGAGGGCATAGAATAGAAACTGAAAATAGGAGATTATTTAAGTGATTATTTGGTTTAGGAGTGGGGTAGAGGTTTCATATAGGAATCTTGCTGTCTCCATCTTCCCGAGAAAAAATGCCCCATAAATTTTTCCCAAATAAAATCACAGGGAAGAGACACAAAGTACAGGCACTTCAGTTCTTTCTTAACATCTTAGAGATAAACTTATATACTCAGCCTTAAGTGTTTCTTTTTTCCAAGGTTCTAAGGTGGATATGCTTTGAGTAATATGGGCCTCAAAGCAAATTTTGAAAATTAAGTATTACAGAATTCTGATCTCTGATTTAGAAAGAGGTTAAAGACCATGAAACTTATATAAGTCTGAGCAAAAGCAAAAGGAAAAGAATGAAACTGGGAGACAATCTGAGAAAAGACAAATACATTAGTGAAAATTTTGAAACTATTACATATTTAGTAGTTTAAATTAAAATCATTTTATAATCATTAAGTTTTTAGGGTCAGGGATTTAGCTCGGTGGCATAAGTGCCTCTGTGGAAAGCATGAGGTCATGAGTTTGATCCCCAGTACCAATAATAATAATAATAATAAAGCTTTTGGGGGGCCAGACATTTAGTTCAGTGGCTCAAGCACTTGCCTGATAAGTGTGTGGTCAAGAGTTCAATCCCTAATACCAAAAAAAAAAAAAAAATTAAGCTTTGGAAATAAATAAGCTTTGGGGGGAGGCGGCACTAGGAATCAAACTCAGGACTTCATGCTTGCCAGGCAGGCACTGTGCTGCTAAATCCCTGGCCCAAAATAAGCTTTTGATACGCATTGTAGATCAGATCTAAAATGTCCTTAAATCTCGTGCATCTGTCAGGTGCCTGGATTGTGGGGGTGCAGTACTCATCGGTGGGTGAGTTCATAGCTGAACGCACTGTTAGGATGTGTGCCCTAGAAGGGTGCATTCCTGTCCCCAGCTCCTCCCTTCTCTGCCTCCTGGCTGCATGGTTGAGCACCTTTCCTCCACTGTGCCCTTCTGCTATGCTGCTTCTGTGTTGGAGACGTCCAACCTTGTATTGAAACTGTGAGCCTAAATAAACCTCTCCGCCTGTAAGTTGTGGGTGTCAAATATTTTGTGCCAGTATCAAGAAAGTGGCTAATACAATGATACATTTTTTTGCCTAACATAGTAACCTACCACTTAGAAATGTAAATAAAATTTTTAAAATGCAAGCCTGACTGAATCCTACATGAACAGGAATAGAGAAGTGTGATAATTGATTCACTATTTGGCATCTTCAGCAGCATTCCTCCATGTAGACACTCATTTGCTGTCCATGTAATCATTTAATTCTCAAAATAGCCCTCATAATGCTATGGTGCTATGGTTATCTCTACTTTTTTTAGGAAAGCAAAGTAAAACTCAAAAAGCATCAATAATTAGTCTGTGTTACATAACTGCAGAAATCTGTGTAGAAATCTGACTCCAGAGGGAGGCAAGGCTTCCAATCGTTAGAAAACATTACTTCTCCAAAGAAATTAAAACCTGTGTAAAAATTGATCTATTAAAAGACACAACTAAAGTCATGAAAATATAAGTATGCACTCTGTAAATTTCTTCCAAAGTGACTAATACAAAAAATATTATCAGAAGATATTAAATATAACCAGAAAAGCTATTAGAAAATATATTATTTATCTTCAGAATTAAATACATTTAATACTCTCAATATGAATTTGTTTATATTTTGGTAACTTTTTTGTTTTATTTGTTTTGTTTGTTTTGTTTTGCACCCTGGTAACCCTGCCATTATATTTTGAAAAAATATATTAGAAAACTTTTTGAGGAAAATTTAGGGATGGTCAGTAAGGACAATTCCTAGATAAGCTGGCATGTAAGCTCCCAGGAGATGGTGAGGGGTAAGTGTCAGGGCAATAAAGGGAAACCTATTCGAGGAGAGAATGAGAGGAAGAGCTCTTGAAACCAACAAAAAAAAGGGATGGAAGGCCCTAAATAGTACAGAAAAGGACAAAGGCAATTTAGAGAAGAGGAAGGCAACTGGCAGAACAATCACAATCCGAGAGGCCACCGGGCCACCCCACTGCAGGACTGGGTGGGAGGTGGCCTCAAGAGAAAGTTGTGGCTAGAGGAAGTGCCTGTCACAATCGCACAGACAGGGTGGAGCACTGGAGAGCACAGCTGTGGCTGGGAGCAGACTAGAGGGCTCAGTGGTCCATGGTCCTGATCACTATAAGAGACTAGTCACATGTGGCTTCACATGGGGCCAGGTCTGAGGGTGATGAGAGCAAATTCGTTTGGTGCCATGGCTGCCCCTCCAGTGCAGAACTCAGTGCTATGTTTCTCAGGACACGCCACAGCTTGGACTATGTTGTGCTCCCAGATGCACACACTAAAAAGACTTGAGAGCTCACAGCCCTGCTGTAGTCAACATCCCACTAATCTCCCAGTTAAGAAATGACAGAGGGAGCTGAGAGGAACCCAGCTGGTTTCTGCTGCAGCCCACTCCCCCTCCATACCTGGTGGGCTCCAGAGTCTCCAAGTCCAAACAGCTCCATGGGAAAGAAGTTTTACTTCTCATTGCTTTTTTTCTTACTTTTGCTTTTTTTTTTTTAATCCTTTAATTGGATTTTTTCTTCTCAATTTTTCTCTTTTTAAAATGTCTTAGTTTCCTTTCCCCTTTTAACTTTCCTCATTCATGTTCTCTTTGTACAAAATTTATTTAATCATTTTTAGCTTTTAAGTTTACTCTAACCCTTTCTTTTTCCATAGCTATTGGTGCTGCAGGAGTTTTTAATTGGTTATTATTATATTTCTATGCCTGATTTGTTTTTGTCACGGTTTTAATCTTTCTGTTCAGCTGAGCCTCAGTCACATTGGGTGGGTGCTTTGCCACTGAGCCAACCTCAGCCAGTTGAAATTGTATTTATTCTAGTCACAATCTAGGGATGCTTGAACCCTGGCAGACACTTTGATTTACAGAACAGGGGAGGAAACACCTACAGCTGACAACATGGTCCCATGTCATCACAGCTGGGGTGAACTGAAGCGACTCCCATAGCAATAGTGGACAGAACACTGTGTACACCACACATAGGAGGGATCCCAGCATAGGCCACACCCATACCTTCCAAATCACGCACTGCTGACAGGATTAGAGAAGAAACCACAGAAGTGCACCCCATTTACTATGCTGTCTCCAATATACCTCCAAAGGAACTTCACTCTTGTAAGACCTACAGAAAACACAGGCCCTTCAAGCCCTGTTTCAAAATACATTTGTCACAGTCAAAAAAAACCCATAGGGAATCTAAATTAGAAAATCTACTAAATCAATCTACTTCAAATTAATTTCAACACTACAAAGCAAAAACAAAAAAACCAATATTCCAGGGCACATCCAGAGAAAGCTGCTCACTGAGAAGACCTCACACAAATGTTTCTGAAAGAGATATCTATCCTAACAGATACAGAAATCTCAACATAGAAATACAAGAAATATGAAAAAAGCAAGACAACACAACACCTCTAAAACTTCGTAATACTCCAATAATTCATTCCAGTCATATCAAAGTGAATGAATGGCTTGCCAAATACTTTAAAAGAATGATTAGCAAATTCAAAGAAAATACAAATTAACAGAAGGATAAATTAAGAAAGACAATGAAGGATACAAAAGAGCAATTCAATAAAGAAACAGATTCTGAAAAAGACAAAAAAGAAATCATGAAATGAAAAGTTCAATAAGTTAAAAAAAAAAACTCAGTTGAAAGTCTCACCAATAAACTGACTCAAGCAGAAAAAAAGAATATTCAGAGCTTGAAGACAATGTTGATGAATTATCACATTTGGACAGTAAGGAAAAAATTAGAATAGAACACAAAATCTAAAGGATACCAGTAAAGACATGAAATGTATATAATCAGAATAAATGAAGGAGCTGAATTACAGGCTAAAGGTACAGAAACCTTGTTCAGAGAATAAATGCTTAAAATTTTCCAAATCTTGGAAAGGAATGGATATTCAAGCATAGGAGGCATTTACAACCCCAAATAGACATGACCAGAAAAAAAAAATCTCTCAACATATTAAACTTCCAAAAGTACATGCCAAAGAAAGAATACTGCAAACAAGCACAAAGTCACTTATAAAAGCAAACCCAGTAGAATAATAGCAGATTTCTCAGCAGAAACCCTAAAGGTCAGGAAGGCATATAATGATATATTTCAACCTCTGAAAGAAAATATTGACAAACTAGATTACTAGGATCCAGAAAAGTTATTCTTCAGAATCAAAGGAAAAATGAAGCATAAGCTATAGGAATTCATGAAACACAACATTACAGAAGATACTTGTAAGAATCCTCCACATAGAAGAGTAGATAGATGAGAATTAGGAAAGAATCAAACATGACTCAGTAAACCATCAAACTGTGAATATGAATAAGGAAGAAAGAAGTGAAGTAGATTATTCGAATTAGCCATAGGCAGGGGAAAAATGACAAGAACTAGAACATATCTTTCAATGATAACCATGACTATAAATAGTTTTAATTCTCCAATTAAAAGACAGACCGGCTGATTAGATTACAAACAAAGCCCAACAATCTGCTGCATGCAAGAAACTCATCTCATGTATGGCAAAGACATACACCGACTGAAAGTATAAGAATGAAAAACAAGCCAGGCATGGTGGCACACTCCTGTAATCCTAGCACTCAGGAGGCTGAGGTAGGAGGATCGTTGCGAGTCTGAGACCAGCCTGGGCTACAAAGTGAGCCCAAGGCCAGCCTGAACTGCACAGTGAGACCCTGCCTCAAAGAGGCAAGAAAAAAAAAAAAAGAATGAAAAACAATAATCTAAACAAATGGAATCCAAAAGTAAGCAGGGAAAGGGGTAACTCATATTCAATGAAATGGATTTTAGGTAAAAATTGGTCAGAAGAGACAAAGGTTACTACATATTGATAAAATGATCCATGAAGAAGACATAACAGTTACAAATGTATATGTACCAAAACACTGGATAGCCAACTTTATAAAACAAGCACTAAAAGACATAAAGGGAGAGACAGGTTCTAATACAATGGTGTATAACTTAAATACTCAATTCTCACCAATACAGAGATCACCTAGACAATAATAACAACACCCAACCAAAAAAATAAAAGATAAAAAACCATAATTAAATTACACTATTAAGCAAATGGCTTTAACAGACATCTACAGAACATTCCATCTAACACACAAAGAATATACACTTTGTCAGAATATGGAACATTTTTCAAAATAGATCACATTTTAGGTCATAAAGCAAGTCTTAACAAATACAAAAAAAAAAATTTCTTGTATCTTAGATCACAATGGATGAAACCAAAAATCAAACAGCAAGAGAAACTACAGATTTATACAAACACAAGGATATAGAACAATAAATTTTTGAGTAAACAGTGAGTCACTGAAGAAATCAGAGGGAAATTAAAAAATCCTAGAATCAAGTGAAAAGGAAACAACATACCAGAAGCAGTAAGGTACAGTAAAAACAGTACTAACAGGGAAATTGATGGCTATGAGTGCCTACACTTCAAAAAATGTTACATAAATAATCAATTGATACAAGAGAAAGTATTAGGAATGTAACAAAGCCCAAAACATTAGAAGAAAATAAAAAATAAACATCAGAATAGAAATAAATGAAATAGATATGATAAGAATACAAAGGATTAATGAGATAGAATAGTTTACTGAAAAAAATAAAATTGACAAACTCCTAGGAAAAATAACCAAAAGAAACAGAAGATCTAAATAAATTAAAAACATAAAGGGGTATTACAACGTGTACCACTGAAATAAAGAGGATCATTAGGGAATGCTTTGAAAACTTATCTATAATAAATTGGAAAATCCAGAAAAATGGAAAAATTTATAGACACACAAGTTAAGCCCACATTGAACTGAGTATATAAAAACTTAAATAAATCAATAACAAGCAGTGAGACTGAAGCAGTAACAAATAGTCTCCCAAAAAAATACAAGCCTGGGACCAGATGGATTCACTGCTAAATTTTATAAGATTTTTAAACAACATCAATGCTTCTTAAACTACCCTATAAAAAAAGAAAAGGAACCCTTGCAAACTCATTCTATGAGGCCAGTATTACCTTTCTATCAAGACTTGATAATGATACAACAAAAAGAAAACTATGGTTCAATATCTTTGATGAAAATAGATTTTAAAACTCTCAACAAAGTACTAGCAAATTGAATTCAACAACAAATTAAAAGATTATACATCATGATCAAGTTGATTTCATTTTGGGGATGCAAGGATGGTTCCACATTCACAAATCAATAAACATAATACAGCATATAAATAGAATCAAGGATTTTTTTTAAAAAAATCACATAATCATCTCAATAAATGCAAAAAAGCCCTTGATAAAATTCAACACCCTTGCTTGATAAAAGTCCTGAAGAGCAAAGGATAATACCTCAATGTAGCAAAGGGTATGCATAACAAATCCATAGCATCATACTAAATGGGGGAAACTAAAAGCATTTCTTCTAAAGTCAGGAATGAGATAACAGTGTCCACTCACATCACTCTTATTCAAAGGAGTATTTGAAATTTTAGCCACAGCAGAGAGGCAAGAGAAATAAATCAAAGAAATAAAAACAGGGAAAATGGAAATTAAATTATCCCTTTTTGCAAGATATAATTCTATACTTACAAACCCTAAACATTCAACCAAAAGACTTAGAACACATAAAGTCAACAAAGTGGTAGGATTTAAAAATCAACATACAAAAATCAATAGTTTTTCTATATATCAATAATAAACCATCTGAGAAACAAATCAGGAAAACAATTCCATTCACAATAGCTTAAAAACAAAAACCAAACCAAGAAGTGAAAGCTATAATGAAAACTACATGAAACTGAAGAAAAACTGAAGACACCAGAAAATAGAACTTTTGCATTCATAGAATGGAAGAATTAACATTGTTAAAATGGTCATACTACTAAAAGTAACCTACAGATTTTGTGTGTGTGTGTGTGTGTGTGTGTGTGTGTGTAGACAGCGTCTCACTCCGTAATTCAGGCTGCCCTTGAACTCACTATTGTAGCTCAGACTGACCTCAAACTTGAGGCAATCCTCCTGCCTCGGTCCCCCAAATGCTGGTATTACAAGAATGTGCCACCATGACCATCTGGCAATTTTCAGATTTGATCCAATCTCCACTCATCAAAATACCAACAACCTTCTTCACAAAACTAGAAAAAAGAAATCTTAAAATTCATACAGACACCCACACAAAAATAAACAAATAAACCCAAATTGTCAAAGAGATCATAAGCAAAAAGAACAATATCAGGGACATCACAATATCTGATTTCAAAATATACCACAGAGCCATAGCAACAAAAGCAGCTTGGCATTGGTATAGAAAAAGACATACAGGCCAATGGAATAGAATAGAGGATTCATAAATACCACACACCTACTGCCATCTGATATTAGACCAAATGGCCCAAATCATACATTGGAGAAAAGATAACCTCTTCACCAAATGGTACTGGGAAAATGGGATACTCACATTTAGAAGATTGAAACTTGACCCTTATTTTTCACTATTAACAAAAGTCAACTCAAAATGAATGGAAAGATCTTAATACTGTATAAGAGCTGGAACTGAAACAACTAGTGGAAAATATTTCAAGGGAACACATTCCTGAACAGGAAAACAGCTCCGGAAATAAAAGTAACAACTGACAAGTGAGATTTCACAAAGGAAACAATCAACAAAATGACAAGTTAAAAAATGGGAGAAAATTTTACAAGCTGTTTTTCTGAAGAGGATTAATATCCATAGTATATAAAGAACTTTAAAATATTTTTTCACAATAAGAACAAGTAGTACATTCAATGAATGGGCTAATGATCTGAACACATACTTCTCATAAAAAGTACAAGTGGCCAATAAATACATGAAAAAATTTTTAGCCATCAGGGAAATGCAAATCAGAGCATCACTGAGATTCCATCTCACGAGTCAGAATGTCTACTAATTACTAACAAAACAAAAAACTAAATGCCGTTGAGAATAGGGTGGAGAAGAACCCTCTACACCAATGATGGGAATGCAAATTCCATTGACATTAGTACAACCACAATGAAAAACAGTATAGAGGTGTCTCAAAAAACTAAAACTAGAGCTAGTATGATCCAACTATTCTATTCCTGCATATATACCCAAAGGAAATGAAGTCACCATACAAGGCATACCTGCATACCATATTTACTGTGGCATTATTCACAAGAGACAAGGTATGGACTCAGCCTAGGTATGGGTCTATCAACAGATAAATGGGTAAAGAAAATATGGGATACACAACAGATTATTATTCAACCACAAAGACTCGTGATTTTTCAGGAAAAGGATAGAAATGGAGCACATCATGATAAGCAAACATAAGCCAAACACCAAAAGACAAGCATGGTATGTTTTCTGTCATAAATGGAAACTTAAGAAGAGGGTAGGTTAAGAGATGGTATTGGAGGAGCACATATGATCAAAGCACAATATATGTAGGTTTGGAAAGGTCACAGTTAAACCCATTAAATATGTACAATGGGATATGCTTTAATAACGGTAATTCTTAAACATCAGAGAAAAAATGTAAGCTCTTAAAGGGCAAAGATATCTATTTTTCTCATCACATGTGCATATCTAATACAAAATTTTCTAAGAGAGTGTCTATCCTTACATGTTACCTAATTCTTAACCCTTCAATGCTATCACTATGATCTCATACAATTAAAACACCCTTCTGACTGGTCACTACTTCCACCTTTGCCTCCAACACAAAGCCACAATAAATACATTTGCAAAGAGCCAGATAATTCCAATCCTTTGTTCAAGATGTTGCAAATGGCTTCCCATGTCTGTGAGAGTAAGGTGAGAGATCTTAGGATGCTTAATCTATCATTTCTTGTTCCATTACACGTGCGTCTGTGTATCTGGTGGAGCTGGTGCTGGTGATCAAATCCAGGGCTCAAAACAAGCTAGGTCAGGGCTCTACCATTCAGCCGAGTAAGCTTCCAGCTCTTAACACTCACCTCAGTCCACTCATCTCCTGCTAATCCTGTTATGCAATCCCATTTAAGACCTTTACCAAACATGTACTCTGCTTGGAAAGCTCTGCTCCACGTTTGTTTTCTATTGACTTGATATCCTTACTCAGATGTCTTTTCCCCCATTTAAAATCACGAATTACTTACTATCCACGTTTTTCCGCTCACTTCCATAGAATTTTGTCACCCTTCTAAACATTGCATGTCATTATTTATGAATTGTCTCTATTCTGTGTATCCTAAATACTTAGCACCATGGCTAGAACATAAATATTTGAATGACTGAAACTTTAGGTGCCAGGAATGTAGCTCAGTGGCACAGCACCTACCTGGCAAACATGAGGTTGAGTTCAATCCCTGGTACTAGAGGAAAAAAAGAAACTTTATATTCTAGATGTAGCTCAGAGGGTAACTAATAGATATAGGTCATGAAACACTACATTTAATCAGGATCAGGATGCTTATTATGGCATGGAGCCTACTTAGTTGTCAGATTTACATCTAAAATAGACACACAGATCAAAGATGTGGGGAAGCTCATTTGAATAGCTCATGATGAAAAACAGAAGGGCCATTAATCAAAATGAGGTGTTATAATAACCAAATAAGCCAAATGTGGGGGCACACGCCTGCAATCCTAGCACTCAGGAGACTGAGGCAGGAGGATCAATTCAAGTTCAAGGCTACTCTGAACTACATGGTGAAACCATCTCAAATCCTCCAACTGACTTATCTCCAACTCCTCTTTTAGGCTTAGCAATGTTTCTTTATTTTTATTTTTTTTGTACCAGGGATTGAACTCACAACTTCACTCTTGCCAGGCAGGTGCTTATGCCTCTGAGCTAAATCCCCAGCCCAATATTTATTTGATTATACAAATATTGTAGTAATTCTGCTTGGTTTCTAGGCAATATTTTAACTTACAAATCAATAAATAATTTTAATCTGGATAAAGCATGAATGTCATGTTCATTTAACATCACTCTACAATAATCTGACAGGTAACCGGAGAAATGTTTTTGTTTCAGAAGGTATTCACAGACTTGTGAGATTTTTTTTAAAGACAAGACTATTATTTTAAAAAAAGATGAAACATACTCTTCAATGAGTAAAACTTTAAAATAGTTCTGCACAGTTTATAAAGTAACCACTTCTTGTGGCTTTTTAAAATATGATCAAATATATTTATTTGTTGTATCTGATCAGTATCTCAGCAAGTGGTTTTTACTGTGCAAAATGGATAGTTTGTTCTAATCTTTGCAAGGGCTTTCTTCAAATTTTGTATCATACTCTGAACAAAAATGCCATAAAAGAAATACAACTTTCTACTTGCTGGTTTTAATTTTTTTTAAAGTGAATCTAAAGCAGGCATGGTGACGCACATCTGTAATCCCAGCACCCAGCAGGCTGAAGCAGGAAGATTGCTGCAAGTTCAAGAGCAGCTCAGGCTACAAACTGAGCTCAAGGCCAGTCTGAACTATACAGTGAGACCCTGTCTCAAAAAGACCAGAAAGAAAAAAAAAAATCTAATTTACTGTAGAAAGCTTTACCATAAACATGAAAAATCTTGCATTGTCCCAAATGTATCATTAGGAAAAAATTTAACCTAGGCAAAATAGTATTTATGCTTCCATTTTATTGTTTTTAAGAGTTAAACTGCCACCTCAGTAGTCTTATGAGCAATATAATGAAACATACATACATTTAGACTTACGTCCATCATAGCTTCAAAGGGTTCCCTGAAATAAGGCTGGGATTCACATCTTTTTCCTTAAGAAACACTAACTAATTTTGTTTTCCTTCTACCCACCCACCCTCATTCAAACAATTAACTGATGAATTCAAGTCTAACATTAAAAATTTGTCTCCTATAAGACACTCATCTGATCTGCCTCCCTGCATAACATGTTTATTAAACCTAAATCATTTTTAAAAGCCTATAGGAATTCTCTTAACATACGGAATTTTAGCATGATAGTTTTTTTTTTTTTTTCTGTTTTGTCCAAAACACAGGCTAGGTGGTTTCTCACATTTTTGATGCTAACAAATTTCAATAAAAGCAGAAGAGCTCTTCACAAATAGCTGAGAAGCTCTAAAGTGAATTTGGCTATTTTCTAATTACATGACAAAGAATGGTTTGGATTTTTAATAGTAATATTTTAACAGATCCTAAACAGGGGCATGAATAGGAATCAAGTTTGCACCAGTCCAAGTACCTACAGTAATATGATAGAAGCACTCACCACCAATATTTCACACTATTTCACTCTCATGCTCCTAATAACAAGAATTTCTCCCTAGAAATAGTGCATTAACAAACTAGTCTCTCAAACTGCTATGTGTGAAAAATTACTTAAGAAAAAAGTGTATTATTTTTGGCCAGTCAAGAGCAAAAAGGCCAGTTATATTAACTGTTCTAAGTTCAGAAAGTTTTGTATCTGATCACTCCAAAATGAAAATTTGTTTTGCCTGTACCAGACAGAATAAAATGGTAAATTAGCAAAGAGCTCATCCTTTGTTGAAAAAGAAGTATGTTCTAAATTTATATACTACAAACTACCTAATAAATGATGTCTGCATACCACGCGTCATGTTTATATTATGCACCATTTTAGGAGGGAGGAAAAGTTCACAGGGATTTCTTCAGAGGATATATAATAATATCCTAAGAATGGTGATTTATACATATAAGATCTGTATAAACCGTAAGTGGTCATCTTAGCTGGACTGTAACAAGCCCCAATAATGCAAAAGCTGACTCTAAAGGCACCTATAAAGCACTGAAATTCACCATTTAGTCATTACCTTTTTCTCCAATACAAAGTTATCTGGTAGTCATTATGGTTAATGCCATGCTAAAACGTTACAAATTTAGATCACTTGACCAATAAAAGGAACAGGAAATAATAGTTTTTAAATTTCAAGTTAGAGGAAAAACTCATCACACAAGCAATGAAACCTGAGCATATACTAGTTTTGTGATTACAAGAACATTCCTCATTAATACAATATTCAAATTCCTCCAAAGCATTTCAATTTTAGTTTAAAACCCAATAAACAAGAACCCACATAAGCAAAGAATTTAAACTACCATGAAATGAGGATTTATATAAAGCCTATCAGCCCTAAATATTTAGCTTAAGACAATGAGCAGAGAAAATGTCATCTATATAACACCAATTGAACAGTTCTATAAAATAATGTTATTTAAGATTAGTAAGTGTGGTGCATCGTGTGATTCCAACCATTCAGGAAAAACAATGAGTGACAGCATACCCCTCCCCTGCAGCTTGGAGCCTGTAGAGTATTACTTTGGCTGTATCCTCCCGAATAATTAGAACGCCATTTAGTAACATCAGCATCTTAGTACTGGAATTTCAATGTATTTTGGTGTCCCTAAGGCTGTCTAAATGCAAGAAGGCATCTGAGTGAAATGTATTATATACTTACTACATCTCAAAATTTCAGTGCCTTAAATGTGAAATATTCTTATCATTTAACAGTCTGCCTTATAGCAAATTCTACTTTAAGGATTTTATTATAACTTTGGGAAATTAGTGGTAAAACATATGATTTTAAAAAACAGTATGTGGCTGCACTTAAGTTCACATAAAAATAGCATTTTTACAACCATATTGAAATTTAATCCTTTTACACAGGTTAACAAAATGTATCACAAGAAAAACTAAACATTGGGTTTACCAAAAGCTGTACTTTTGAAGTAGAACAATGAAAATTTTTCAAATTTTACAAATGGTCACTTCTGAGTCAATTTACCACACTAGGGGAACAAAGCTGTTAAAATGTAACTGTGCTCAACCAAGCCACTGAACTGCACTACAGTATAGTACTTGAAATCAATCCTAAGGTCAAGATTGAAAACCATTTCAAGAGACAAAAGACTTATGTGTTTTACAGTCACCTTGTAAGAGGTACTTTTCCTTCCCAAAAGTCAAAGCTTAACGAAAAGACTGACTTAATTTTTTTCCTCATGTCTCCAGTTCAAAACGCTATTTTCATTGGTAATAAGGTCTGTATCTTGTCTGATCTGGATGATGTGGTCCAGGAATTGGGGTTTGAGAAGGCGGACCCTGCATTCGTGGAGGAGGTGGTGGCCCTCTTGGTGCAGGCCATATACCAGGACTCATTCCCCCTGGTTGTGTAAAAGGAGGGCTGAGAGTTCCTTGATCTTCAGTAAACTGGGGTAAAGAGTTAGGATTATAATGGTGAGGAGGGGGTGCAGTTACAGGTGGACCACCATGTTGAGGTGGGGGAGGTCCTGGAGGAGGATGATTCATATAAGGTGGCATCTGGGCAATAATATGTCCAGGGGGAGGGGTTATTGGTGGTGGAGCAGAGGTCATTGGTGGAGGTGGAGCTTGACTATATACCAAGTGAGGAGTACCTGCAGCCTGGGGAGGATGTGGCATTGGATGACTGATTGGAGGTGGAGGAGGTGGGGGAGGTGCATAATGTTGCTGTGGAGGCATAATATGATGAGGGTGCGAAACCACTGGTTGACCCTGATATTCAGGATGATGGTGAGCAGGTGCTGGGGCAGGAGGTGGTGGTTCTCTAGCACCTGAATTTGAGTCATCCTGTATAGGGACAGTTATTAAATTGCTGTGTTTTCTTGTTGAGATACGAAAGGTTTCCTGACTGACCGAGCGAGGTGGTGGTGGAGCCATGGACAATTCTGCGGGAGGAGCACGAATATCCTCATGTGGCTGATTATAGTGCTCATGTGGCACATGCTGCAAAGGAGGTGGTGGCATCATGATGTGCTGCTTTGGTGGAATATGGCTCATGTGGTGCTTGTCTGGCGGCATTATAAAGCGCTCAGGGATTTCAGCTGGTGGGGGGGCAATAGGAGGATGAACATTTTCAAGCGAAGCACGGGTGACAGGTTTTCCAGCTCGCATGTGACGATGGTTGATGTGAGCCTGTAAGTCTCTCTGAGACAAATATGTTCTCTTGCACCCTTGAACAATGCTACACATGAAGAGAGAACCTCGTGTACACTGTTCAATTCGCTGCACAGGATCACTGCAGCTAAATTAGAAGGGGGAAAAATTTGATTTAGTAAAAACAGAATGTAAATGCATTTATTTTTCAAAGTATAGCTACTTTTAAATTGTTATGTAACATCCAGCAAAAAGTTCACAATTAAAAGGCAGTTACTCTATATGAAGCTGTAATCACGCTCACTTTCTAGTCTTAGCTACTAAACATCAGCACTTCCATCAACTTTAGAGTCAATCGCATTTGAGTATGTCTAAGGAGACATAAATATCTCCTTTCCCAAACAACTGTGTGCTTTGTATCCATTGTAAGGAAAAGAAATCCAGGAACAATAAAGCAAAGAATCTGCCACTTACAAACACAGAATTCAAACTTGCAGCGTTACTGAACAGTAAGTAGCTGTTGAGCAAACAATACTAAGTGGAAGATGCTTGCCAGGACTACAATGAGGAAGATCTTCCTAATCCCTGGGGTTCTTAACATAAACACGTCAGTTCAGTGTCCTTAAAACAATGCTTCCAAGTTTTCAGACAAATTTACTACTAAAAACTGGTACATTTTCCCAGCTATCAAAATTTAACTCAACATTTCTTAATGACTTGGAGCCAAAACAGTAACTACTCTTCATTTGTATTTAATCCATTCTTGCCTCTAAAGTCTTCCTAAAATAGTGGAAAGAGAACTGAATTTGAAATTCAAACACATGGGACTTAATAATACTGGCTTTGTATTTTGGAAATTATTTAACCACGCTGTGTTTGTTTCCTCATTTATAAAATGGTGTTAAAAATGTGTAATCTATCTAACTCACAATGTTTTTTATAGTTATTTCACCTCACCCAAAAGAGTATTCTTAAGATCAAATGAAACAATGAAGGTAACTATTTAATCACCAGTTAAGCACTACACAGGTATAGATATAAGCTGTAACCACTCAGTATATGTGTAAGGTCATTTGACACTATTAAACAGTTCTGTACTGATTATAAACTTTGCTGACTTTTCAATGAGGCTGGCACTCCTTGACACAGTATACTTCCCTTCAGTGGCCATTTGCCACACATCTCATTTTTGCATCAACTTTCCTATATAAACTAGGAAACACCTCGCAGTTATCAGTTTACAAGGCACTTCTTTTGGATGATGCCTAACATCAGTAGCATACAGTGTTTCCAATAACTTTGCTTGCCATTTCCTCACTTCCTGATCTGGGTTTGTTGATCAAGGTAGGTTTCTGACCTGAAACAGCTAAGGATCACACAGGTGAGTGGCTTACTGAAGTTCCACTCAATACCTTGAAAACTAAGTCTTCATTCAAATATTATCATTATAACACTAATATTATCATTTATAACACTTAGGTAAAAGAAAATCTTTTAAATTATTTGTAAACACATTACAAAGTACTTTATCACATCTGAAATCTTTTCTGCCAGTGAAGCAACCAAATTTACTAAAGTGAAGGGACACTGAATTTGAAAATTAGGCATTAGAGAAAACATCCAAAACACAAAGTACTTCTAATTTCATAATTATAATTCCACACAATATCTTTAAACCCACAGTACCAGGTTTTATAACATTCCTTCAAAAAGCTAGTAAGATATGCTTTTTAAAAAATCAGTTGTTACTGAATTGTCAAAAAACCATCCCTGTGTCTTCCTGGGTTGCAATTTCCCATACCATAAAAGTGTGTCATCCAGGCTGGGGCTGCAGCTCAGTGACAGAGTACTTGCCTAGCATCCCCAGGACTTTGTGTTTTATCCTAAGTACTGAAAAAAATAGTATGGCAGGAGGTAAGTTTATACCTTACAACTGTTCACAGCAACCAATACTATAAATCTTGAGGCAGCTTCAAGCACAGGTTATAAGGACTCTAGGAGGTCTATGGTTGTTCCAAGGAAGCTCCCCTAAGTCTTCCCAAAGCCTTCCTTATGAGGGGTTCCAAATAACTAAATATAAAAACTACTACTTTAGATACCTTGAGATCATTCCAAGGACTAGTTCTTCATAATTTGAGTCTATGGCATTCTAATATCCCAAGACATACTAACAACATTTGAATGCAATAGAAGCTTATATATACATAGTGCTTATTATATATGAGGTTCTATCTATCTTCCCACCCATCTACCTATCAGTCATGTATCTTCACTTATTCCTAAAATTAACCCAGGGACAGAGGCAGAATTGTTAGCCCCATTTTACAAATTTAAAAAACAAAACTAAACTAACCTATGTCACACAGTTAATAAATCACAGGACAAAGATTTAAACTCAAGAATTCCAATTCCAGAGTCTCTATTTTCAATCATTATATCATACTGCACTACCTCTAGAACACATCACTGAAAATAGTAATAATTTTACAATAATAATTGGCTTTGGCTTACAATATCAAGTCTGTGTCTGTTTTTTGTTTGCTTTCTTTTTGCTTTTTTGAATCAGGGTCTCGCTATATAGATCAGGCTGGGCTCAAACTCATGGAAATACTCCTGTCTCAGCCTCCTGAATGCTGAAATGCAGGTATGCACCACCACACCAGCTCAGGTTTATGATGACATGTAGATTTATCATTTTGGCCAATGTGAATTGACTGAGAGTGGGTGCCTAGCGCTATTTTAAGAAAGCTAATGCAAACTCTGGGTTCATACAGAAAGCTTATCTATGTCTATACATCTGATCTGACCCCGATCTTTAACTCAGTTTATAAATCAGTTCACTATAAACTCTTACCCTGGACACATCTTATCTCCCTTTTTCTCATGTAAAATAGCACAGTCATAGCAAAAAACATGTTTGCAAGGAATCTGTAAATAAAGACAGCATAATTAATACACTGACAGTTAACACATTGGAACAATTTAAAGTATTTCCATAAAAAACAGTAAACATAATGACCTATACACAGAAAGAAAGAACATGAGAAATCTTAAAATGACATTTATTAAGTACTATGTAAAGGCAATAGTTAACCTTTTTTACTCACAAAGTCTTCTGAGAATGGTTGCAAGTTCTGGCCCCTTTTCCAATAAATATATGCACATATATCTGCTTATATAACTTTCTAGAGTTATAAACCCTTATAACTGCTTATAACTTTCTAGAGTTATAAACCCTATAAACAGCTCTTAAATATTAAAAGCTCTTGAAACACATTGTAAACATTTCTGTTATCTCCTATTCTGAAACTATTCTAAAGCACAAAAATAACCATTACATTAAATTCATATTATTCCAAGAACTCCCTTAGCTATGCCATAAACATGTTTCGAACTTAGTTATTAAACAATGATAAACCTCTACTTAAATTTCTGAATCTTACCTCTACACAAATGCTTACATTTACAAAAATAGGGTTTAATTTATTAATACTTACCATTCGCCCATAGATTTTAATAGGCAGTCCACATTTGTCACAGAAATGAACTGGTGTATCATCCTTTTCACCTAAGATGTTTATCTGTTGAAATGATATAATTAAAGTTTCTTCCCAAGCAATTCTAAACATCATGTCTAAAATTCACACAATTAAAAAATGGTTACAATTTTGTAAGAGTTATTAACTAGGAACTGAATGCAGGGCTTCTGTCACATTCCCTGTTTCCCCCCATCCTCCCACCACATTCTGAGACAGGGTCTTGCTAAGTTGTGAAGTTGCCCAGGCTGGGCTCAAATTTGTAATCATCTTACCCTAGTCTCCCAGAGAACTGTGATTACATATTTTTTTTCCTCTTTCTTTTTAAATAGTGGTCCATTACATTTTACTTAACTTTACTGAAAATTCCTTCAAATTATTTTTAGAAATAGTACAAAAGGGCATTTAAAAAAGCAAACGATCCATGTATGCTGGAAAAAAAAACAGATTAATAAAAATTCATACCATTTTTTACATATTCAGCCTTGTAAGTATTTAATACTTGATTTTTCATTTTTAGCTATACCTTAAAGTCCCAAAACAGATGTTCAGGAAATCTTCGCTGATTTCCAAACAGTTCTTCTTCATTATAATCAAATCCTTCTGAGGAAAAAAAGTATTACCTGTTAACTTTTCAAATCTCAAATTTCATCTATGAAGTGTGTGTGTGTGTGTGTATATATATATATATATATAGCCTTATTCACTTTCAAAGCTCCAAGAACAGACACAGACCAGCTTAAAACATTGACCAGAAGTAATCTTGGTGACGACCAAGCCCAACTTTATTACTTTATAATTGAGAATACTTCTGGGGACTCGGACAGGCCAAGCACATGCTCTATCACTGAGGTGTGTCCTAGTCATACTATCATGATTTAAGAACATTCTGACTTCAAATATACTTATTTAGGGAGAGAAATCCTGCAGTGAAAGAAAATATAAGGCATAGTTACAGCACTCTGACTTTAATAGAGAAATATAGATTGCTACAATAGAACAGAAAATTTAGACATAGGTACAACTACTTTCATAACTTTAATGTTAATGGCAAGACTCCTATTCAGCAAGGAAAAAGCAGATTATTCAGAGAGCTGGTTAGCTATTTACAGAAAAAAATAAAGCAAGACCTTAACTGTTTTTGTTTTGAAAAAAGTCAAATAAGCATTTCTAGAATTGTTCCAAAGCGAAGGTCAGCACTTTTTCTATAAAAGGCCAGATAGTAAATGTCTCAGGCTTTATAGGATTCTGCTGTCATAGCATGAAAGCAGGCAGCTATAGACAATACTTAAATGAATGGTCAGAGCTGTACTACAGTAATTTTATTTATAAAAACAGACAGATTTGGCCCATAAATAATAGTTTGCTAATCTGTATTAAAAGGTAAGACAGGAAAACTATTTTATATTCATGGACCAACAAAAAGGAAGCCATGTTTATTTTGTTCTGAGACAAGGTCTCACTTTGTAGTTCAGGGTGACCTTGAACTCACTATATAGCCCAGATTGGTCATAACTTCTAAAGGAAGACGTTTTTAAGAATGTTTTAAGTCTACAAAGTCTTAAGAGCCAAGAACAATAATCTGACTACATAGAATCTTAAGGCTCTTTACAGTAAAAATTTTATACAAAACACAAAAGACCAGTGGAGAAAATACATACTATAAAGTAGCCAATTGAAACAAAAATTGTTTCAAGTTTATAATGCTGAATATTGACATGAGGGTATATAAACTAACGTATCCTTTTTGAAGAGCAATCTGACAGGATCTACAAATTCTAAAATATACAATAGCATTAAATGTCTCAATGTTTGCAAAGTACAAATTCTAGAAAGCATATTTAATAGCCTGTATAACATTACTATAACAAAAAATAGAAAAATCAATAAACTATGGTATATCTATAAATGAAACATCTAAACCTATTTTTTTTAAAACTGAGATTACATCTGTACATACTGATAAGGCATGCAAAACATCAAATGCAGAATACATGAAAAAAAGCAGTTACACATAAAAAATTAATACTGTCATACAAGAAATTCTTCACAGATTATCTTTGGAGGGACAGATTGTAGAGGAACAGGGGCTAATTTTACTTTTAATGTTATGCTTTCTAAAATACTGTTTAGTTTTTCGTTTTTTAATAGGAAACTCATAAAGAGAAGAAAAAAGTAAAAGATGCTAAAATAAGATGTCAACCAAAACATCTGAAGAATAAATAAAGTATGTAAAAAAAACTTTTAAAGGTAGCTATAAGTAAATATGACCACAAGATTTATTTAGTACAATCAGAAAGACTGTTGGATCATTAAATTTACATAAATTACCTTCATCACCAGCTGGAGCCTTCGCAGGCATCCTGTTTATAGTCCTCTGAGTTCGAGGTGTAGGTTTGACTTTGTTTGCTTGCTTGGAGATGAGTTTTATAGGAATTCGTCTGCGAACATCAAGACCACCCAGCGATCCAGAACTATTAGTGCCTTGTAACTCATTGTCTATGTTAAAAAAAATAAAATATAATTTTCTATTAGTTCTTTTTGAACATTATTCTGTCATAGGTAATAAAACAATATAACCAACAATATCAAATGTCAAAGGTCTTGGTTCTGGTTTTGAGTAGCAGTTAAACGCTGCTAATTTTCTCTATCTTGGATAAAACTTTAAAGCGATGCTTTTTAATTAGCTCCTTTTGGGACATGAAACTCTTTACTTTTCCCTACAAAAACAGACAATAAAATCTTTCATGTAACTCTAGAATAATTTATAGAAACACAAAACCCTCATGAACCCAAAATAAGAATTTGTCTTAAAGAAACTCCAAGAGATTTTTTAAAACTAAAAAAACAAAAAAAAAGAAAGAAAGAAAAGAAACAAACCATTTCTATCTCTGTGTCTGATCATCAAGCATGCAAAATAGACAATAAATCTACTAAATCTATGCATGAAATTTACATCAGGACAATCAAACTGGAAACACAAACTAGAAGGCAAAATTAAATAATGCATCTGAAATTTGTTAATTTTAAGGAAAATGATTAACTCCTTAGTGTAAAATGACTTTTCTAAAATGTATTCAGACATATAATAAAATAATTGCATATTTAGTAGAAACATGCAAAAATGCACTTATGCTATAACATTTCTAGAGACACACAGGTGACTAAATTATTCTTAGCACTGTAATATAAAACAATAATTTAGGAAGATACAGGATTTCTAACTTCAACTGAGTTAAAATAACTGACGTTTTCTAGTCTTTGTGTTACTATCTATGAAATAAATTAACTCATGTCCCATGAGTAGCAAGTGCATTATTTCATAAACTAACTCATGTAATGCTTAACAGTTATGCTTTTTTCAAGTATATTAAAAGATATAAAATAAAACATTCAACTTTATGCAGAGACAAAAAGGAAAATGCTCTAGGAAATACAACGTTTTTTCCTACTTGCAATGTTTTAAATATAAGTTACTGAATAAAGCCATGGACTGCTCCTGCAAGAAATATTACATTCCACACCGATAACCAAATCGTCCACATAAAATTCAGTTAAGACAAATGAGGAAGCAATAAATTAATACTAAAGACTTCCAAGTCTGTAAGCATTGCAGACACCTGTTAAATGCATTCATTCTCATTTTTTGTGAGTATATAAAATGAAAATTCAAAATGGGGCCTAAATGATTATTTTAAGTATCTTTGTTGTCTACTTTCTACTCTTATAATGGGTAATCTTACACACACACACACACACACACACACACACACACACAAATCACAGAAGAGCTGGAGATGTAGCTCTCAAATTCACAGGTACAGTGTTTGCCTAGCAGGCAAAATACTCCAGGGTTGAATCCTCAGTACTGGGTGGGGAGGTCACGGAATATGGATTTCACAGATAGGTAAAAACCTTGAGGATAAACCCAACTTGATCAACTTTCAACATTTCACTAACTGGTCTAACAAAATGATTAGTGTATTTTATCTATTTTTCACTGCATTTGCCTGTCTATATAGAATGACTCACAGGCAATGCAATGGCTGAAAGATATGACAGAGTGACTTTTTCTTGCACAAAAAGTATTTCTGACTTTCCAATGAACTTAAAAAAAGCTGTTGTAAGCAGGTAGTTAATCTTGTCCTTCAGATATTAAAAAGACGCTTTAATGGTTTTACCTTTGTGAATGGAAACACCAACATTTCACTACAAATCCTTTTCACATTACCCTGAATACTTAAGATCTCTATTGCTGACATAACCAATCTTTTAAGCGTCTGTTTTCCCTTGAAACTTTGCTGCTTACAGACTGTAAGTTTGAAAGCACAGCATTTAATTGTGACAATATTCTGGGTTGGGGATTTTCTGATTTTTGCTTAAATTAAGAAAGTAAACAGCTTGATTTCTTTTTAATAATAGCAAAACATAAAGTGCATAACAAAGGCCTTGGTATAGTAAATACAAAGAGAGAACTAAGAATAATTTTCCATTGAAGGCGAATCTACTTTCAAGAAGAGTAACACCTATATATAATTTTAAAATATTTAGGATTTTCTCTTCAATAAAGTGAACAAAAATATGTTTTAGTACAAAAGTGCTAATTCTTAGAAAAACCAAAGAATGGAATCAATTGTTAATTGGGAGTTTCCTGAAGTGATTTTCTTTTCTAGTAAAATTCTATTAGAACATCTTCAATTCAAATTTAATTTTAATTATGATCATATAATGGGTCACTTTTGTATAATATTCAAGATTTCATCAATTTTCCCAAAGACTTCCTTATCCTTTGACATTAAAATTGCTCTTTTGAGATGCCTATATGGTCATGACATCTTCAATTTACTAGATAACTGGTCAATTTGTCATTTGCCAATGGCTCTGTAATTCAAATAGTTATCAAATTCATGTCTATGAATTTCACGAAAACCTGAATCTTTTTGCAAGGTTTGTAATTTTTTCATCAAGATCAATGAACAGCAACTAATATTGTTTTTTGATATGAAAAATTAAGGACAGTAACACAAAGGCATTACGAAATAGAAAACAAGCTAATGATAAGCAGAAAATATACCTGACTCGAAACTCCTTTTTTAACTGGTCAGCTCATTAGTGAGTATTTACGTGTTAGGATGACTTATTTCTGTAGGAAGTTTGTAACTTATGAAAGTAGGATAATAAATATTTTTTTATATATTCACTTCTTTATTTCTACTCAATCACTTCACATTCACTTAAAATCTTTCACATTCACTTAAAGTCTTGCACAGCCCTGAAACCAGATTTACACCTTCTTTTGCAATCTCATTTTAAAGCTCTTTTCTTTTTACCAAGTAGGCTATTGCCTACTAGCCTCCTCTTAGTGCCTTTGTACTTACTGAAAATGCTCTCCTTTCTGCTTCATTTCCTGACAGGACCCTTCTCAACTGATCTCAGCTTAACTAATTAATACCATTCCGGAAAAACATTCCCTGACTATCCTCTCTGAAACTTCCTACTCCACAGGACCCGTTATTCTTCAGAACACTCCACATTTTTAAAAGCCTGTCTTCTCCAAGAGAACGCAGTCTCCAAAACAGCTTAGTCCTGTTGCATACCGTTCCCTCTCCAGGCCTACAACCATCTGTGCATATTTAGCATAAACAAACATATACATTACACACATAAGTAAGTAGCTAATGACTGAGGACATTACAATCAATGCTTTTAAAAAAAACTCTTTTTTTTTTTTACTTGTGCTATGATGGACATTACTGTCTGAAGCACTTACTAACCCCAGCGCATTCACTCAATAGCCAAGAATCGTAAGAGAAGCCAAGAAACACAAAGAAGGGATGGAGCCAGTCTTACTTGCAGAGAGGGATGAAAATGTCTTCATTTTAAGATCTTCTTTGTAAATGTTCCCAAATGATGAGAAAGGGCCACAGCAGATGCGCGGGCCATGCTTTGAAAGGCTTAAACAGAAAAGCTGCTCTGTTTATGATTTTTGAAAACTATATTCGACTCTAGTCTCTACAACCTCTAGTCCATGAAGGAAGGGAGAGACGATTAACGATAGGAGGTGACCATCGCCGCTCCCGCCCAAAGCTGGCTGAGACAGCAGGAAGTCTCCAACTCACTTTCGCCCATCCACTCTCAGCGTAATGAGGCTTCTCCAACTCTAAGAGTGGAATCCAACCGCCACTGCCCCATAACGTAAGGGAGAGTAGCCAGGTTAAAGGGGAAAAAAGAGCTAGCATTTTCCCCTTCCCACGAAGCCTGCGCCGCCCACTGTCAGGGTCTGGAGCTCCGCTGAACCAGAGAAGCAGCGGTTGTTGCCGGCACTAAGGATGGAGATACCGTACTGGGAGGGCAGGCCGAGAAGCACCAGGCCTGCTGGGCACAGGAAAGGGTATGTGAGATTTATTTCTCACCACCACACCCCAGCGCTGTGGGGCGAGCGTTACTCCTCTTGCCCGCCGGGCGACCAGTCCCACACCGGCCAAGGGGGCATGAAACCCGGACCCCCACTGCCTCCGCCTCCTTACCAGTGTGATCCATGATTCGGCTCGCAGAGCACAGTGGGAGCGGAAGTCAACCGCGCCAGAGTCGCAGCGAGCGCGTGCGCGCTACCTTCCTGAGCCCAGGCGCCGGAAGTCAGACCGGATTTCCCCGTTTTTGCCTGTTAGAGCTTCCGTCTCCCGCCTCCACCGAGCCACTCCGGGGAGGGGATCGGGCATAGTCCAAGAAGAGACGGAAAACGCGAGGAGCTTAGAGGTAGAGGTTGCTAGGTTCTCCTCTCCGGCTTCAAGAGGAAATAACCTTTAGCAATGGGAAGCACACTGGACAGGAACGGGGAGGGGAGAGTAGTAGAAACCGGACGAATGAGCTCCCGGTAGGTAAGGCGGCCACCCACCCCCAGAGCGTTGCCTTGTGGGCCTTGTAGTGCGCTGGCGCAGGCCGACGAACAAACAACGCAAGCGCGGCGGTTGGACTGCCCCCACCCCCACCCCGGCGGGCGGAGTAACTGTGTGGAGTTCCCCGGGGTCCGCAAGCCGAGCGCTGGTCTCCTCCTCCAGAGCTGGAAAAGCGTAAACAGCAGCGCTCCGGAAAGCGTCTTCCCGCGGGAGGTTGCCTGGGGGGATGGAGTATGTGGAGATGCTCCCAACTAAGAGAGAAACTACTGGTTTTATCGTCTAAAATTTTGCTTGGTCGTGACGAGCTGCGCCCAGACCTACGCACGACGGTAACCCTCCAGCCCCCCATTCCGGCTCCGAAGTTTCTAAAGCTCGAAACACGTTTTTAACGCTTGGCTGCCCTTAGGTTTCCAGAGCGACGCAAGTGGCACTCCGAGCGCTGCAGCACAGCTTCGGGACGGGCGGAAAGCCGGGCGGAGGGCTGGAGCCTAGCAGTGCTGCGCTGCGGGGTTGCAGCTGGGGAACGGGGACCCAGGCGGGGGCGGGGGGGAACCTTCGGGCTGGGCCGGAAGGAGAGGGTAAGGAGGGGATGAGGGTTACCAAACGCACGGTACCGAGTTCCAGTTCTTGGTCCCGGGGGTTTGTGATTGCGGCTTTCATCTCGCTCAGCCAGAACAAAAGGAAAGTGTCAGAGAGCGATTCCCGAGGGCCTTCGGTGCGGTTTCCACCTAGCAGATTTGGCGCATTTGTGTCCACTCCCTCCTCTAACTCTTTACATTTGGTGCTCTCGGATGAGTAGAAAGGAGCACAATTAGTGGAAAACACTAGCCTGATAGTCAAGGGGTTTGGGTTCTATTCTTGTCGTCCCATGGTGACGACATCATTACATTGAGTAATTCACACTTTCAGTGCCACAGTTTCTAGATCAATAAAAAGAATAATATGTTGATCTCTTGCAGGAATGTTTTCCCGGTCGTGACCTCCGAAAGATGGTTAGCGTGGTGCTGTATCAGTAAATAATACTATGCGATCATTATTATCATTGGTGATTATACTACTGGAATCTTTAAAAAAAAGAACTTTAACACTATATCTACAGTTTTATAAGCATATTTGTAACAAATTCACAACTAAAGATGTCTGTGAGTCAGTTACATCTGCTTTTGTTCAAATGTAAAAGTCTGTACTACTAAATCTTTTTTAAAATGCTCTCAACTCCTGGGATTATTATTTTGGGAGTTGGGAAAATTTTAACCCTCCGTATTTTTTCACAGTGGTGATGTCGATTGTTTTTCATCTGTTTAGGGTTTTCCAGGTGGTAATTTCCATCCAGGAAGTGGGTTTTTTCCCCCTATTAAACTTGACCTATCCGTTCAACTTCAGGTTGATGCTAATCTTGATGCACAACAATATTAGTGTCTGCAGATGCTAAAGAATTTTTTAAAAAGCTCTTAAATTGTATTTCATATCATTTTATGTATGAGTCAGAAGTCTTGACATTTTATGGGGCACCAAGTTATGGAGATTTCCTGAGAAAAGATAAAGTATTTAGCATTTGGTTTGACATATGTTACTTTTGTACATTACTTTAGCATCTTTGTTTATATTCATTTCCCCCAATTGTGGTTACCTTTATCTACTAATACTGCAACAGTGGGACAAATCAGCTTCTGCCCAAATTCATAAGTAAAACTGTACATCAACATATTTTATTACTACTTTATAGTACCTCTTACAGTGATCTCTTGCTGTAAGCAGCTGCAGTTTATGAGGAGTTGATTTTATATGGAATACTGACACAAGGGCTATAAAAATGAAGCATCATTGTAGTAGATGCTCTGAGGGGACTATTTTTTTCCCTTACTGACATGCGCAAACTTATAAATTACAGGCTAATTGTCTTCAGGATGTTTTGGTAGCCTTCCGGTTATATAGTACTACTCATGCCATGAGGAAAAAAAGGCGTATCAGAGTCTTGTTTACCCAGTTGCTTATTTGAGATGCCTCAGTACCAGGATAATAACCTTCCATCTCCTAATGCTTTTTCGAATGTAGTTACCTAAAACTGTAGAAACGAGCTGTGTAAACAATGGCCCTTATCTCCAAGGCCATATAGGCTCACATTTATGGAATAAATTAAAAGTCCCCTGTAAAGAAGTTCTTACTATTTGGAGGGAATGCAGTACTATCTACACTCAAATAAGGCAATAAGCAGTAGCAGTGAAGGCAGTTAGACTTTATGGAATGAGTTAAATCTTGAGGAACAGATAAGATTGGAGAGGAAGAGAGCAATGACAGAGGCATATGATATATGGAAGAGCGAGGTACAGGTATGGCAACTGTTAGGGTTATTTATATTGAGGACAGTGATAGCTTGATTGTACTGTTGAACTACATTTGGGAGTACTAGCAGTTAAAACAAGGTTTGATTAAAGAAAACCTTGAAAAAGTTGTAAGATTGCAGTGTAACAATAAGGGAATAGAGCATATAACAAAGCTTAGCATATATTGTATATATTGGATTGTATATTTATGTAAATACAATCCAATATGATAGCTTTAAAAACAATAAGGGAATCTTAAATTGGTGGATGTTGGTGTTTAATATTCCTACATCTAAGAAAAGAACAGTTGGCCAAGAAACCAGAGGCACCTATGATGGACAAAGTGCCAGCAAGTATGAGTAAACAGTTAATAAAAGAACTGATCAGAACAGTGTACATTGTATGTTGACAATTTTGATAAGCAGAAATAGATGGAAAGGCAGTAGAACACACTGATTAGATATCTGTCTTACCAAATTATGGTAGCCAGCTTTCCAAGCACCTTCAAAAACTGCAAAAGGCAACATATTTGGTTTATAAATAGACTGTTATTATTTAAATTGTTTCTTATCAGCAGTATATTTTACATCACCCAATATAAATACAGATGTACATATTTAAATATATATGTAAGTGTCATGGAGCTGTACTTAATATATGCAGTGCTCTGCAATTTTTATTCTTTTAAGAATATTAATGGCCTAAAATATCTAGTGGGTTCAAGTTTAAGTTTGAAAACCTCTGCTTCACATCTTTCACAGTGTTTCAGAGAATCTCTACTATTCTAGAAATATCTGAAAAGGATAAATCTTTGCACAGAGAAGGCTTATTGCTTATGCATCCATGTAAAAATAAGATGAAGAAAATAGAATTCAAGGAAATTCAACAACAAAATTACTTAGAACTTCTTTCATGGAATTGATAATGGCTGTCTCCAGAACTGGGTCTCAGATGAGGAAATAATAATTCCTTGACAGTAGACTTAACATCCACCTGTCCATCCATTGAGGATAATACCAGACATGGATTTGCAGTTCTTTCTTTGACTTAATAGCTACCTGTCATCACAGTACTTGGTCATGTGCCACCTTATTGATTGAACCTTCTCTAATTCACTTTTGCAACAGGTCTATAATGTAAATAATGAGAGCTTTATTGGTAATCAGAACTGAATTCAAACCTCTGTGGTATTAGGCAGTTACTTAAATTCATTTTCTGTGTTGCTAAAATAGAAGCTGATCATTTTCTTCAGAGGTTTTCTAAAGATTAAAGGAGATATCGATAAAGGATCTTTATTGCTTGCTAAATAACAGGCCTTCAATAAATGTGCATTTCATTCATTCCTCTTGGCAGTTGCTACTTCATCAGAACATCAAGCACTGTGAAAACTTTCCACTTTGTGTTATAGCAGGATGTTTTTATTTTTTCCTTCTTAAGGATAGAGTCCATTGATCAGATATATTTGTGCAGTACATACTATTTAGTAGAAGTTGCTCACAGACAGAATCTACTAAAGAATGTTATCAAATAAAAAATGGCCACATCAATTTTTGTTAAAAATTAACTTTTGCCATGAGTGTGACAACCTGTTAGAAGTTTACAATAAAGCATTGTGATGTAAAGGCATTGCTCACTAGTATTGAAAAGAGTAAGTGCATTGCACAAATCAGTACTCAGATTTCACAAAGAGCATCTTGCTGGAACATAATGGCCAGTGTGTATAGTACTTCTGCTGGGGAATTATGACCAGAGAATAGTATATCCAGTGAAGATGTAATGCAGGCAAAAGACGGTTGTTTTGGCTGCCATTCCCAAAGTATTTGGGAATACCCAGTGTTTGGGTGTTGTACACGACAGAAACTTCTCGAAGTTCTGAAGGTTGAAAATCCGCAATCAGGCTGACAGCATGGTAAGTTCTGATGAATGTTCTTTTCCTGGCTTGCAGAGAGAGATGCTTCCTGGCTGTGTGCCCACATGACCTTTCTTCAGTGCATGTGCGTGAAAAAAGCGAGCAAGCTCTTAGGTGTCTCTTTTTACAGGTGTGCTAAACCCATGAGGGCCCAGCCTCATGCCCTCATTCTAATTATCTCCCTAAGGCCCAATCTCCAAGCACCAAACTGGAAGTTAGGGCTTCAACACAGATTTTGGGAAAACAAACACTCATAACACTAAATATCATTTATTTACATTTATTTTTACTGCTAGTGAGTCTGCTATTTCCCAGTTTTTTTAATGTAAAATTTTAAACAGAAAATTTAAAGGTACACAATATAGTATGCCCACTACTTAGATAAGTTGTCAGGTATTTGGCCATATTTGCCTCATCTGTGTACTTATCTAAAGTGCTATATATTTGCAAAATGATGTTCTACTGTATCAGTATGCATTTCCTCACTAAAATGCCATTAGCAAATTTAAGAAAAATCCCTTATATAAGTAGCCCATCTATATTAAAATTTCTTCCAGTATTTTAATAGCTATTTTCCTCTATATTTGGAGAATCATTCAAATTTGAGATACTGTATTATTCAATCTCTTTAGTTTTACTGATCTAGGAAATCTAAAGAGTTTCTGACCCTAACACTAACCCTAAACCAGAGGTGATACAAACTTTGGTGTCAATAATTGGGGTACTACTGTAACAAGTGCTTAAATATGTAGACGTGGCTTAGGAAATGGATAATGTTCATAAGTGGATAGTGAGTTTTGAGGAGCATGTTACAAATATAGACAGGGCAATTCTGGCCCAGGCCCAAGGAGGAGAAATATTGGAGGAACAGAAAAGAGGGGTTTCCCTTCTCCAGTGTTGGTGAGAGTCTAGAGTGCTACAGTGTAGGAATTCCTCAAAAAACAAGGACTAGAGGTTCTATTCAACCCATCTATTCCACTTCTTGGTGTTTCCCTGAGAGAAAAGCATCACACCACAGCAATATATGCACACCCATGTTTATAGCTGTACAGTTTGTAATAGCCAAATCTTGAAAATAACCCAAATGCCTATCAATTGGTGAATGGATAAGTGATTTTTTTTATATATATATAATGGAGTACTACACTATAAGAAAAAACCGCCATTTTTCGGTAAATGGATATACTTCTTAAGTGAAATAAATTGGACATGCATGTAAATACCACAATGTTTCTCTGGTGTGAGAAACTGGAACTGTAAATAAAGACCAAAGTGTATAATAGGTGTTGTGAAATAGGAAGAAAATGTTCAAATGGGGAGGGGAACGGGTAGAGGAAAGGAAAAGGGGGAAAAAAAAACGAATGGAAACAACCCTTTTGTAAATGGGTAGGATAGGTGGGGGAAAACATCGTGTACAGGTACAGATTCTCTGTGAAGGACGTGATCCTTATGTATAGTAAAATGTTCCAATAAAATGATTGGAGAGGGGAAAAAAGGTATTCCTTACACTTTTCCTGTTTTGTGGCAGGTAGAACTTTTGAGGCTGAAATTGTCTAGCTGAAAAGCTTGTAAAGCAAAATGTTGAAGGAGTGACTTGGCTCTTCCTACTTATAATCAAATGTGACAGGACATAGGTGATGAAGAAATTGTTAAACAAAAAGAACCAAAACTTCACTATTTGGAAAATTATCAGGCTATCAGTTTTGAAAAACAAGTGAGAAAGTTTGTTCTGAGGAGAATACTAAGGATTTGGCCACTGCCACTCCAGGTGTAATCCATGGACTTAATCAGCCAATTAAACAGAAATTAGAGATAGCATTATCCCAATAGACTTTGCTAGTTGAAGTCTGTCAGACTTCATGCACTTTTTTGTGTCCTGTCCAGGAGAAGGGAAGAAGGCTCCCAAAGGCAATCTGCAAATGGGGCTGCCGATACCACCACAGGCCCAGGCTCCTAATCAGTTGATACAGGGAAAAGAAACTTCCAACCTGTTACATGTCCGGTAGGCATTCATGTTCTCTAAAATTGAAGAATGAATTCTAGGAACAACAGAGGTTAAGAGTAGAATATATTTATTGGGAAAAGAAAGCTGTCTGAGAAACAAAAGGGGTCCCTAGTGGGTTGCCGAGGACTAAAGTGAAATAGATCCAAGGTGGGGGAAAATGAGGAATCACAAGGTAGGTATGAGGTGGGGCAAAACTGTAGTCAGCCAATAAGATTATGGGCATAATTGCTTAAGTAAAATTGATTAGGATCGAATGGGGGAAACAAGTCCCATAGCAGGTGGGCACAAATACAGAACAGGGATTCCTCCTGTAGTTGGGTTCTTGGCTTCCTTAAGGTGATCAGTACCTATTTAGAATATCAATAAATGATATTTATCCTTAGGAAGTTTTGGGGTGCGTTTGTTTTATCTTTTGTCTCGAGGTCTGTCCCTTCGCTGGAGGTTTCTGTCTCCCTAACAGTTGCAATGTATCACCTGTTCTGCACTGGCTCCTTTGGAGGCCCAGCCCTAGCTGACTGCCTATAATATTTCTACCTAACTTAGCTGTCTATAACAAGATAAACCACGATAATTATGAAAATAGTCAACAAAGGTTTTCATCAGAAAGAACCAGTAATAGCTTCCCATAAAGAGGATAAGGAGAAGGTTCAGGGAATTTCAGAGTCTTGACATTAATTTGCCTAATATCTTGAACTGCTACTGAGATATTAGCCAAAGGATCAGGAACATACACAGTATTTAGCTTTTACATTATACAAGTACCCTCACTCTGCTGCTGCTAGAAAGTCTAATGTCATCCAGTTTTGGAGGATGGCTTGTCTCATTAATTTTGCCTCTTCATTTAGGAGAGAGAGGCCAGCTGTGCTGTCCTTTAAGGCCCACTGAATATAGTTAAGGCCTCAATATGTGTCATATAACCCTCTCTCAACAAGGTTGATCTGGTGGGTCCCAGTAAAAGGAGTTAGCATATTTGTCATTGGTTTTATCTGTATGATCCTTTGAGGTTTGGCAGTGTTTAGGCAAGAATAAACAAATTTTTGAAAAGTTAGAACATGTATAATCAAAGCAAGATCACTAGACCAGACAAGTAAGTCTATAAACTGTTCTTAAGGAACTGTAATAATAACAATTATAACCTACTGGTTCTTAGACCCCTCTTCTGGTGGAGTCTGATATTTTGTCATAAGTCCCTCCAGTTTTAGCTGTAATTACCTCCAAAATTTTGATGACTTAAAAGAACCAGATTATAACAAAACATTATTTTGACCAGTGAAAAACTTTCAAGTTACTTTACATTACAACAGTATGTATTGTGCTTGTAAAACCAGGCCCAGCAGCATTTTGATTAGCTGGCAACCTGGGTCTATGTATTATAGTATTTATACAGGATAAAGTATCTGTCCCTTGGATGGGAACTAAGCTTTTAGGCATAACAAAAATTAATGGATAAAGAGAAAAGTGATCCCAGTTACAGTGAAAGCGAGTTACTATTTCTCTGGTGACTCTGATGGCTAGAAGAAAGACCAGGGTTAAGAGAAGGACAAAGACACATGCCAATATCCAGCAATAGGCTGGTTTTCTTCTATAGTCATGATTACTTGGGGCTCCTTCATGGAGATGACAGGTGGAAATGACTTCAGCCAGAGGGAGAAGGCAAAGTGCCCTGGGGCCTTTTAGTCTTGCTAAATCAGCTAGGAAAAGTAACCAGAGCTCTGGGCCTCTGCCTCATAGTGCAGTCTGACTTCCACTGGCCACCTTTGTAGTCAGGGCATGATATGGAAGTCACTTAAGGAAGTCCCTCTTAAGGTGGCTTGCTTTCCACAGTAGTAGTAGGTGAATCTGATTGTTGAGTTCTTCTCAGAGCCTTGAGAATAGATTTAGGGTCTGTTCATAAGGCTGAAAACAAAGGCAGCAACTTTTTGTTCTCTTTGTTTTCTCTTTGGCCTCCTCGTCAGAATTATAAAATACAGAGGAGGCAGTTTTTACTAAAATATCAGGTGAGCTCTCTGGAGCAAAAGCCATCTTCTGTAGTTTTTTCTAATATCTGAGGCTGGGCAATAAACTTATCTTTAGGAATAATATTTCCTATTGAATGAGGAGCTAGATGTGTCTGTTTTATCAATGCTTCTTAAAATGATCTAAGTAGGCTGAGGGGTTTTCATTTTTTTCTTGCTGAATAATTGAAAATTTAAAGTAATTGAAGGGCTTATTTCTCATCCTTCTTAGACCTTCAAGAATACATGTCTGAAAATGTCTCCTATTCTAATCTCCCATCTAGTTGGTAGACCAGTAGGAGTACTGAATAGGGAGAAACTGCTTGGGCTCCAGTGGGAACTGGTTGTTCCCCTGGCTCCATATCTTCCAGTCTTCAAAATTAGCAATATGATACTTATCCCCAAATGCAATAGCAGCTTATAATGCTGCTTGTCTCATTAGAAATCAGTGTTTAATTTAAGAGTAATATTGCATCTTTCCTGTCTAGCTCATAGGTCTGAGTAAGTCCTGTAAAGACTTTGATGTACTTATCAAGGTCATCGGAAAATTTTCCTAGCTCTAGTTTGATCTTTTAGGTTGCTGAGAGGAAAAAGACACATGAACTCAGGTAGTTCCAAACAGCTAAGGTTGGGCATAACCCTGTAGAGGCTTTGATTATGGCTTGTCCAGAAGCCCCACCCTCAGGAGCTGAAGGGCCAAGAGGAGAAACTTTAGACACAATAATAGTGGGTGAGGCTTTGATTAAAGTTGTTTTGCAAACCTCCTCCTTAGGTTCCAAAGGTTGAGGAAGAGCAGGCTTAGGCTCAGGGGTAGTGAATGTCTTAAGGGCCAGATGTGAGTGGTTTTCTTGTGGCTCATAGTTACATTTTGAACACAAATAAGGACAATTTCTTAATGCAAAGAAAGTCTGAACATAAGGCAATCAACCATTTTCCCTCTTTTTTACAGTATGATTCTAGTTGTAAAAGAATATCATAATACTTTCCTCTCCATTGCATTTTGGCGCTAGGGGATAGGTAAGCCATGTGCATGCAGAAAAATATCAAACATGTAAACATTGAACATCTTCTAATACTTAAGAATACATTCCAGGGCTGGGGATTTAGCTCAGCAGCATAAGCACCTACCTTGCAAGTGCGTGGTCGTAAGTTCAATCCCCAGTACTGATTAAAAAAAAAAAAAAAAAAACATTCCAAAGGAGTAAGAGACTTTGACATTGAGTTCCTCATGTCTGAAATGCACAAGGAAAGAATCACACATCCCTTTTAATTTCTATTTTATTTCTGTTCCCTCGAGGCATCGCGCAAGTGAGTTCTACTCCAGGACAGGTGGGTATTATATGGAGGGAGATCAGAAGACAAAATTCAACCAGCCTGTCCATCCTAGTATTGTGGAAAATTGGTGCCAAATCAAAAGGAAGATCCATGCACCAAGGAGTTGGAAGGCAAACCATTTATTAAACCAGCAGGCTGATGGGAAGACCAGTTCCAAATCATCAGCCCTGAATCAGTTTTGGGTTTTGGTTATGTAAAGTTTGCAAGCAGGAAATACAAAAGCTGATAGCTAATCAGTTATAGACTACATCATATATTGTTGGGCAAATTGGGCAGATTCAGTTAAAGGAATTGTTTATCATAAGGCAAGAGTGTCTTGGAGGAAATTTGAGGAAGGAGGTGGGTTAAATCATATATGTCCATGTCCTTGACTAGACTAAAGAGTCCTTAGAATAGGTTAGTAAAACAGGAAATGTTTTTAAGTAGAGACACAGAAGCACTGCAGCTGGGCTGAGTTTGGTTGACCTATCCTGGACTATCTATGGAAAGCAGCTGGATGCAGTAAGTCAAGGCTGACTGGGTCTGGTGGTCCAGTCATGGGGCAGGCCAGAAGAGCACATCCTGTTTCAATATGGTATAAAGCTGCTAGCTAGTTTTTACATTTTGAGTTTTCTGTTACACAAGCACTGGTGCACAGTTTCATCTTCTCAGGGAGTTCATGTATTTACTCTTCTAGGTGCTTTTATTAGCACAATTTATGGGCCGGGGATTTACCTCAGTGGCATAAGTGCCTGCCTGGCAAGCATGAGGTCTTGAGTTTGATCCCCAGTACTGCCAAAAAAAAAAAAAAAAGCACAATTTATAATTGGTCTCAACTGTGACAGTCATGTTTAAAGAAGGAAGCATTTCTTAGTGTTAACCTATTTGGGTTTTTTTTTTTTTCTTATTGTTCATCAAAAAAGGGCACATACCAAAAATGTTGGAAGTACTTAGAATGCTTCTCAGCCTGTAAAAGAGATCACCTCTTGAGATAGAAGCAACAAATAACCTGAGGAATTTCACCCTGGGCCCTAGGACAAAGAAATCTCCAAGACACTTGTGTTATCTATCTAAACACCTAGGCAGCCTTTCCTAGAAGCAAGACAAGACTGTGCTTTATTTCAATTTTTATATCTTTGAATCTCACAGGTTAAACATATCTATCATCTAGGAATCACAATATACATGTTAGTAAAGGCACATTTATTAGTCTTTTACACTTGCATGAAAGAAAAGGGCTGACTAAAATCTCTTTCTTATTCTTAGTATATGTAAGGCACAAACATAAATCATTTTCCCTGAAAACTGCTATGAAAGGCAAACAGTTGTAAGCTGCCTAAACCTGGTTTTTGGAGGGGCAGTCTAAAGAACAAAGTGGTTTTAAAGCAAATTCAAAATCTTAGGGAAATTTTCTAATTTACTAGCAGAGAGAGAGATAAGTATGATACATAAGTGGAGATTTTTCTGTGGTCACAAGCCAGTTTCCACTGAGGAAACTTTGGGTATCTGCCAGAGAGTAGCCGTGGTCATGACACCTCAGTTGCTCACAATTTGTATTGGTCCATGCAACCAGAGATCTGCCTCCAGAAAGGAATCCAGCTGAATGTCTGGTCAACATTCCAGTGGCCATTGGCTTCAATGGGGATTCACCAGAAGATTCTGGGGAAATCTGTCCCCTGCTTTAAGAGTGGCAGCTGCTCTGAGCTAGCTGGCAAAGTAACCACTATTTATCAAAAGCTCTGCAAGGGATAGGTGTTAGATTATTCTGGTGCAACAGAGAAGCAAAAGCAAAAAATGAACAGGTTTATTGAGTTGAGGACTTGGAAAGGAGCACACAACTCATGGGGGCTGGGCCATCTCCTTCAACTGGAAAAAGGTCGACTGGAATATGGGGTATGGGATATATGTAACCTTTGACCAGGGGTGGTGCTTAGGGTGGACATTGATGATGCACGAGGAGCTGATTGGAATTTTCTTTGTGTGCACTGGGAAAGGAAAAAGGAAGTTGTAATAGGGGAAGGAGGAAGAGACCTCAGGGTAAACGTCTCCAATTTGGCCTTCCACCGCCATAATGTCCTGTAATTTATTCTAGGGCAAAACTCTTTCAACAGGTAAAAGCCTGAGGAAAATCATTACCTATCACTGTATAAGTTTACAGTAAAGTTTTCAAAGTCCACGATGTATTATCAAAGTATTTTTTCATATACATATAAATGATAATTAGACCTAGAATGGGACAGAGAAGATTGGTGATCCTCTCTTAGGCTAATTATGTTTTGCTCCCTTAAGTGCAGTGCTTTGGAAATAGCTCTTTCTGGTTTCATCCAGAAGTTGACTCTTTCTACTGTCTCAGGTTAGTCTCCTGAGGGAGACTGTTACCCAAAACACCAAGACAGGACATGGCTTTTATCTGTTCTCCTGGACAGGCAAAATTCTGATGTCTCATCTGACCCAGAGATGGGGCATGTGTTCCTCAACTGAGATGACTTTTCTGTCTTTGGTATTAGCAAATGCTCATTTTCTGTGGGCTTAATTTAGTTAGGTAGAAGGGAAAGGTTGGTACAGTTTAGAGTTCTTGTCTCTCTAATCTTACATGCCTTCTCTCCAAAAAAGGAAAATACAAAGTGGAAGGAAAAGATCAGAAATAAAATCAGAGAAAGGAAGTCTTTTCTTCTCATGCTCACAGTGAGTTATTGAAACAACTTGCCCATGAGTCATCATTCTCAGCCTGGAAATGCAAGAATGGGGAATCTGAAGAGTTAAGGTTGTTTCCTCACCAGCAGAATATCAGACCAGAAAAGAAACTAAGGCAGCACAGGCTTGACATTTTCTCAAGAATATAGAGGAGGATCAGCCAGTTTGTCTCAATGAAATTTGTCCTCTAGGTCTGAAGAATGGCCACCAACTTAGCACTTTTAACTGGAGGAAGGAATCTCATGGCTTATTAATAGGCATATATATTTTCTAGATTCCATAAAAAGATCTGTTTTACAGAATTTTATACTAAAGTCCACTGGGAGCAGTCCAAAGTTACTCTTCCTTGCACCATTGTCTAAAGTCAAGTTAGGAACACCAGTAAATTCAGGAACTAGTTCAAATGCAACATATATAAAACAGAAGTAAAAAAATGTCCCTTTAAAGAAGCGTCATAACCTTATAACCTCATGTTTTTAAATTAAATTTATCACCATTTTTAACAAAACTATATTAGAGCAAAGCATAAGCAATTATAAACAATGGGCAAAGACAACAAAATGTGAATCATAAAAATTTTTGTTATCTAAATGAATCACAATTCAGAATCTATGAAACAAAAGCAAACTCTTACCTCCATCTAGTGATCTCAGTGGAAACTCCAAATTGTATAAAGGAAAAATCTCCTAGTCTGCTAAATGTCCAGTGTGAGTTTATGTTCTCTAAAACTGAAGAATGAATTCTAGGAACAACAGAGGTTAAAAGCAGAATATATTTATTAGGGAAAGAAAGCATCTGTCTGAGAGAAACAGAAGGGGTCCCAAGTGGGTTGCCAAGGACTCAAGAGGTGAGGCATGAGGTGGGACAAAACTGTGATCAACCAGTAAGATTTCAAGCATAACTACTCAGGTAATATTGATTACATAGGAATGAAATGGGGAAGCAAGTCATGTAGCAAGAGGTTATGAAACAGAACAGGGCCTTTTCCTGGAGGAGGATGGATCAGTGGCTCTTCCTGGCTCTCCCAAGGTGATATATACCTATTTAGAATGTCAATCACTGTTGTTTTTCCCTAAGGGAAGTATGTGGGTACTTTGATTTCATCTTTTATGTTGAGGTCTGGCCCTCCGTGGCTGCATCTCCCCCACAGCTGCAATGTATCTTCCACACTGGCTCCTTTAAGGCCCTAGCCCTAGCCCTGTCTGACTGCCTACAATATTTCTATCTAACTTATCTGTCTATAAAATTATGATACTTTATTATAGCAGCCAAAGCTGACTGACACATCTGGTAATGACATAATTTTGCTGAATTACACAGAAAATCCTTAGTTGCTTCAGTAGTGTCTACTCATCAGAAAGGTTGAGTACACAAGTGCAGAGAACATCATTTAGAGGCAAGAAAATGATACATACACTCTTCATTCATCAGGAATAAAAACTCAGGTTATCACAACAGAGTCTGAGCTTCCTAATTTGCTATAGGAGGAGAAAAGCAGTCTTCACTCTAGTGCTAGCATTTATTATTACCTCTGCAATAAGAGACAATAAAAATAATGACTCAGTCAAACTTCACCCCTGCCTAAGGCACCAGAGAAATTCAGAATGAATCTCATCTATCCAGATTTGGTGCAGGACATATCTTGGCTCCTTCTTAAAGTGCCAGGGAATAACCAAGTTGCTTTCATAGAACCTGTTGGTACTAAGTCTTTTCCAGTCATCTCCAACGTGGCAAACCGCACCATCGATGTTCTCTCATTTCCCAGTGTACAAACACATGGTATTTACTCGTAGCTTTAGTTATAGTGGTGACTCAGTGTTTTAGTGTAGTGCAGGTTGAGCTCCAGAATTTACAATCTACAGTTTCTTCCTGTGTACCATATCCTTAAATAACTCAATCAATTTTTTCATTGTCTTCATTTCCTTTCTCTGTAAAATGAGGACAGTTCTTCCTACCTGCTGTGTTGTTTTAGAGATTAAATTCAGTAAATTAGAATTACACCTAACACAATGCCAAACAAAGAATAAACAATAAATGTTGAGTCATCTTCATCTTCATTCTCACCTTTGCTAGGTAGATAAAAAACCTTAGATTCAAACCTGTTGAGGTGTTTATGCCCAGTAGGTGGCACCAGCCACAGCTGAATAAAATCTGACTATAGCATATTTCATCAAAAGTTTGGAGCTCTAGAAGACAAACTGCAGTAGTAATGCAGGACAGATCAATAGATAGCTAGCTTGCTAGATAGCTAGCTTGCTAGATAGCTAGCTTGATAGATAGATAGATAGATAGATAGATAGATAGATAGATAGATAGATGATACAGAGATGAAAGATAGATAGATAGAAATACAGCCCCTAAACTAAGCGTTTGATCTATAACAATTACCTAAATCATGTCTTTCAAGAGTGGTTGGGGCAAAAAACAGAGTTTTCTTTTGGAGAAGGACCCTGCTGAAAACAAGAGATTCTATCCATCGCCTGTCTTCACAGACCCTTTATTCTGTTGTTCAGTCATTTCTCTATTCAATGCACTTGATAGTGAGAGGTAAAGGTAGATGCAGTGTTGCCCCAGGGGTGTAGCCAGTTTATAACAGCTGAGTTATCTGACCTGGGGCCAGGCTGCAAGCATTTACAGAGGCTCCACCCTTCGACTGGTCCACCTTTGTCATAGTCTAGATTTCAGGCTGCTTGCTCAGGTGTTATTTTTGTCAACGTACTGACAACTCCTATCTGCAATACTATCTTAAAATTCCTGAAAAGGAATGGCCATTCCTTATGTTTCCCAATCTTCATCCTCCAGCCCCTTCTAGTGGGGTGAAACTGAAAAAAAATCTATATATATATATATATATCAAACAACTGTAAATACTTTGAAAGTGTTAGAGGAGATGATGGCGCAGAAGTGGGGACAATTGGTTTATGAAGATAGTCAAGGAATACCTCTTTGGGAAGACAAGATTTGAGATGAGACCTGAAAGATAAGAAAGAATTAACCTTTAGTAAAACTTGGAGATGAGGGTGAGGGGAAGAGGTAGAGGGAAAAGTGAAAAGGTACTGAAAAGCATAGAACATTGGAAGAACTGAAAGTATACCCACGTGTCTAGAGCTTTGTGGTTAGATGGTGGTTAGAAACAGAGGGAAGAGGAGATAAGATGGGAAATGTCACTAGCAGATACAATTCAGCAGAGAAAGAATTGAGACACAGAAGGGAGGGAATCCCTTCTACAAGTAAAGAAGTTAACTTTGATAAGAGCCAAGACACAACCTTTTAAAGTTACTTTTCCTTAGTGTAGTCAACTAAAACACCAGCTGAACTGAATCAGTGTGGTGCTGAGCGTGGAAGGCCCACCTAAGGACTGTTGCCAGCATAGAAAGGAGACCTGGAGAGCAAGAATAGCACTGTGGCTTCTCCTAAGTGTTGTTGTTTGGAGCTATTAGTTCTGGAGGAGCTTGTCATGCTGGCGCCCCTGATATGAACTCTGCTGTTATCACTGGAGGAGCTTGGACCTTGTTGCTGAGAATGGCTGCTGTTCACTTTGGGGGAGCGCTGGTCCTTACTTTGAGCATTGCTTCCTGGCTCTGTAGGGGAAGACATGTGCTGTTTAATCTCCAGGAGAAGTTTGTCACGCTGGCTTCTTGATATGTACTCAATTGTTCTCATCATTGGAGGAGCTCAGGACCCCATTGTCGCTGAGGATAGCTGTGGTACTGTTTCAGGCAGCTGAGCTAGTTAGAAATACTATAGGCAGTCACAGGGCTAGTCCCTCGAAGAAGCTGGCACAGAGGACCAGATGTCTGGTGATCTTGGAAGAGACACATACCTCTTGCTGTGGGCCAGAGCTCAAGACACAAGACAAAACTAATGCAACAACATCCTTAAGTATAATCCTTAGGGATTAAGCATGGATTTCACCTTGAGAAGCCAGGAGTCACCATCCCAACCCCCTATAGGAAGAGTCACTGATCCGTAAAGAATGCTCACTTGCAACGTGACCGGCTTCCCCATTTGTCCCTGATTTAGTCAATTTTACCTGAACAGTTAAACTTAATGGTTTTACCTGAATAGTTAAACTTAATGGTTGACTCATGCCCATCTGCCTTGCAAGTTCCCAGTTTTCCCCCACTTTAGATCCACCTCACCTCATGATTTTACTCTATAAAAATCCCTAGAAAATACAGAAGAATCTTTGGTAACTCACTTGGTACCCCTTCTGTCTGTCTGTCTGTCTGTCTGTCTCTCTCTCTCTCTCTGACAGAAGCTTTCTTTCTCTCAATAAATATTTCTGCTCTTAACCTCTGTTGTTCCTAAAATTCATTCTTCGATTTTAGAGAACATGAACTCATACCAGACATATGGTAGGTTAATAGTTTCATTCCCCTGTATCAGTACTTTTCAGGGGAGACTTGGTCCTTATTTTGAGCATTGCTTCTTGGCTCCAGTACAGAACTTTTGGCCTGCTGGCACAGACCCTTTACCCTGCTGGCATAGACTTACTAACTTTCACTACTGATCTTTGGGCCTCCCCAGCACAGATCCATGAAGCAGACTTGCATGGGTCATTGTTGTGGGCTCTAGGTTTTCATCTGAACTCATGGGATCCAGGCCTTCGGCTGGATGTTCCAGGTTTTTAGTGTTAGGGACAGATTTCCTGCACCTTCTTTGTAGCTGACTCCTTGGGTGACCATCATAACTAATACTGTAAATTATGTGTCCTATATGTAATTGTTCTCCTTGCAACCTCTCTACAACACTTCATTTTAATAATGTCACTCTTGATTGTCCCATCCAATCCCTGATTATTCCTTCTCCATCTTCTTTTCAGACCACCCTTTAATTTTGCTGATCTGCAAGGCTATCTGTCCATGACTCACTTGTAGAAATCTTAAATATTTCCTTTCAGTAATTTTATCCATAGTTGTACCAGCCTAGAATCACTAGACTTTACTCTCTCCTATCCAACATGATATATTTTAATCTAAATGTATATCTCCAGTGTATCTCTGTCTTCTGACCTTTTCTGATATAGTGGCTTATTTAACACCTACACGTGGGTGAAGGTGTCTTGAATTTCACATGTCCAAACTGGGGATCCATGGGTCTTCCCACACACGAGACACAACACTAAGCAGTGGATGCACTCAGGGATGGCCATATTCCCACCTCTCATCACCACCCCGTTTTGGTAAATGGAAAACAGAGCATTGTTTGTGCTCACCAATACTTAATCCTTTCTTTCCTGGACACTTGGAAGGATTATCTTTATCCACCTCCTTTACTTTGGCCACTGAGATATGACAGTTACATGTTACTTCTGGGCAGAACAATTTAAAGCTGCCTTCCTCCGCAATTTACCTTTCGTACCAAGGTGATCATGTGTTGAAATGTAGATGCCTAAAATGAAAACAGCCTGGAATGTTAAGGCATCAGTGGAAAAAACTGCCATGAGTGTCACTTGGGCCTGCAGCAAACTTTAAAGCAAGAGAGGATAAAAATGCTTTGTTGTGTAAGTCACTGAGGTGTTTGTTTTTTAGTTCTGAGGTGCATATGTGTGTGTGCATGTGATAGGTTACTGTCATGTGATCAAATGTATTCTGACTAATGTAAGTGCTGTGCACTAATACTGGCACATGCATATTTAAGACAGAGCTCTTGCAAATTCTACTTGCAACTGGCTACCCATAAGCTTTGCCAAATAGAAATTTTGGAATTGCTAAGTGCCCCAAACTATCCTTCTTAACTCTCCCAAGCTTCAGTAATTGTCATCACTTTGCATTTAGTTGCTTAATCCAGAAGCCTAAAATAGGGTGGGAATATCTTAATTCTTCCCTCTTCCTCTTCCCCTCAGACTGATTCCTAAATTTTCCTACATCTCAAGTATATTTTAAACATCTGCAGTAGCTTTCTTTCCATTCCTGCTTCCATGCCTGAGATACATAAACCTCCCCATGTTGCAGAATCAGAAGTGGGTTTTTTTGCTTTGTTTTGTTTTAGAATCAGAAGTTAATAAAGGGTAGAAATTCTGCCTCCTCCCTCTGTCCCCCAGCCACCCAGTTAATTCTTGTAGGTAACCAGTATGACTGGTTCCTTGTGTACCCTTTGGGAGATATGCTCTGCTCATAGAAACAAGTCTGAATTTCTC
>PVLA01000408.1:328738-517693 GCA_004027455.1 Hydrochoerus hydrochaeris
TCCCCCCATCTCCCCATCCCCCCATCCCCCCATCCCCCCATCCCGCTCCAGACCTGCTGATTTTTCAGGTCCTAGACAATGCCCCTGCTAATCGAGCTTTCCTGCCTCAGCAACCTGTGCTGTTCCATCTGCTTGAAAAATTCTTTCCTTGGTCTGTACTTGCTAACGCCTTCCATAAATGTGATCTCCTCCAAGAGTGTGCATCGTCCTTCCACGCACGTTACTATCTGTAACTGCCCTCCGTGCGTCGCCTTCAAAGCTTCTGCCACGAGGAGTTACCCTACGGTCAGCCCTATCCGTGGATTCTACATCCACAAATTTAACCAACAGTAATACACTCACTCTGTAATTCAGAATAGCCAATAGAAAAGATTTTGAATGTTCCCAACACAAAGAAAGTATAAGTTACTAATTACCCTGCTCTGATCATTGCAGGTTGTATATGTGTGTGGAAATACCACATTATACCCCACAAATATATACAATTATGTGTATATGTGTGTGTTTGGGGTTTTTTTGTTTGTTTTGCTTGTTTGTTTGTTTGTTTGTTTGTTTTTGAAACAAGGTCTCACTAGGTAGTCCAAGCCGGCCTTGAACTCACTATGTAGCCTAGGCTGGTCTGGAACTCACAGTGATCCTCCTGCCTCAGCTCCCAAGTGCTAGGATCACAGGCATGCTGCATGCCTGGCTAATTATGTGTCAGTTTTAAAATGTTTGAAAATAATTATATCTGTATTGACTATACACAGACATTTTCTTATTGTTTCTTTTTTTTCCCTTGTACTGGTACATTTTAGATGTACATAGTGATTGCATTCATCAGATGGAATTTGTGCTTGTATATTGTATATCTTGATTCTTCTTTGTTCCCCCATCCTCTCTCCTCCCTTCAACTCCTTTTCTCCTCCTTTTTTTTTTTTTAATCCGTACCGGGAATCAAACTCATGACCGCATGATTGCAAGGCAGGCACTTATGCCGCTGAGCTAAATCCCCAGCCCCTCTCCTCCTTATTTACAAAAACTTTGTTTCCATTTTTTCTTCTATTTTATTTCCTTTTCCCTCCTATACCCCCTTTTCCCTCTCTTGTTCCCCTTCCCATTTGAACATTTTCTTTATTATTGTTTCTAATATATTCTAACAACCATTCACGTGAATTACATTGTATTAGGTATTATAACTAGTATAGAGATGATTTCAGGGAGCATGTGAGTAGGTGATTTGCAAATACTGTGCATTTTATAGAAGGGACTTGAACATCTGCAGATTTTGCTCATCTATGAAGATCCTGGAAGCTAATCCTTTGTGGATATGGAGGAACAAGTATATATTTATTTTTATATTTATTTCTTTATTAATCATTTCCACATTACACTGTACATTTCATCAGAACAGATTCTGGGTCTTTTGTCTGTCATTCACTGGGTACCCAAGCCCTAGTTCTGAGTCTGTTATACATTAGATACACAGGAAACATTCAGTGCATGAATTAATGAGGAAAACTAGTACTTTGTGGGTATAGTGGGAGCAGATGAAACAAAAAAAGTACCCTCAGATGCTTCAGCAGGCAGATTTGGCCTCGGTGCCATGTCTGCCCTGAGTTTACACCCTTATTCCAAGCTTCCTCATGTTGTACAACTGGCTGTGTCTCTGGCCTGTCACCCAGTATGGAGAATAGGGGCAAGAGCAGTGTCACTCTCTTTGTCAAGGCCTTTAAAGTCTTTGGAAGGAAGTGGCAGGAAACACAGAGCCCTCCTTTGCGCTGGTATTTTGTCACAGACATTTAATGACTGGTTAAAACAGAAATATTAAGCAATCACTTCATCCTTTGTTTTAAGGACTGAGTGTTCCTTTTGTATAAGCAACTAAAGCCAGAAAAAAACAGTAAGTGACTTACATAGAAACAGCAACAACATACTAATATTTATAAGGGAATAGTCCACCATTTGGAATCAGTTTCTACTCTGCCTTACATGTTTTAAAATAGCATACATCCCTTTCCTGATCATAAAAGTAAGGCCTTATATAATTATAAATAACAGTAAAATTATCTTAAAAGCATAAACTATGGAACTAAAAATCATATCCATGGAACACTCCTTTTATTTCTAAATCACAAAAACCCCATCTGCTTTCATCTCTTATTCTCCTTGGAAACTAAAACACAAAAGCCTCATTCATCTCTACTTTAATGCACCTTCTGAACTTATTTCTGGGTACCCAGATCAGCTGATTGGATTAGCTAGGTAATGTAACCCAGCCATTATTTGCCTTTATCTCTTAGCAGACTGGAGGATAAAATGCAAGCTCCTTAGAGCAGTGTACAAGGCCCCTCATTATCTGGCTCCAGTCCACCTTCCAGCCTCATTTCTCACCACTTCCTTCCCTCACCCACTTAACGGAGAGCTTGCTGGAGAAAGGACACAGGCTCGCAAGTGTGTTCCAAGGCTCCAAACATCTCCTGTGCACCAAATATTTCTGGGAGGCCTAGGCATCTTCCTTCTGTATATGCTATAGGCTTCAGGGACTTGGGATAGGGTCCTTCTGTGCTGGCTCACCCCAAATTGATGAGCGAGGAAATGAATTTAACTTAAGTGGGTAAGCTTGACTACTTGCGTCAACATGCAGAGATAAGAGCCCTCCTCGGGTGCTGGACAGTCACCTATTCGTGGATGTGTTGCAGAATGTCCTGTATGGTCTCCCCTGAACAGACTCATTGGCCAAGGACTTGAAACAATTTTTTTTTTAACATCTAAAGAGTGACTTTTAGATGTTCCTGCTGTGTGACCTAGAGTTGCTCCCTGCCAGAGATGGTAGAGGATGAGGATTTTCTCACTGGAGCTCACTGGAAGTCACCGTAAATAAGTTCTACAGTACAATAGCAAGTGTTCAACTTACCCTGGCCATAGGAAGTTTAATCAAGGATGGAAAATCTCCAACTTAGAATGTCCTTGTTCAGGCCTAAGTTTCAAGGTAGTATGATGTGGTAAGGGATACCTGCACTTGCGATGCTTTTTAAAAGAGATGCTCAGGAGTCCTTTTAGTATAGAATAACCTTCATAATTGTGGCAGTCTTTTATTAAGCAGTAAATGGAATAAAAAAAAATTTTTTTTTTTTTTTTTTTGGTACCAGGGATTGAACTCATGACCTTGTGCTTGCCAGGCAGGCACTTAAGCCACTGAGCTAAATATCCAGCCCAATGGAATAAAATTTCATGGAGCCATATGTACACACACTCGAATGAGTGTACATATCACTGGTAAGATGCAAATAAGCTCTATGGTTTGTACCACACCAGTTCCCTGGCTTTTGTATCGTGCTATAGTTAAGCAAGATGTTAACTCTGGGGGAGACCGGGTGACAGGTGCATGGAGATCTTGCTGTGCATTTCTTTGCAAATTCCTGTGAATTTATAGTTATTCTAAAATAAAAAGTTTTCAATGAAGGTGGAGGGGACTCAGACTTAGCAAAGCATTTGCTCTAAACAGTCCACTAGAAATGGCCTTGAAGCTAGAAGATCTTGTGTAAAAACAGCACCTCTATGTCCAGGCCCAAAGCTGTTTCTGAAGAAAAAGATAAAGTGACCTACCTTGGTCAGTGTATTCAAGATGGGTACAGAGGTGACAAGCATCTCCAACTCACTGAATAGGGTATCTATTACCATCCAAGTGAATCCCCAGCCCCCTTTCTGGAAACAATAGATAAGCACACAAGTGAACAGCGACCTTAGGACTAGTTCTGAAAACCAGGAAACACTGAATGTCTTATATTCTTTGAAAACCGCCTTTCTCAAGCCATGTTGTCCTTTTCTAGTGTCACTAACTACAGCCCAATTCAGTCATCCAGTAGTATGTATGGAGCACCTAATGTGTGTCAGGAACTTTTCACTCTTCTAAGTATCTGGGATATGGCTAGGAACAAAACAGCACTGTCCTTGTGGAGCTTGCATGCACAATGTAAGTTAACCACAGAGCATAGCCATAGGCAATTATTAACATGAGTAGACAGGGCAAGCCAGGAAGGGGGACCTAGAACTCAGGATATGGGATGATAAATAAGACAGGGAGTGTTACTTGCTTCTCTGAATGCTTAAAGGATATGTGTCTTAGTTACTTTTCTCATTGCAGAGACAAAATTCCCAGCATCCAAAGTTAAAGGGGGGAAAGATTTATTTAGCTCACAGTTTATAGCAATTTCAGTTCATAACCAGCTGGCTGTAAGACACGGTGACACATGGCAGAGGAGCAACCATTTATGGCAGTAAGAGACAGCAAAAGCAACAAGAGAGATAGAGACAGAGAGGCAGGTAGGCATCTTTCTGTCCCTTATACTGTATGTAAGCTACCTGCCCTAGGGCAAGTGTAGCACTTATACTCTTAATCTCAGCACTGGACCATGAATCAGTCACAAACTCTAGATGCAGTCTGCTCTGAAAAGCTCCCCTCCATGACAACATGAGGCTTTGTGGGGGGAATGGGGGAGCATCTGGACACAAACCATAACAATATGCTTGTGTTGAAATCAGCCTTCTATGTGGATTTTATTTTTCTGCTACTAAATTCTCTGCTCCACTATTCCTTTCTACATCTTCCTGATACCTCTTTTCTTAGCTCCAATCTTTATCCTCACTACTAGAAACTGAACTCCATGCCTCAGCCCTTTTTTTTATTTTCAAATTTTGAGATGAAAGTTAGTCATCATTTTACAATGATAAATGTATACCCTTATTTATAGCAGCACAACTTATTTTTAAAATCCATTTTATTCATAGATAAAAAGAAAGAAAAATAAGAAGAAAAAAAACTACAACAAAATTTTAAAATACATCAGTCAGGAGCTAACAATGGTACATACATTGCGCATTTTCATCCCCAAGCAGCACAATTTATAATAGCTAAATCTTGAAAATAGCCCATCAGCAGATAAATGGATAAAGAAAATGTAGTATTTATGCACAGTGGAGCACTACTCTAGCTATAAAGAAGGATAAATTTGAGGCATTTGTAGGTAAATGGATTAATCTCGAGACCATAATGTTAAGTGAAATAAATCAGGTTTAAATATTCCATGGTTTCTCTTATATGGGAAACCCAAAATATAAAGAGCAAAATAAAAGACAGATATTAGGAAGTAGGGATATCTTTTTCAAATGGGAATGGGAACAAGAGATGAAGGAAAAGATAAATGGATAAAAAAAAACAGAATTGAAAAAAAACGGAAATAGAGCTTTTGCAAATGGGAAGGGAAATGAGATGGAGTGAGCAGGGAGGGGTGAGAGTGAACAAAAATGAATTAAACCATATTATGTACATGTACAAACTCCCATGGTAAATGCACTCATTGTATACTACAAACAGGTATTAATAAAGCATTTTTTTTGAGGCAGGATCTCACTAAGTGTTATGGTTTATGTTCAGATGCCCCCTCACCAAGCCTCATATCATCATAGATGCGACCAGATCTAGCGTTTGTGATTGTTTCATTGTCTAGCACTTGGATTGGTGGTGTGAATGCTACACCCACCCAGGGGAGGAGCCTCATACAGTGTAATGGTGGGAAGAAGACATGTCTTTTCTTTTCTTTTTTGTTTTTTCTGTTGACACTTTGTTGTTTGTGATGGTCATAAGCAGTGGCTTCACCATGTCACCCTGCCACTTGGAGCCAACTGAGTATGGACTGAAACCTCCAAAATTGTAAGAAATAAACCTTCCCTAATTGTGGGTGTCAGATGTTTTGTCTCAACAAGGAGAGAAAAGTAATCAAGACACTAAGTCACTAAATTGACTAGGCTGGGCTCAAGCTTGCAATCCTCCTGCCTCCACCTCTTAGAGCAGTGAGATTACAGGTAGGTACCATCATGCCTGACTTTATCTCCACTTTTAAAATTCTTGGGTCCAGGGATTTAGCTGAGTGGTGTAAGCTCCTGCCTGGCAAGCACAGAGTCATGAGTTTGATCCCTGATACAAAAAAAAAAAAACTTGAAAAAATTTATTTGTAGATGTTTGCAGTTCATAATGATTACATTCATTGTAGGGAACTGGTGCGTGTACATAACACATTCCAATCCCCAACCTCTTTTCTTCCATCCCCTTTTATTTTGCAAGCATCAGATTCATTTGTTGTTATAAATTATCATATATACAGGCTCATAAGCATACTTTAGTAGGCCAAAATCCAATAAAACATGTAAGAGAATTCTACAAAATCTAAGTACTTTTAGATGCTTTGTCCATGCTGGATATTTATGTCCATTTTTTATTATAGTCTTTGACTTTTTCTTCCATTAGTTCTTCTTTTCTTATATCTCTCCTTCCTCAATGTTATTTTTTCAAATCTGTATTTCTGTTACCTTTTTCAATTTTACTCCTCTTACCTTCTTTTTTTTCCCACCCCTTGCTATTTCTATTTTTCTCTTTCCCCTATTCTTCCTAGCTATTTGTTATGTGGCTTTCTTGGGAAGCTGAAATTCATATGATTAGAGTTGATGTGCCTTATATTACATTGCTTACTATTTGCATGATAAATCCTTTCTATCCTAACTGAAACTAACTTTCCTCACTTGGCTAACCTGATGCAGATGGAGAATAACCCTAGTTTCATTGACTCCCATGTTATAACTCTAAGCCCAGATAGAGTAACCCTTCCCAATATTTCCAAAACATGGAGGGTCCTTACCGGAAAGTGTTCATAACAGCATTATTCGTGAAAGGCTAAAACTATAAATAAAGCAAATAACCACAAATAGGATAAATGAATATTAGGTGGAACACTGTACAGCAGGGAAAATTAATGAATGTTTTATGCAATAACTTGGATGAAATTGTTATAGCCTTGCAAAAAGATAAGACACAAAAGAGAAAGAAAGCAAAAAATCATTTTATCTTTTGCAGTTCTAAAAACACAGGCTTAGAAGTCAGGACAGTGATTACTATTGGTGCAGTGCCTGGGAGACAAGGTAGGAGCTGGTTATGTTCTGCTTGTTGATCTGGGCTAACTGTTATGCTTATTTTGCAAAAGTTCTTGAAGCAGTGCCTTATGATTTGTATCCTTTTATAAGTATGTTGTACTACCGTGAAAAGTTTGTTTAAAATTAAAACCGTTACAGAAAATAAGCTGGAACTATTTGGGTAGAAATTACAAGATTTAATTAAGAGATCTGTGAATAACATTGTTTACTGCACTAGTAAATCTACAAAAAGAAATTATATACAGGACAAATGGAAGTGGACCTATAAAAAGTACATCAAAATGGTGACTGATAAAAGTAATGGCAAACTTGGAAAGCAGATTTTCCATACATTTGATACTTTTTCTCAGAGAAGGCACATCGAAGTATAGCTTAAAAGGCAACTTTACATTTATTAAAAATATGTGTAAATATTTCCACATGTACATGATTTTATTTTTTCACTTGCTATTGAAATTCATATACAATAGTAGAATCTTATCCTATAGGTTAAAAAATAACAAAAGACAGATTTAATTTCAAGTAAAATTTCCACAGACAATACAGAATTAAAAGTAGACTTACTATTCAGAAAATATATCAGAGAAACAGTATTCCGGGCATATGTGTGAAACAGTCAAACCGTGATCTTCTGTGGTCACAAATGGACCCAAGATTCTATAAAGCTCCATCTTATTGTAAAACAGAACTTTGGTATTTCAGTTTTTAAAAATGAACAGTGTGTATTTCCTCTTTTGAGCAGAGATATTCATATACTTTCTATAAGACTATTACATTTACTCTTTAGAGACATGATCTGTTGCCATTATAAGTAGGTAACACTGCAAAAATAAAGTGGCATTACAATCCTGGTTGTGCCATGACCAGATATAACCAGAATTCAGGATCAATTAATTTGATATAATAACTGATCATCTTCCTTCAGAAGTGGATGCATAGTTTCTGACTATATTTGAGAAGAAACCAAAAATAAAACAGATAGCCAAATATATTTGGAGATTTCACACAGCTGTGCCAGAGAGATATACAGTTCTCAATAAAGCAAGACACTGTCTCAGCTAAAGACCTGGGTACTTATTTTCCTCTAGTAATGAAGTACAATTTAACATAAAATATATGGGAATAGTCCACAAGACCAAAACATATGTGTGACAAAATACCTAGAAATTGTTGGCACTCAGAAAAGATTTAAGATAAGGTATAATGTTAAATTTTCTTGCTTCAAATATGATTTTTAAGTATATATTTCCAGTGTGTAAATTCCAAGCCAAATTTTTCTCTTGATATTAAGTTCATTTAGATTGGTTTGTCTTTAAAGGCTTATTTTAAATATTGACTACTATAGACAATTCAGTTAAAAATTATTTATCTTACATATTGCTAAATAGGGAAAAATGTAAGCACATTTTCATTCTCATGGTCCTATATTGAAATTGTTTCTGTTCAAAATAGCAGTTTTCAGGTTAAATGTTAAATAGACCATACTATAGATACACCTTAACACAAGAATCATCTTTATAGACCAAGATAAATTTAAACTGTATCTTCAAGCTTGTCTGTCATTTGTTTTTTTTATTGTGATCCATGATTATAATATTGACAAGTTATTTCTATAAGCTCTGAAAATCTCCTCATCTGCCTCACTTGTCTGCATCCATATTTTTAAACAATACATCAGCCCAGAGGGAACAAGGAGAGAGGTGGGGCTGTAACTCACTGAGAAGGTCCTGGGTTCCAGCAGAAGAGACATGTATTCTGGTTATACATCTGGTCACATACAACAGCAGTTCATTATTTTGAGACAGGGTCTCACTAAGTCACTGATTTGCCTAGGCTGGCCTTGAGCTTGAGATCCTCTTGCCTCAGCCTTTCAGAGTGTTGAGATTATAGGTCTCTGCTACCATGTCTGGCTCAACACTTCATTATTAGGTATTAACTAAACTTAAATTCTTAAAACTGTTTTTTTTTTTTTAAACCAAAAGTGACTTAAGGCTTGTATTGGTAAGTACATTAATAACTGTATTTCAGCATTCACTAACTATGGCCTTCCACTGTAATAGTGTGGCTCATGGATATCAAGGTCGGTCAGAAACTGATTTTTCCTGGCTCACCTGTCCACAGAGACTGTTGGGTCAATGCTTCTTCCAGCTGAACAGAGATAGCCCAGTACCCTGGTGAACACAGCAAATCTGCCTTTGGGGGACCAGCAGCATATCATAACATCAGTACAAGATCCTGGACATTACTAAGTTGCCTGGGTAATTCTCATCACCATTTTGCATACTTTAGAGGTAAGCTATTGATTTTATAAATAAAGTATGAAAATAATCTTAATGCTTTTTTGTTCAATGGTTAAGACACATAAAACCTCAAAGATTTTCAAATGTAATAGAAAAAACATTGAGCATTTCAAGTCCAAAGAAATAATCAATGCAGAAAATGTTTGCATAGGGTGTCATCAGTGGGTGAATTTCATCTTGCAATCCTTGCTTGCCGGGATCTGAGTCCACTTTCAGGAAGCCAGACTACGCATAGCCTGTGGAAATAAAGGGGAAAAAAACATCTTCTTAGGTCTGCCTTTTCTCAGTGTTCTATAATACTGATTTCCTGCTTTCACTCATCTTAGGTACAGATCAGCACAATAAAAGCAGAACTTAACAACTTAATTTTGACCCTCATCCATACTTTAATTGGATTTACATAAAGCAATAAATCACTGTTCATTGTGCCCTTACTTTATGAAAGACACTGTTCTTGTTATTTTATGTGCAATCTTTAATTTTTATAACTCAGTGATATTACTTCCATTTTAAATCCAGACACTAACTGAAGAAAGGGTAACTGATTTCCTCTGTGTTGTGCAGCCAGTAAGTAGTAGAATCAGGCCCAGTTCCCAGGTCTGTTTGGTTCCAAAGTTCGTGAAACCACCATGCTGTACTGCTTCACCACCTCTAGAAGCACTGCTGAATTCTCCGCATGTTGCCCCTACTGCCTCATTTTAACGTAGAAGTTTTAAAGTTATTCTGTTAACATTTGTATCAAGACCCATAAAAAGACACAGTAGGGATGCTTTTCAGATTTGCCTATGACACAGGTTGAGTTGGGGAATAAATATGGTAGATGACAGCTTCAGAATACAAAATATGTCAATAAACTGAAGCCAGCAAGTTGCATCAGAAATGTATGTACTATTTCATTTGGGTCAAAGACTAATTATAGAATTTATATGAGAAGTCCCTAGTTTCCAGTATCTGCAAATCTGAACCCAAAATCTAAGTGAATATCCATCATTGTGTAGGAGGGGTTTCTGCGTGTGGCACTGCTTAATTTCTAAGAAATCTTTCGGCTTTCTTTTTTCCCTTGTTGGTTTTTTGAGACATGATCTCACTCTGTAATCTAGGCTGGCCTTGAACTCACTGTGTAGCCCAGGCTGGTCTCAAACTAGTGGTGATCCTCCTGGTGGCTGATTATAAGATAGCTGTTCCTCATGTACTGTACTATTCCTGAAACTTATGAAACTGTGGGTTAGAAATACCCTCTCTTTACGTTTTCCATTTGGTGTGGCCTTAGATTTCTAGAAGAGAAATCTGCACCAGGGTTAAGTGTAATCAGGTCCAGTGCATTGGCTGCTGCCAACCACTGGTCATCTCCATATGCTGAGACAGAAGTCCCAAAAACCTTAATGTCTTCAAGGGAGAACTCTTATTTTCCATTTTCTCCTCTGTGAAGCCATCCTTTTCATATTTTTGGAACTATTTTCCCTTTACCATTCTTAATGATACATATTCTCTACCTATATTACTCGATTTACTCAAGATTTTACCCATGTTGTTTTCTTGAGGAGAAAATAATGATTATACCTCTTCCTGGACATCAAGTTCTTCCTGAGTTATCTTTTCTTCCATTAATTCAAGAGGATCTTTGCATTCTTGAATGAGGGTGATCTTGAGATAGAGAACACACAATACTTGTTAGAAATGTAACAGTGTCAGTCTACCGGAACTTCCCTAAATATGACTTGAAGCTTTGCTGGTGCTTCTGTCATCTGCAGGCTTTGGAACGCCCTTTGGCTTTTTTATTCTTTTATATTTCCCAAATTAGAATTTTCCCTATACCAGTTTTCACATACAAGTGTGAACCACTACAGCTCTTTGTTGTCTAAACTCCTGTGCCACTGTCTGCCCCAACTGCTGCAGTGGGCACCTTTTAGCAAGGGACCCCCTCTGCCTAAATGTGGGACCGTGAGTAGCGCTGCTCTTTCAGTGGTTGGACTAAGAACACCTTGTATAGCACTGAGCATGCAGTGAATGCACAGTGAAGATTTATGGCTGAGGACAGTAAACAGCCTCAAGTTGAACTGGATGGAAATCAGTTTTATTGGAGATAGAAAACAATGTCTATAGACCAAGCTGGTTTGGGAAAGTTTAGCTTTTAAAGAGTACCATGAGATTTAATCTTCTACATAGGAGGAGACCAACAATCAGGCCTTTGTCTCATGCATGAAAAAGGACATTACCAAAGCAACTCCAGGTATTATAATGCAGTATATAAATGCACAGTAGTAAATGATTCAAAGTGGTAGTCTGCTGTTCCTTTATGTCAGAAATAACCCAGTTCTCTTGGTTAGTATGGAAATTACTAAAGGATTAAGTGCCTATGAAAAAGTGGAGTTAGGTGTAACCAGAAGCTGGAATGGCCCTTGTAATGGCAAAATAAAGGACAGGGAAAGGGTCAGTCATATCACTGCCCCTCCAGTGTTTTTAGTGCATAAGTGACTCTTCCTAAAGAAAAGGAAAGTACAGCCAGGAGGGGCTGCCATTCCATAGCTCTGTAGAGGGTTTGTGCTGGACCCTGAGGAAACACAGAAGTGTCAGGTTGGATCCCACAGACCATCAGTAATGATCAGTCCACTCTTCAGTGGGCCAGAAAGTATATAATGCAAGAATCCAGTTATATTCAGCATCACGTATTAAGGAATGAAAACAAATCAAGTAAACCAAAGTTCTACTCCAGCCACTCACAACGCCTCCCCAATAACAAACAAGATGGTATCTAATGTGGTGCGTGGACTTTAGGCCAGTGGGTTTTGTCACATCTATGGGCTAAGATTTTAGTTCAGAATGACTGGTAAAAAATGAAATAACTATTTTCATGTTGAGAAGGAACTAGATCCATTGGTCTTTTATGTTTAATGTGGGGTAATGTGGGGTCTTTTTTAAAATACGTGATCTTGAATTTGATGGAAATTAATTATATTTCTTTATTTTGTTTTGTTTTTACCTATGCACTAGAGGATTTCAAGTTGGACAGAAAATGGGCTGGGGATTTAGCTCAGTGGCATAAGCGCCTGCCTTGTAAGCATGTGGTTGTGAGTTTGATCCCTGGTATAAAAAAGAAAAAAGAAAAAGGTTTATGAGTTTTCAAAGATGAGAAGTTTCCATGTAGCTGGTTTTATATTCGTGGTTTTATTGTTTTTGCCCCTAGCAACATTAAGCAGATCAACCTCTCCACTAACAGAAGCTGAAGAATATAATATAATACTGTTTTCTAAATTAGTTTTATTTTAGATGTTGACTTCCTACAATAAAGATGTTTATCCCAAGTTCAGAAAAGTAAGAAGCAGCTTAATGCATGTATGTCACTAGACTTTTTTTTATAGGTATTTGTTTTAATGCCCTGATTCACTGTAACAGGTGACAAATAAAGTTATTGTTCTATGCCTGCCAGGAGACCTAAGCAATGAACCTATCCAAAATGTTTACCTCTTTAGAAAATTTGACAGGAGAATTGACGAACCTAGAGAAATTTAGGGTCTCTTATATTTTGAGAGAGAAAATGAACCCTGGCTTTATGGTTTTAATTATTTTTTTTCCAAGACCACTTATGCTTGATGCATTCTATTTAAAGATATTTATATGTAAACCAGGGGGTTCCAGATGGCTGAAATTTCTGTTGCATTTATGTACACAAATCACAGAAGATGCTATCTTCTAAAAAGGATTATAACAAAGCTACAGTGATAGAAACAGCATAGGACTGGCCCAAAACCAGGCACATGGGTCAGTGGAACAGAATAAAGGATGCAGAAATAACTTCAAGAACATTCAGCTATCTGAACACTGAAAAAAGGGCCAAAGACGTACACTAGAGTTAAGATGCCCTCTTCAATAAATGCTTCTGGGAAAACTGGCTAACAATGTGCAGAAGATTGAATCTATACCGATGTATCTCACCATGTACTAAATTAAAATCAAAATGGATCAAAGATCTAAATGTTAAAACAGAAGCAATCTGTTAGAAGATAAAATAAGCAAAACACTTGAAGACATAGGCATAGGAAGGGACTTTCTGAACAGAATCCCAGTTCTACAAGAAATAACATCAAGAATCAACAAATGGAATCAGATCAAATTAAAAAGCTTCTGCACAGCAAAGAAAACAACCAACAGATTGAAGAGACAACTTACAGAATGGAAAAAGTTTTTGCCAGCTCTTCTCAGAGAATTAATATCTAGAATATATGAAGAACTCAAAATAATTAGAACCTTCCAAAATAGAAGACCCAGTCAAAAATGGGCAACTGAAATGAATAGATACTCCTCAGAAGAAGATGTACAAATGGTCAATAAATACATGAAAAAGTGTTTAACACTTTTAATTTGCCATTAAAGAGATGCAAATTAAAACAACACTGAGATTCCATCTTATTCCAGAAAGAACGGCCTTCATCAAGAAATCTAATAACAAATGCTGGTGAGACTGGGGTGGGGCAGGAAGGAATCCTTCTACACAGTGGTGGAATATAAACTGGTACAACCACTATGGAAGTCAGTAAGGACATTCCTCAAAAAAACTAAAGCTAGAAATTCCGTTTGACCCACCCATTTCCCTTCTAGGTACTTTCCTGAAAGGGTTAAAGACATAATAGTACAGTGATGCTTGCATATTCGTGTTTAAAGCTGCACAATTCATAATAGCCAAATCTTCAAAGCACCCTTTATATCCATTAACAGATGAATGGATAAAGAAAATGGTATTTATACACAATGGAGTACTATAGAGTACATATAGACAGATAAACTTGAGTCACGTGTAGAAAAATAGATGTAGTTTGAGACTCTAGTGTTAACTGAAATACATAAAACACACAAACTTAACTTAGTTCTCCTATGTGGGCTTTAACCTGTTTCTCTTATGTGAAAAACCCAAAATGTAAATAAAGATAATCAATTATAAGGATAATTGGATATGCACATTATAAAAGATAATCAGAAATAAGATATAGATCTTTTGCAAATGGGAAGGGGGTCAAGAGATGGAAGAAGGGGAAATAGAAGGGAGGGAAATGGGATGAAAAATCAAGATTTGCTATGTCCATGTTCCAGCTCCACACGAGGAATGTTATTATGTACTGCCAACCTGTACTAACAAAAACTAAAAATGGGGAAAAAACCTAAATGACATTTTAGCTGATGCCCATTTTTATTAGTTAACCCCCACACTGTAGAACTACCGTGTATTAGATACTACCAGGTACTTTCCTAAAGCCTGTGTCATTTAATCCTCACATCTCCCCAGCAAATTAAATGTTTTTACTCCCATTCCTTTGATGAAAAACGGAGGATCTGAGAGGTTATGCACACGACCTTAAAGCCAAACTAGATGTATATAATTTCTACCATTTATAGAAATCCTGATAGTCTAGGAAGATATAGATGTAGCAAAGTTAAATATTTACCATTTCTAAAATGGAATCTTGACCTTCTTGGGCTTTAACCTGGTTCTGTAGATAAACTATGACATCATGAATAGTCAAAAATAATGTGTCTTTTCTATTGTTATCATCAAAGAAACCACATTGCTCCATCTGCTTGATAACATGATCTGCAAAACAAATAGATAATGTTTAGTTGTGTAGACACCCATCTCTCCATTTCCAAAATGTAATCCTACACTAAACAGACTTTCTTTTCCAGGAACACACAGAACGGTTATCTCCTGACTGCTTGCTAGGTGTTCCTGGCGCCTAACCATGTCCCTTTTGCCCAGTCAGTGTACCCATCCCCCAGCTACAGTGAGCCTGGTGGCCAATAGTTCATAGTTGTACGCTTCTCTGGAGAATCTTCCTGACCAGTGGATGCTACCTCACCTGCAGAGGCCTGGGGGGCTCCAGCCCCATTCTTAGGCAGCCTGCATGCATTGACTGCCAGTACTACAGGTACAAGGGCAGAGCTCCTTGCTTAAGAGAGCATAACCCTCTGGTACTTTTCCTGCTTTGGGGCTCCTTGTGTTGGCAGAAATCTAGGGCAACACTTCTGCAACAGTGCCTTCAATCAGCTTCTCCTTGCCCTATCCTGCTTCAGAGTCCTTTTACCATTTGTGTAAGAATCCCCATCTCAGGGAGTCCTGCTTCTAGAGGACTCAACACAAGCATCAGCACTTTCCTACATGCGTATATGGCCAGACAGAAAGGCTCCTGCCCTCATCAGTCCTCTAGTTGCAGTGGATCTAAGTCTTCTCCAGCTCTGCTCTTCCCATAACAACCCCCTCCCTCTGATCCTGCACCACTATCAGATTGTAAATTTCCATACATAACCAGCTGTGTGGCACAAATTGGAAGTAACATCTTTCTGGGTTCAAAAATGCCCTGTTATTTTTTAATTGGTATAGTTTTTATTTGAAGGGATGAAAAGTTTTGGAAATAAATAATAAGTGTGACTATAATTAATGCTACTGAATTAATGTTACACTTAAAATTGACTTAAATGGCAAATTTTCTTATAAATTATTTACCACAATACAAAAACAAAAGGCTTTGGAGAAAGTCTTAGAGAAACATACATATCCATTTACCTTGAAGGGATGCAAAGTACACATTTACATCAATTCTTTGGAATTCTTTAACAATCTAAAAATAAAAAAGGAGAAAGCACAACAAAGTCACTTTCTGTGCCCATAACTCATTCATACGCATTTACTTGCTCAGGAGAAATTCATGGTTAATTAAGACTGAGAAAAGTTCACTACTGGAAAAGCTGTAGAGGTTTTCAGCTTATAGTGATCTATTTAAAGAGGAAAAGACAAGAGATGACAATATCCGGTGGTGACCAGCACAGCACTCTAAAACAGAGATGCTCAGTAAATATTTGTGGAAGGAAGAAAAATGTAGAAGCAAAAAAAAAAAAAAAAAAAGTAGAAGTGTCCTAACAGCCCCTGCTGATCAGAGCAGAAAGCATGAGTTCACATCTGAGTGGAAGAGAGATAGGTGTGGATATGACCACCACATTCAGAATGGAAAATCTGACTTAAACATTGAGGTCGCTAGGTCGAATGTATCAATGTCAGTATCCTGATTATAATTTTGTGCAGTAGTTTTGTAAGATGCTACTATGGGAGAAACGGGCCAGAGTACATAGAATCTCTCTAATATTTCTAACAACTCCAGGTAATTCATTTTACCGATCATTAAAGTGTAGTTTTAAAAATGGATACTGAACCTATGGATAATAATAAATAATGGTCATTAGAATATTTGAAAGTAACTATGGAAGTGTGGAAACTATTCTGGCATTAAATACGTTAAGACTTTCTGTACAAGTAATTTGCTGTTTTGACCAATACAGTCTACACCAGATGAGAGCCAATCTTGAGAGTGAAATGAACAACAGAGAACAAGAGTGTGTTTTGAAATGAGTTAATAACCAGATCTGCTAAGAGAATAGAGCCCTGTCTGCATATTCTTGCACTCTTGCCAAGGTGTAAGTACCCACATCTGCCATTATTTCCTACTCTTGCAGAGACGGCCAAAAAGGCCCAGAGAGGCTAAACCTCAGAAGTCTGTTTCACATTACTATCTCTGATTGTTGGCACCTCGGTGTACTTTTCTGCTCTCTTAATACCTGCCTGAAGCTTCACCTAAACTTCATGCATGAGATGGCATCCTACTTAAGACCTGCTTCGAAGCATTTAGCACAGCTGTTATTTGTAAGAGTCCTAATGTTTGCGTTCCCCTGTAGATTGCTCAGTCTCATGAGGACAGAAACTATGGCTACTTATTCATCATTAGTCTCCTGTGCCTGGCAGAGTACTTAGCACATTTTAGGCATTTAACTTCTGTTTGTTGAAGGAATAATGAAATGGGGCTCGTATAAGTGCTTTCTGACATCATGATTGTCTCCACTCTGCATGCTCCTCAACTCTTGCTTTGACTTCCTAGATGACTGACCTGCGCCAGCCTGCTCTAATCTCTTAATAATCTCTGGCTTTCCCGGTCCTACCACGTTCTTGGTGTTTCTTATCCTGCTGCTGTTCTCATAACAAATTGAATAAAACATTTTGCATAACATTATGCTATTTTTCCTTTTCATATTCTATTTACACTCTCAGAAAATAAAACACGATGTTAATATCCCCTGAGAGTGTTTATGTGTCAGATACTCTTCTAAACTCCTTTTATTTATCAGCTTAACCTCCATGACACCTCTGTGATAATGCTACCATTGTATCTGTTACAAATGAAACTGAGGCACAGACAGACTTAGCAACTTGTTCCCTACTAGTAAGTGGCAGAGCCAGGAATCGTCTCAGATAGCCTGGCTGCATGGCCCACGCATCATCCTTTTGCAAAACTGGGCCACCTGTATCACCCTACTATTGCTGCAGCACCAGTTCTGTAGTTCAGAAAGCCAGAACCTTACCATGCGCAGAGACCTCACTCCAACAACATCCAGGAAAGATACTGCTGCACAGTCAAGCACAAGGCTATGGATTGGCACTTTGGGAACATTCACTTTGACTGGAAGCTCAGAGTTCCAGTCCACCTGAAACTCGATTTCCTTGGTTGGGATATCAGGTTCTTTCGGATCTTCAACATCTTCATCAGCCTCAAAAGCATTATTCAGTGAACCACCATCACTTATGATGCCATTCTGAAGAAAGAAAACACTGCCAACTTAATTGCCAGTGATCTGAAATGTCTTTTGGCCATTAATCTCCAGTTATTTAAAAATCCTACACCTATTGTTCCTTGGTAAGCAAAAGTACCATCGGGGTGAATGCTTAAGGAATGAGTTTTCATCAGACCTGGTGGAACGCCCCTGTAATTCTAGCTACTCAGGAGGCTGAGGCAAGAGAACTGCAACTTCCAGGCAGCCTTAGTGAGACCACCTCAAAATAAAAGGAAGGGTCAGAGAGGTCAGTGGTGGAGTGCTTGCCTAGCATGTGTGAGGCCTTGGGTTTGATTCTAGCACACACACACACACACACACACACACACACACACACACAACACTGTGTGTGTTGAGTATGTTGATGTTTTCTAGGGAAAAAAAATGAGTTAATAGGGAGCCAAGAAACTTGTTATCTGGAAGATTGTGGAAATCTGCCAACAGGGATACTATTGGTAGGACAATCTACACAAAGGTGAATGGACTTACTGCCTTGCATTGCAATCTCTGGCATTGAATTTGTACTTACTTTGTTCCTCCCAGTAAAAATGAGGTTTAAAAATAAAATGCAGATGCTATTCACTATGGGGGAAATTCACACCTTGTTCCAGGGAATAATGCTTATTTCACTGTATCAGAAACAGCTCAGCCATTCTCTGACATACATACATCATCTGCTGGTACACATCCGGATACTAAAGGGGTAGATTTCATTTTAGATCACATCTGTTTTCCATGAGAGAAAGGAAAGAATTGGGGAGGGGGGTCTACCTCACCTTTGTTGCCTTTAATTGTCCTTTTTTGATGAGTTTCTGAATTCTCCTCAGTGCTTTCAGCCTTTTGTTATATACTCTAATGGCATCAAATCCAACCTTTTGAAACAAATGTTAGATTACTAAATGCCTGCTTCCTGCTATTCACTAGTGCCCTATCTGAACACTTATTTCTCAATGTATAATTTTCCTTGAGAAACCTTGTTTGAAAAGAAATTTTGAGGTCTGATCCGATGCTGTAGACCCCTCTGCACTGCTAGAGACTCGGGAAAGAAGACAGTATAGTAAAAGCACCAAGACAGTGCAAAACAAAACAGCAAAAACAACCCTTAGCTTTAAGTCTGTTTTCCAAATTTCCTTGACTTGCAGGGCCCTTCTGTTATTGCAAAATCTATAAACATTCCTCTGAACCAGTTTGCCTTGGACCTCGCTTAAGAAAACACCGATCCAAGTTCGAAGGGTCGGTGACATTCAGGGTGAGACCGTCCTAATAACATCCATGCTGTTTACTTGCTCCAAACAGGGGCGGCTCCTCCAAGACTTTGTCCCGCCTCCCCCACCCCCCAGCTCTCACAGATCCCAAACTCCCGGCAGAATCTGGTGTGTCTGGCCTGCTATCCTGGGCCTCTCCCTCCAGTGCACTTAGAAGTGTTCATTTAAAATAGCCACAATAGACCTCGTACATGTTGGCAAAAATACACTCGTTTAGTTTTTTTGTTTTCTGGGACCTTTTTTTCTGTGAATACAACTGTTTCTCAAATGAAAATACTTAGAACATAATCCCAGCACTCGGACGCTGAGGCAGGAAGATTGTTGTGAGTTCGAGGCCAGTCTGGGCTGTAAAGTGATCTCAAGGCCTGCCTGAACTGCTTAGGGAAACCCTGTCTCCAAAAGACAAAAAGAAAGAAAGAAAGAAAGGAAGGAAGGAAGAAAGGAAGGAAGGAAGGAAGGAAGGAAGGAAAAAGAAGAAAGAAAGAAAGAAAGAAAGAAAGAAAGAAAGAAAGAAAGAAAAGAAAGGAAATACTTAGAATAGTTAGTGACATTGTTTTGCACTGTGGGGCTTCTAGAAGGGCTGTGGCGCTCTCCAGGCCATCTTGCAGGTTATCTGTCTCTCATTCTCTTCACAGCAGCAGCCACTGTCCACCCCACCCGCTGCACCGACCCAGGAACCCTCAGCACTAGGAAGTTATGCAGCATTTGTGAGTTTAAGTCAACCTGGACTGGCATTTATTATTATCTAGATTTTAACCAAGATTTTCTTTCCTATCCCCAAATTGAAAATTCTTTAAGGGAAAGGATGTTATAATTTAACTCCACATGCTCTATGCAAAGGGGAATAGAGCACAGCGTCTTGTTCCCAGGTGAAGCCCAATAAAGAAGAGAGTGAAATCTCAAGTTAAAAACCAAATTTCCAGGGATAAAATACTTACTGTGGACTTGATACATTTTTTAAAACCATCAACGTTGCCATAAAAAATAGGGCCAGAAAATCTGACAATCTTCACTCCTTGAAGTTCATCAATCTGGCATTTAAAAAGAAAAAAAAAGAAAAAGTTAATTCTAGACCTCAGACATTCAATGAAATAGCTGTTTTACAAGGAGCTGGGTGACAATTGCCAGGTAACAATTGCAACATTCAACTTCCCTGAAATAGGTGCTTTAGTTCAGTTGCAAGTATTGGGCTGCCAAAACTCTTGGATTTCCAAAAGTCCACAACAGGTCAAGTTAGGGCCTTAGAGAGCAATTTTCAGCCCTTTGATTTCCTGGTAGAGAAACTGAGGCTTAAAACAGTGACGTGATTTGTCTCCAGTTTATACCACTGAGCCTCCCGATCTTGCTAAAATTCTTTTGAGCAGCAAAAATTAAAAAAAGCGAATTCCAGAAAGTTTGCAGGAACTGTCTGTCATCTACTTATTTATACTCAGAGGCAGAGGCCATGCTGTAAGTGGGGCCCATAGAATCACAGACTTTTCCGTCTTTAGGGATCATAGCTGTTTTAGTCTCAGCTCTTGGAGGAGACAGCTGAGGTCGGGGGAAGACTCAGTGTCCCAAACAAAGTCTCCCCAAGAGGGAGAGGAAAATTCAGAACTCCCAAACTCAGCCCAGAGTTTCCTGTCTCAGTGCCAAAAGTTTTTCTACAATCACTTTAGCTGTTTTTAGCATGTTGTTCAACATAACAAAAAGACTTTGGAAATAAATTTAGTAACAGCTGGAATTTCAGGTTTGGTGTCCAATAAGACTTTAATATTAATGTAAAATTAGAATACAAGTTCCTAGGGTTCACACACACACACCTATATGTAATTTTTTTATTACATGTCTTTCCTAAGTTTGTGTTTTCCAAAATTACTTTCTCTATCTTTTCATCTTTGTTTCCCTAGAGATCACTAAAAAGCCCACCAGTGAGACGTTAACTTTGTTTTTTATTTCCTGTATCATATATTATTTCTCCTAATTCCAAAGATAAAGTAAAAGATCAAATAACTTGGTGACAGATAACTTGAAAATTTCTTGTTAGAACTAGACAAATAACATCTTAGGGAGATTTCGGGCAACTTCATAGAGGCTAAGGATTATAGCAGAGAAAATATTGTGTGAAAACCTGGAAATAATTGTCTATTGTTTTTAAATACCTCTTACAATGGTTTTTACATTAACGTGACATCCCACTAGCACTGATGAGATCCTTAAAATCCAAGTCTATCAGAAGATACAGAGTCAGAAGTTCTTGTGACACTGTCAGTGAGGTATCACTAGGACTTCCTCCATCCTTGGCGGCCTTGTGCCTACCAAGCTAAAAGACAAATATGTGGCTCCTAAAATTGTAGACGAACAAACCTTCTTTCTGCAAATATTGCACAAAGACACTTACATTTTTATAATTCTTGATACTTTTGTAGATGTCTGTGGTAGGGATGTTTCCAAGGTCATTCCATGAAGGACTAAAAAAAAGAAAAATTAACATTAGAATTATTTTTTTGAAACAGCCAGATTTTGGACAAAAAAGTTAAAAATAGCTAGGCACAGGGGGGCTTATGTGTATAGTCACAGTCACTTGGGAGGCTGAGGCAGGAGGGTCACAAGTTCCAAGTCAACCTGAGCAATTCAGCTGTCACCAAAAGGGGCGGGGAGTGCTGAGGATGTCGCTCAGTGGTATGGTGTATGCCTAGCATGTGTGGAGCTCTGGGTTTGATCCCTAGCACAGGGGTGGGAGGGAAGATTAAAAAGAACTAGTTGCTACACAGCATCATTCTGCGGATCGGGAATCAATCAGTACAGCAGATGACATTTTCCTGCAACTGACTCTGCAGTGAACAGCCGGTGTTTGCGTGGAACTAGAGAAGGAGGAAGTGACAGTGACTGTGTCCTGATGGCTGAGAGACATAATGAGCACCAGACTTTCATGCGCAAAACAACTTGGAGAATAAGCAAAGAGCTTTTCATACATTAACTCTCATCCAAGGTCCTATTATAACCCCAAAGAGGCAGTTTGTTATCCTAACTTTCACTAGTAGGTAAACTGAGGTCCAGAGAAGCTAGAAAGGACCCTGAGGTGAGGGATACTGCAGCCTCTGACAAGGGAATCAGGTGACTGGCACTTACTTGTAACTTATGGCAACTTCCTGATGCAGTGTGGAGAGTCGGCAGATGATCAAATTAGTCTCTTTTTATAGAACTAGCAGCCTGGGAGGACCAGAAATAAGTCTGTCCTGTCGATCAGACTGTTGATTTCCTGTTCCTGATGCAATCAGCTAAATTCCATGTTTCTTCAAGTGTGACTAGGGACATATGCTAAGTGCAGCTCCTGAAGAAAGACTGTCTGTTTGGGGTCCTTTCAGCACTGAGCTCTCTGGATCAGCACTGTAATGACCAGAAACTAAACATCATGCAGGGTACTGCTTTCTGCTGGCTAAAAGCCTGGCTACCAAACCAGCAGCAAAAAATGCGTCACCAGTTTTTCCTTGGCTTGCTGCAGTGTGCTGATTTTTAACTTAAAGCTCATAAGTCAGTCTTTCTCTCCAAAACCATTCTCTCTCAACCACACACACACATAAAAAAACAGTCACAGAACAGTTTCTGAGTTATGTCCTAGTAGCAAACTGGGCCCTTTGGGAGTTCATGAACTTTCAGAAATCTGCAAGTTGTGCTGAGGCAGAAAGCCATGGGTCTTTTGGGCAGAACCGATGTGCAAGGGCAGGAGGAAGCAGGGGTAAAGGGGAGGTGGATGCTGGAATGAAGAGGGGAGCCTGTGCTAAGCCAAAGACCTGGGTACTGATGCTTTCCCAGGTCTCTTCTTCCGTAGTGGCCCAAGCTCAGGGAGAGAAGTGGCCAGAAGTCCAGAAAGATAATAGATGAATTAGGGAGGGAGGGAGACTCTATTCCTCTCCACTGCCCTCTTTCTCTCTAGACTCAGGAGGGCATGAAACTAAAGTCTCCAGAGAGTCGAAACAAAACCAACAACAGCCAACCATGGTGATGCACACCTGTAATCCCAGTACTCGGGAGGCTGAGACAGGAGGATTGTTGCAAGTTTGAGACAAGCCTGGGCTACAAAGTGAGCTCAAGTCCATCCTGAACTGCATGGTGAGACCCTGTCTCAAAAAAAGACAGAACAAAACAAACACCCAACAATAAAATTCGCCTTCAGTCTCCCTCACTAGTACTCAGACTGTTTTCCATTATTTAACTCATGTGGTTTCTGTTTCACTTTGCATGTGAACTAATTATGTTTATTCACATAATTGTGTGATTTACTGGATATATTCCCTATTTGAGAGATTTGGATGAATTCCCATTATAATCCTCTGCTCTGAAGTTCTCCTGTTGTAGGCTGAATAATGTGGGTAATAAGCTTCAAAAGAGGAAAATGAGTTATAATAGCTTTAGCAGCTGTCTTGTCCCAAGCCTTGAGCCCAAGGCCTAGCATCCTTCACCTCATCTAAAGAAGAAACTATAGAGCAACTTCAGCCTGGCTGAGCCATCTGTCTCTTAGTCTAACTAGGCCTAAAGGGAGAGCACAACCATACAGCATATGATGAAACCTAGAAATTCTGAGTGAGATAATCTGAGTTTGAATCTTAGTTCGGCCCGTTAGTAATGTGTAACCTGAGGGAAAGTCCTTAGCCTATCTGAGCTTAAAACTTCCACTTGTACAAATGTATTCATAGAATATTGTTGATGATTAAATATAATATGTGCAAAGTGCTGTGTGTTTTCTTTATAGAATCACTCAGTATGTAGTAACTGTTACAAAAGGAAGTAGTTTCACTACGTTTATCAAAACAGCATAGGAAGGTTTAGGGTGCACTAGACTGTTGATAGGGAATATGGGTTTTACTGTACTCACAACTGAACTCTCAGGACCACAGTCAATAATCCAAATAAAAGGCCAGCTAGCAGACCCAGGTCCAGTCCCAAAATGACGGACATGATACATGTAAACACCCAGATGACCTAAGAGGGGGAACAGAAGTGAAAAGAATTATATTGATTTATCTGGTGCCAGCAAATCATAGGGTACCTATAAAAATAAGATCAACTACCCACAAATTACAACTTTTAAAGAATATTCTGGTTTCATTCATTTCATGTTGAAGTGAAGCTGCAAGCTGACCTTCCCGATTAAGACCAACTATTCCATTTTACTTATTTTTAAAGTTTTAAACAGGCAAAGTATCCACATGACTCAAAAGGGAATTAATATCTTAAAGGTGAAAAAAATCTTACAACTGTCTCCATCCATTCCCCCAAATCCTTACAATTGCATCTACTTGTATTCCTGTGTGTGAGCATGCATGTGCATGTGTGAAAGCAGACTTTCCCCCAGTATTTCTATTCTGGTCTCTTTTTCACTTGCTTTGTCTTAGAGATAGTTGCCAATCCATAGATAGGCAGTTTGCTTATTGTTTTTATGTGTCCTGGGCTCCATTAGTGTAGGAGTCTAAAAGATTTGACTTCTGGTTTTTACAATTCCTCAGAAGAGTTGTAAAGACTACTTTAGTCACAAAGAAAAGGGTTTTATTGTTTTGTTTTTGTTGGTTTTGTGTTTTATTAGCACTTTTAAACCAGGCTTTAAATAAAACGTGTTTGTTTTCTGGCTGGAGAAGTCTGAGGTGTATGGTGGAGAAGTCTCAGATGGGATTCATCTGGAAATGAACCTTCCCAGAGAAACCAGGTCTTCATGACACGCAGGGTCTTCACGTCAAGACTTGTGGCTTATTCACACCATTCTAATTTCCACTCTGGGATTTCCAAAGGGCAGGGAAGACATAGGGAAAAGGGGGAACATGGTGCAGGACAGGAAACATATAGGAGCCAAGTCTTAGTTCAGACAAAAACAGTGAGCGACTTACCGAATCTACTTTATTCTGTCGCCATAGACGAGGAACATCACACACCTGCATGAACATCCCTTTCAGGTTGGCAATTACAACTGCGGCCAAGACGGACTGCCAAGAGAGACCGGGAGGCTGGGTCACTCAGGAGGATGGGTTTTCACGTGATGATTTTTAAACCCCCTGTTATTTCTCTGGTAGCAGAGTGGTAAAAAGAAATTATGCAACTGTGCAGAGAAGCAGATTTATACCTTCTGCAAGGGTTCCAGAAGCTTCCCCAGGGCAACGATGGCGATCATCACAATCCCAGCCGAAATGATGCCAGAGATCTGAAACATGTACAGTTTCCATGAAGAGGGTTCATCCTTCTCTCTACATCTGCACATATCACAGCCATGCTTGATTCCTCCCTGATAGCCTCTCTGCTCCTTATTCAGAGACATGAGCCTTATTTGGTCAGACAACACAACACTGAACAAAAATGGAAAACACACGTATATAGAGAAATGTATATATGTACTACTGCAGAGAAAGAAAACAGGGAGGACAGCCTGCTGCAGTAAAGTCAGTTTGACATGGATCTGATTTGGAGATCTTACGAAGGTAGTTTTGGTGTCCATTTAGGAGCCTGACCTTTAAGTTATTTGCCAAGCCATAAAACATAGACCACCTCCTTTCCCAACAACAAAGATTATTGATACGTCCTTGGGAAATAAAGTTTCATGGCACATATCAAACTCTTCTGCATTACTGAAGCAGCAGTCACAATAGCAACTATGATAACTCATTGTACTTGCAGTGCATGATTCTCAGCAAAGTCTCAGAACATTGCTTTAACCCATCCTACCACAGATTCACAGTACCATATGGCACTGAGACAAGACTCCATCTCTTGTTGCATAGATGTTGGCTTTGAACTTTGTTCCTAGCAGTGATGGGGCAATGACAGAGTAAATGAAGCTCAGGAATGTTACCTTCATTGGCATAGAAAGCTCTGCCAAGATCCATAAATAGTTTGGAGAGAGGCTGGGGGTGGGGGCTATTATCTGGCTTGAGCAGATGACCTGTGAATTCCCTGTTGAGACACTGGTGGCATGGCCAAGGAAGGCTAGAACTCTGAAACAGAAGAGAAGACAGGAAACCAGAAGCAAAGCAGTCAGAGAGGAAACCTCAAGAGAGAGCCTAAGTACTGCCTAGCGCAGGACATGTGAGTCACAGGAGGCAGGCACAGCAAATGCAAAAAGAAAATCAGAGAACATTCACTTTGGCCAGGTGTGATGGTTCATGTCTGTAACCCCAGCACTCTGGGGCACCAAGGTAGGAGGACGGCAGCACATTTGAGGCCACCTCAGCTTCATAGTCAGTTTAGGCCCAGCCTGGACCACATAGCAAGATCTTGTCTCAAACAACAACAAAAATGCTTCATCTGGCAAATTGATCATTTCTATTTAGATTCTGGTTGAACCAGCCTGGAGCTCATATTATGTATATGATGTATTTTTAAAAGCTCACTCTGTATATCTGGTTTCTGGCTCTGTGTGTTCCTAGCACCACACCTCCAGGTTCCTAGCACCTTGGTGCGTTTACTCCTCCCCTTTCTAAGCAGAGAAGGTAATATCCTTCTTTCCCTTTCTTTCCTCTCTCCCTTTCTTCTGGTGCAGCCAATATTGAGTGAGTACTTGCATTGTTCTGTGGGTAAAGGGCTCTGTGAATTGGTGAAGGATACAGAGATTAGGGTACTGGGACCACCGTGAAGTGCCCAGCTCAGGCAAGCATGGCTTCCTGTTTGACAAGTACATGTAACAAGGAGCCTCCCATCTTCTGGGCACAGCTAATTTTGGTCCCTCTATTGAAATCTATGAAGGATCCATCACTTGTACTTACTATATAAAGTGGTTTGTTGGAAAGTCTGTAGACTTTATAAGCAGATTCCATTATTAGCAAACTAATTTTCCTGTACAGTGAAAGGACAATCAGAACTACCCAGTGCTCTGTAATCAGAATTATTTTTCCATGAGTCAGTAGGAATCAGATGCGGGTAAGAGAAAGAACAGGTGGCAGTCCTCAGCCCTTCCACACTCCATCAATGTGCTCAACACAGTCAATGTTCGCCACTATGTGTGTTTTTGTTCATTCCTTCAGCAAATACATGCTGGGTGCTGGTATTTTGTACCAGGCACAATACACATAGCATTGGCACTAGGGTTCTCTTCCTACCTGAAAGAGTAGAAAAACTCGCATTGGCCAGTATGTGCTAGGGCTTTACAGCTTATCTAATCCTTGTGACATACCTATGAGAAGGAAACAGTTTTGATCCCCACTTCATAAACATAGAAATGGAGGTTCAAAACAAAAACACAAGCAGCCATATAACAATCTGGGCATGGTGGCACACACCACTAATTCCAGCACTGTGGGAGGCTGAAGCAGGAGGATCACAAATTTCAGCCCAACCTGGACAATTAAGCAACTTAGCAAGATTGTGTCTTGAATAAATAAATAAAAACATAAAAAGGGAAGGAGGTGTACCTCAGTGGAAGGCGGTCCTGGGTTCAATCTTCAGTACCAGAGAGGGGGAGAGAGAGACAGAGAGACAGACAGACAGAAACAGAGACAGCGAGAGACAGAGAAAGACAGAAAAAAGGAGAAGAAAGACGAAGAGGAAGAAAAGAAGGAAAGAAAGGAGAATAGAAGGAAGTGGTAGAAGAAGAGGCGGAGAGGGAAGACAAGAGAAAAAGAGAGAGGGAGGAAGGGAGAGAAAGAGAGAGCAAAAAGACCTGCCAATTCGTTGGTCATAAGACCCTGGATTTTAGTTCAGGCACTGAGACTTTTCACCCCAGAACTTAGTGTGCATTTCAGTAATTAAAGATCAAGCCATTTCTGTACTTGTCCCCTTCTTCAGTGCTGAAATCCTGTCATCCTTCATTCCTAAATATAATACATGGCAGTGTGTGGCAGAGGGTATTAGCTTACCAGACACCATTATCCCCCAAGCGTTTGCCAAGGGGGTCACCTTACTCGAGTGTTCCTACTGGGGCAGCCAGCTTGTGTGAGTCCAGGGGTAAGAAGACCAGGAAAAGAGCCATCAGCCGTTGGGGAGGAACTTCCTGCACCCACTTAACAGCTGTACCCTGGAGAGTCTGTCACGGCCAGCACAGCAGTAAGAACTCTGCATTGTTGGGCTGGGGATTTAGCTCAGTGGTTTAAATGCCTGCCTGGCAAGCACGAGGTCGTGAGTTCAATCCCCGGTACCAAAAAAACAAAACAAAACTCCTGCGTCTGAAGCTGCGGCCTGAAATGGGTCCAGCTTTGGAAATCAGCTCTGACCTCCTCCCCGTGATGACAATCTCCATGTCTCCCAGGGTGGATTGTATTGCTTTACTCCCTCAGAACTAGAAATACCTGCCTCCCCCGCAAAAAAAAAAAAAAAAAAAAAAAAAACCTTTTAAGAAAAATTCTGAGCATTAATAATAAATTTTTGTTTTGAAGGAGCCAAGCAATTAGAAGAGACCAGGTCTTCCAAATCTGTCACAAGATCCATTATAAATAGGACGGGAACATCACAGCGCTGTACCATGGTGACAATTTAAGCTCTCTCTTTCTTCCTGGCCAACCCAGCACTGGAGTCATTTATTTTCTCAGTTATTGTCTTTCTCAGTTATTTGAGTCTCTGGCTTCATAAAACCCTAGCTGAAGGCTGTGCTTCTTCACACTGTTTAGTTTGGGCTTGTCATTCTCCCAGCCGTTTGCTTTTTACACCTACATGATATTTGTTTCTGTGCTGGGAGGAAAAAACCCAGGAGGCACATCAGGAACACAAGTCCTGAGTCTGTCACTAGCCCAGGGGCACTGATTTGGGCCATATGATTCTGTCTAGCTGGCAAGGCTGGCAAGGAGAGCCACTCTGGGGCTTTCTGGTCGACTCCATAAGGGATTATGCCAGAGATAGGATGGTATGCTGGTTTTACGATCACCTTGTAAAAACAACAACCACAAACCACCTTTAAAAGGCAAGAGTCAACCCACATTCTGAACTTTAAGAACAAAAATGCTACAACAATATCAACAAAAGTTGGCAAGTAAACGTCCTATGGGACCAAAGGCCCCTAGAGACAGTTCCTCATCCTCATAATGGAAATGTGAATAACTGTCTCACTTTCCTGAAAACAGAAGAACTCACAAAGCCTCCAAGCACTGTTAGTGGGCACTTGTTTCCCTCTCCCCCAGGTAACAAACTGCTAAAAATCAGCATTCTTCAACTTTATTGTTGCCTTGGCAGCCATGCTTGCTCTCAGGCAGTAAGGAGTAGCTAGTAGGTAAGAAGTTAATTGTCCAATGAACAGTGACACAAAGGGATTGGAGAACTGCCACCTCGGAACCATCAATGTTGCTTTTTAAGAGGTTTCTGAAGAAGGGATGAGTCAAGAAGATGCACAGGGCCCATGTTGATGGATAAGGAAGCATAATGTTTCTCTCTTCTCAAAGATCTATTGTCTTGCTCAAATCATGTGCAAGACTGTCTGAGCCACCATCCCTTGTTTGATGGTATCCAGACATCATTCCATACCTGTGTCTTTCCCCCGGTGCTCTCCTGGACAGCTGTGCGGGAAAGGGCAGTGGTGGCCACAAAACAAGAGAAGAATCCAGAAAAGATGTTGCTGATCCCAAAGGCAATGAATTCCTAGGGGAGAGACTGGGTGACCATGATGCGACAAATAGAATCTTTGCAAGCCTCTCACCAGTGGGTTTTTTTTTTTTTTTTTTGTACCAAGGATCGAACTCATGACGTTGCACTTGCCAGGCAGACACTTACACAGTTGAGCTAAACCCCTGGCCCTCACCAGTGTTTAAACAGGTATGTTAAAGAAAATTTCCAACCCTACCCAGCTGATGGTCCAGCTTAATTTTTCCTATAAAAAGTATCTGGGGATCTTATAAAATATCAGGAGTTTGGGCTTCATAGAACCTAAGAGAAACCTCATTGCTGTCAGGTTTTCTTGTTTTGTTATGTTTTGTTTTGTCATTTTTGAAACAGTCTCACTATGCAGTTCAGGCTGGCCTTGAGCTCACTTTGTAGCTCAGGCTGGTCTAGAACTAACAATGATCCCCCTGCCTCAGCCTCCTGGGTGCTGGGATTATAGGCATGCGCCACATTGCCCAGCTGTCATTTGTTTTTAAGGTTAAAGGAAATGGTATCTCAGGATACTTTGAGAAATGTTTTTTTTTTCATGGAGATTCCTCAAAAAACTAAAATTCTGTTGGACCTGACTATTTCCCTTCTAGGTACCTTCCAAAGTCAAAGAGTCATATTACAATGATACATGCATGTAAGCACTAACAGTGCTTGGAGGCTTTGTGAGTACATGCATACTCATGTTTATAGCAACACCTCTCATAATAGCTAAATCTTGAAAGTGGCCTATATACTCATGACTAGAAGAATAGGTAAAGAAGATATGGTATTTATACACAAACGCACTCCCATTCTGCCATAAAGAAAGTTAGTCATTTGCACCTCGTATACCACAAGGTGAAGTGAAATAAATCAGACACACAAGCTCCAATTCCACACAGTTTCTCTTATATGAGAAACCCAAAGTATAAACAATTTAAAGAGCAAAACAAAAGATGGATAATAGAAAATAGGGAGATCAGTCTTTGGTAAACGAGAAGGGGACCTAGAAATGGAGCGGGGAAGGGAAGGGGAAATAAAGAATTAAGATGTGTTATACACATATAAAAAGTAAATGCTTTTTCACTGTCTGGTGAGTGGCTTGTCTGTAACTCTGCATGAAACATTTTTCTGTGGTTGAGTATTTGCTATGAAGTGTGTTACAACTAGCTCAGCTTTTATACCACGCAATTGCTTTCATCCTGCCAGTCCTCTGGCTGTTTCATTGCTATGCTGTTCTCACAATCAGTAACAGACTTGCAGATCTGCAGGTGGTGTAAAAGCACCTCACCTGGCAATGTTTCATATGCCCCTCAAAATTACCCATATAAATAACTTGCACAGCGACCTACCCAAGCATAAACAGTGACAGCAATTATTAATAATATCTGTTGCACTGTTTCATCACATTATAGCTGCCATTTAAAAAATTACCAGGAAATACTCATTGCTTAGTTCCCCTAATCGTGCCTGATCCTTGATTATGCAGGTCACAATTCTTATTGTGACCTAACATATTAACTTAGAATATTGTTTATTACCTGACTGAATTAGTTGTTTTTAAAACTAGGATTAATTCAACTTATTCCTGAAAAAGCAAAGTGACACAGTGTGACAACTTCAAAATAATTTCTAATTAGCAAGCACAAGAAGGAAACCAACTAAGGATTGGTAGAACAAACCATCTCCTTCTTTAGCTGACACCCCAAATTTTTCCCATTTATGTTTTTTGTTGTTGTTGTTTTCAGCTCTGTAAAACCAGTTCGGCAAGAGGATGACCATACCTGGTTGCCATCGATGGTGTAATCATGCTTGGTGGCGTACACTTTCCCCACAGACACTGCAATAGCATAAGCCACCACAGCAATGGAAAACGATGCTGTCAGCATCTCAGAAAACTTAGACACAGGTAGAAGTACAGGAGGCAAAAACCTGGTGAATTTTTAAATGAAAAACACTGTGAAGATTTGATTATTCCCCCCCATCACCAAATACTATATCCACTCAGCCACATATTAGAGATTAAAAAAAAACATGATCCAAGAGAACAAAAAGTATGTCAGAGGCCTGAATGATGCTTTTTAATCAGGAGTTAGTGACACCTCTGATATGAATAAATAAATCTGTTATAACTAATTCTCTAAGGCCATACAACTCCATCCATGCCACGATACCTACTAGGGTTTCTCCTTACAGTTTCATTCAAACTTGAATATAAAAGATAACCTAGCCATTATATAGGATTTACTTTGTATAAAGCGTGTCAGTTTGCTTAAAGACACAGAGACCATATAATAATGCTAAAAGAGCTCAGTGGAAAGTGAAGAGGTGTAACATTTAAAATCTTCTTGAGGTCAAAAAAGATTAAATTTGTTTCATTAGCACAGTGCTCCATGGTAACTAAAATAACCTGATTGCACGGTCATATAATTACTGTTCAACAAAATCAAAGTTTCTCTGAAAACTATTAAAGAAATAAGCCAGGCACTTGGAACACACTTGGAAGACAGAGGCAAACAGATTGCCATGAGTTCAAGAGCAGACTGAACTAGAAAGTAGATTCAAGGCCAGGCTGAACTACATAGTGAGATCTGTCTCAAACAAACCAACAAACAGCAACAAAATAAAACAAAAAGTAATAAACCTATACATTTATGAAAATTTGAAGATAACCTTCATGAAACTACAACCTGGTGTCTTTTTGTATGGTGCAATCCCAGAGGTGCTCAGCCATTAAAAAACAAACAAACAAACAAACAAACAAACAAAAAAAAACCCTCCACCTACTTCACTTATGGCTGCCTAAAATGGAAATAAGATTCTTGGAGAAAACCATAGAGAAATTGAGAACAACTGGTAACAAGCATCCTAGTATTGAATCTACTTCTTTCACTTTGTTAATAAAAGAACAGAGACTTAGAAAAGTGAGGTCATTTAGTAGATCCACAAAATGAATGTTACATATTAGATGATTTTCTAGTTCTGTCTGGTTCTCTGTATTTCTTGGGCTTTCTCTCCCCACGGTGGGATGGTAATTTTCAGATTTCTTCTCCCCGCAAATCTTATCCTACCCTGAATGCAAGCTCTACAGTGGACTCCATCTGGAGGCCAACTGAATGCTGGGAACCTTAATCCAACACTCAAGGGACTCAGTATCCCATCACCTGCTCATCTGGATACGACTTTGGACCTCACTTCTTAGAACTAGGTTATGGCTTTTTTTTCCTGAGACCCAGTTGACCTTACTTCAGATAATTGAGGATATCAGGATAACTTTCCAGTTCTTCCAAGTTTTTAGTTTTGACAGTTCCACTGTCTACCTCATTGCTTAGTTCCCCTAATCGTGCCTGATCCTTGATTATGCAGGTCACAAAGTACAAACAGTGAAGACTTGAAATCACAGGGTCTGAATCACTCCATGAGTAACTTATGTTGTGGACATATTATTTAAACCTACCAAGTCTCAGGTCCTTAGCTGTCACATGGGGACGATGTACTCTTCTCATAGAATTAAGCGAGATCATTACATGTGGAAGGGATCAGTGCCTGACACACAGCAGGTGCTGTACCTATGCTGCAAGAACCCAAACCTGCCATACTCCTGCCCCCATGTGTGCTGTCCCGCTGCACCTTAATAGTGTCAATTAGTCACCCCAAGCCAACCGAGGGACTGGCAGAGCGCTTTCTAATTCCCTCAGGGTAAGCCTTTCTTCCATTGCCTGACCTCTTTCCATGACATAATTTTTCCAAATCATATGCTCAGTGGGCCTGCTTGGCTTCAGGTCAGTGACCTGACCAAGAGATAACACTACCAGGAGCCTGAAAGGGAGAGAGTAGCTGAAAAGAAGAGGAGGCAGAGGGGTGGGTCTTGAAAGACCAAGGAGCCCACAAAGGAGAGTAGGTGATGAACATACTGCTGGCCTGCACACTTGGCAAATGTGTCACTACTCCAGCTACAGGAGAAAGCAGCCTTTAAAAAGCAGCCAAGGGCAAAGGAAACAGACCTCTGATTGTGTTGATTCCCCCTTCCCTAAATCCTATCCTGCTTTTCTTCCCTGCATCACACTTTCAAATAAACCGCAAAGCCCATTACTTACAAGCAGTGGTAGGAAACATAGCAACAGAGAGGGTCTCTGGCACTGTGAGCAGAGCAATTACTGGTGTGCTGAGCAATGAGAAAGCATAGGAGCTAAAATTCAGAGGACAGAGCCGTCTTTCTTGTTATGGGTTAAAACAGTTGTATCCGCGCGTGTGTGTGTGCACACACACAGAGAGAACCATGATGACAGAAGAGTAAAAGAGCAGCCAGGCTGTGTTGAATGAGGACTGGACACATCAAGAACTGCAGGATAAGGATCAGTTGCATAAGGAGAAGGGCAGGTTGTGACTGGCTCTGTTAGAGAATGAGGGCTCCCTGGGCGAGTGAATACTAGCGCCCCAATTGAACAGAAAGAGGTTGCACATATTTACCAGGGAGGAAATAGAAAGGAGGACATGGAGTCATGGGTTCTGGCTGTCCAAGGACGCTGTTAGTGGGGACCAGGCGATCCTGGTCCTGATCCTGAATAGGATGAAAGGAAGCTTCCAACAGCAGCCTGACTGGAGGGGTGAAGTAGGCTGGATCAAAAGGTGGAGTATCACTGCCTCTCTTTGTTCTTCTTCCTTTCAAGGAGTCCTGCCTTGCTGCCTTCCAATCTCTCCACACCACCCTCTCCTTCTCAGGTCTGTTAATATCATTAGAGCTGTTTTCTGCGGTTGGTCGGTTGGTCGGTTGCACTGAGTGAGATCAGATAACAAAGGCCTTTCTTGTGGCTTGTTTAGAATGATACAGGCTTGGACATTTTATCCCTTCAGCAAATATTTTCTGGGAGCCTAACCAAAAGGTAGGTACTAGGCTAGAGGGACAGAGCTGCATGACATAAAACAGGACCCAGCTCTTGCAGAGGAGCTTACAGTCTTCGAGGCCAGGGAGGTGAAGTGGCTGATTGAGGTGACCAAATGGTCTGTCAGAGATTGAACATGATTAAAGCCAAAAGGGAGAGGCTAGAGACCTGTTCTTAGGAGGAGAGGGCTAGGCAGGGCAACTTAGGGCAGCAGAAGTGAGTTCCCCCAAATAATGAATGGGATGTAGATTCATGGGAAGGGCATGCACCACAGGTCACCTGTGACTCAATATGTATTAGGAAGCCTAAGGAAAGAGATCTATGAAATATGTTTTTATGCAACCATTTATAACTACTCGCTCTGTTATGGTGAAAACACCATAATTTAAGTAGTCACACTGCATCTTTTATCTTTAAATTGCTCCCAGATTTATAACTTACTACCAAAAGGCTGACTGTGTAATGTAGAGTTTTTTGAATTGACTTGATCAGAAGAATCACTTAAGATACTTCAGAAAATAACTTCTAGGCCCCTCTGGAAAGCGTGACTGAATAGGTTTGAGGCGGGATCCAGGAACCTGTGTTAAAACAGATCTCATAATCCTTACAAAAAAATAAAAATAAATAAGCTTGAGAAATGGTAGTATGGAACTTAAGTACCATGTAGCTGGCTGTCATTTTTCAAATGTTTTGGAACTGATAATAGAATTGTAAGGTTGATCAAATGGAATGTAGTTAGTCTCCTGCACAATTAGCACTAGGAGTGAATTGCCTGAGGAATTTCTACTAAGTACATGAAAAAACAAAGTATTGGTCCCTCTACTGGTATGAGGGAGAGAAAATTAGTACTCCCTGGTGAAGAGCAAGTCTCATCGTAAATGCTATCAGTTAATCTTACCAGTGAACTTCCTTGTTAACCTCGTATGATGACATTATAATGTAAGGCACTTTGTCCACTCTGGGCACTTTACGAGGGCTCTCCTGGCAGTTCACAAGCTTGAATTGAAGTTTTGGCTGCTGAATTACCTCTGTCCCATAGGAGAATTTCCTCAGGACCACACAGTTAGACTGACAGAGATGGGACCTTGGTCTTTTGCGCTTCTGATCCATCAAACTACTAAATATATGAAAACCCCCAAACTGGAGATAATGCAAATATACGTATAAAAGACATAATTAGTATCTTATCTAAAAGGTGAAGAATTTAGGCCAGATGCCTCTGCTTCCTTAAGCAGATTTTTCATGGTGCAATAAGTGTTACTAATCCCGGCTGCATATATGGTATATTATAATTATACATTTGAGATTGAATTAGTAGTCTGCTGTTAAATGTACACATCCTGCCACATTTTGAGAAAATGAAGGAAATAGAGCTCAATAGAGATTTTAAGCAACTGGCTTGAACTTTATCTACATGCATACAGTTTGTACTATGCTTTGCACAAATGGGTACTTAAGGTCACATGCAAATGAGACTACTGACAGCACTGGTGAAGTGAAGCTTATAATAAAAGATTTCAGTAGGCAGCAAGGACTGGCTTAATATATTAGTATTACTTAAGAGGAACATCATACTCACCCACTTGGGATGGATTTAACAATGCCAGCATTGTAATTTTTTTCCAAATTGGCTCCATATGAAATGGCAGTGGCAATTATTGTCTGGATAAAATAAAGAATATATAAAATAAATTCCACTGGTGTTTTTTGGTGCTTTGTTTTGTGGTGCTGGGAATTAAACTAGGGCTTCATGTGAGGTCGGCAAGCATCCTACAACTGTGAGCTACACCCCCCCAACCCAAACTCCACTGGTTTTAATAATTTCTGCTTGTCTGCTCTATTCTTCCTGAACTGTCCAACTATGTATTCTACTTACCACAATTACTTCTATTGGAATAGGGACTGGGATTTTGTGTTTAAATCGATCATTTAATTCCTTAACTGCCATACAGATGATGATGGTAAGTAATCCAGCAATGAAATCTGCAAGATTGGTGTGACCAATATTTTGGAAAATCTCAATCAGCGTCTGTAAAGAAAAAATAATTTCATGCACTTTCTGCTATGCAGACTTGCACACACAAAGTCAACTCTTCCAGGAATCTTCCCACGTGAAAAATTGTATCTGCATCAAACAACGTGTAAGAGTTTAATGTAAAAATCATAAAAATGTGTGGACCAATACAGACACTAGTAAGCATATGTAGCCCCTGTACTATATAATACGTATACAAAGCCACTACTGATGGTTTACATGGAGAGGGAAAACTATGAGTGATTTGCTTTTCTGTATTTTTATGATAAAAATGAGCTTTTCAAAGAAAGAAGTCATAATATGTTGTCTTTTACTTGCAGAAAAGCTTTAGAAGTTTGTATTTTAAAATGGCTTTTATAGATGCTATTAAACTGGTCTTTCATCATTTGGGTAGGTATTGTTGAAACTAAAACCAGACAAATCAAAATGTTTTAATCATTTTTTTCGGTCCAGATTAGCTACCATCTTAAATAATGCACTTCCCTATATTTGAATGAGACATATAATAAGACTTCATCAAAAATTTTTTTTGTCTTTTTGAGACAGGGTCTCACTATGCAGTTCAGACTGGCCTTGGGCTCACTTTGTAGCCCAGGCTGGTCTTGAACTTGCAACCATTCTCCTGCCTCAGTCTCCTGAGTGCTGGGATTATAGGAGTGTGCCACTATACCTGGTTTCATCAAATATTTTATATGTAGATAATATAAATAGAAGGGCACTGATCCCTTCTTTGTGGCAAAGAAAAACTATTAAAATTGATATCTAGGTCAAGCACAAATCTTTACATTAATTTAGACATAATAACTAAAAGTAATTCTTTCCAAGTGGGCAGAGAAGCCAGATCAAGGGAAGCTAGTTTTGTTTTGCAAATATGAGATTTCCAGAAATAAAGGGTGCCCTTCAAAGCAATTGGCAGGGGGAAAATCATGGGGACAAATACTAATCTTTGTTATTGTACTGTATTAACCTCTGTCCTGTGTAAGTCATGACTGAAGATGGTGGATTGCAATTCTTTAGATAAATGATCTTCTAGTGAATGTTGCTTTTCTTAAAAAACATAAAGGAATAGAGCATCTTATAGTTTATAACATGTATTAGGTTTATTTTTACCAATAAGTAAAATCCTTAAAATACTTATAGAATCTTGTAACAATTATATAACAAACATCAGATAATCTAGACAGCATTTTCCAGCAACATTAATTCTCTGGAACACAGTCAGAAGTAAGGGGATGGGGAGATACTGTACAAGCACGATGCATCCTCCCAAGTGCTTGGACATCTGATTTGTAGGAAGTCTCTTGGGATTTTTACTCTTAAGTGTATTCTTGCTTTTATTTTACAACCAATACTAACAAGTTAACTTCCTCTGTTTTCCAGTCCCTGACAATTGTTAGAGGCAGATACACTGACAGGAACAAAGTGGAAAAGAAAAGGAGGAAAATTCCAAAAGAAGACACCATAATTTAGGGCATCTAACACAGGAGCGTACCAGGCTACTACTGCCTCAGAGGGGTGAAGGTTGCCATTGGTTTGAGGCCCTTTACATAATTAACTTTGTAAGGAGGATCCTCATTAATTTATGAGCTATGTATAATATTTTGATTAATTAAAGGGTTACTTTACAGCTCAAGATGGAAAAAAAATCAAAACATAAGAAAAAAAAACATTTGGACTAATCCCAATCATAAAAAAAAATGTTCGCCTTACATAATAAATCACTACAGGATTCCCATTTAATCTACGAGAGTCACTTAGACCTTTGAATAAAAAGCTGCAAAAATATCAGCTAATACTATACAGTTGCATTAATCAATGCAAATGGGTACATGTATTAGTTATCTATGTACAGAATAATTATTCTGCATTTCTTATGAAAAGATGTGTGTAGAAGGTTTAATGTATAAAATAAACAAAACCAATTATATAAACCAAAATACACTGTATTCAAAGATAAGACTCTAAAATACACTGAACAGTTAATTCTAATTTAATTTACTATGAAAATAGTAAAATCTGAATAACATGATTCTGTATTACAGTTCAGTATTCTAAACATAGTTCAATTCATGATAGTGAGGTTTTCAGTAATGAATAATACTTTACTGTATTTTCTATCATGTTAGGAGAATTTCACAATCATTTCCTTTAGAAAATTTTTCTTTTTTTCTCTAATACTCTATTATAGCCATTTTCAAGCATACAGCAGTTTAAAGATTTTTGTAGCAAACCACTCTATATGCATTATCTAGACTCTACCATTTTCCTTTTACTGTACTTGCTTTATCATACATCTATATGTCTTAAACAATTATTTTTGCCTAGCATTACCAGAGTTTATGAAGCAATAAAGAGAAAATTGTGCCCAGAATTGTACAAAGTGTGGTCAAAATACATGGTGAATGTTTAAAAATGATTACAATAAAAGACATATCTCCATTAATTCCTCTCAAAACACTCCCCCTCACTTTAAACATACTTTTCCCTCCATTCTTGATGCTTTCTGAAGCAGTTCTACAAGTCATTTTTCATGAATGTCTTTAGGAGATATGACAAAAATACAGTGAATGCTGCTGCTGCCGAGCACCATGCAGCCGAGGGGCAGGCTCATGAAAACATTATGCTGTGCCCTCTTCCGCCTTATTCACCAGGTCTGACACCATCTGAATTCTGGCTCTTCCCCAAAGTCAAAATGACCATGAAAGATAAAAGTTTTACATCAATTTAGGACATCAAGGCAGCCATAATAACTCAACTAATGACACTCGTAAAAGAGGCCTTCCAGAACTGCTTCAGAAAGTGGCAAGAACAATTGGAATAGTGTGTTCACTGTGAGTGGGAGTACTTTGAGGGAGATGAATGCCAATATGCCTTTTAATGTAATTTTAGAAAAACTTAAACACTCACCGTATTTTTCAAGCACAGCTCATACGTGAGGAAATTTACTGGTTAACTTTTGGAGCTGAATTTATTTTAGTTTATCTTGTCTCCACAAAGGTAATAAACTCTCTCAGGCATTTCTTGCTATCAGATATAATATATATGTATGTTGCCCCCCTTGAAGTGATATTTTCTTATAACGATGTAAATTTAACATATCAAATTAAGTTCAAAGTGACAAACCTGACCAAGCCAACCTTCAAAGTGCTCACTTTGGGTCAGAACTTTTCAGTGTTGACTTCTTGTTCATTTGAGGAAGAGATGGAGTGGGCTCCATCAGTTTAGAAAGCAAGCAAGCAAAGAGGACGTCCCTTGTCTACTGAGACAAACCACAAAAGTGAACTGCAGGAAAACAACCACTCTTAAGAGAACTATCAGATTTACTTCAATAGCTGAGTACCGCATGGTAGCATCCAGAGTATTAATTTTAAATTGCTGCTAACATCCTGTCATCGCTTCTTCTGCATACTAAACCCAGCATCTCTGGCATTTATGAATTAAAGTTTTCTTTCTTTCACTCTAATACTGTGGCTTCTCCTAAGATACTTTGTAATCATTGCTTCCATTCATCTGTACCTCTTTGGAGGAGGGGGTCCAGGCAAATGAAAGTACAGCCTTACAACAAAAATAATGTTATAAGCTGTAAATGATGCTGTAATAAGTTAACTACATTCCAGACAAAATATTTTACAATCTTTCTAGGAGGAGTTCCCCACTGATCTCATTCATTGAAGGATTCTTTCATAAATGGTTGCAATACTAATGCCACACCCAAAACTCTTTCAGGGACCAACTGGCTCTTTCAACCCTTATGCAATCATTTACAGAGCTGTCCATTCTTCCTTTTCACAACAGGAACTTATATTTACTATGACTTGGGAATAACTGATACACCTTTATGGAACTTGGCTGGCTTGTGAGGAATTCCTTCCAAAAATGTAGGACAGTAGGTTCATCGGTGAAAACAAATACACCACTCTGGTGTAATACAGGGTATTCATAGCAATGGAATCTTGGGGTGGGGGCAGTAGGCATGGGGACCTGTACTTTCTGCCCAGTTTTTCCACGAGTCTAAAACCTCTCTAAGAAAATTAAGTCTGCTAAGAAAGCCTATGGCACATGCTGAATGGAAATCTGAAGAATAATATTCAACAAGAAATAAATCACATAACGATTGGTTTGAAAACTATTTTTTGACCTCAATCCAGTGGTTCTTGGTCTCTCTCTTTCATCCTGTCAAATTTGGATCATTTGCAGCATGTTTCTTCTTAAACACAGTCTTAGGAGACCAGAAGAACTATCTGTTCTACAGAGGTCCAGCAATGACTAGGTCCCAGATCTAGTATTGGTCCAGACCTCCTATGATCTGAGTAGCTGCAGGCCTAGAAATGTTTGCACAAGGTGAGCACACTCAGTAAGAAATGCGCTGAGGGAGTGGAACAGGGAGGAAACAGTGCTGGCACATGAGTAGATATTCAATATGCATTTATTAACTAGGTGAACTGATTGAAAAGCAATGAAAGAATATATGAAAAGTTGATGGAGAAAGTACGAATGCAATTAAAAGCAAGATGTGTCAGGGTCTACAAAACTGACCACGCCCATCAGAATAAGGAAGTCTGCAGATCTCAAAAAGAACAGAAAACTTGGTAAGAGAGAAAAGCAATAATAACTAAAATAATGTTGAATCTAAAAATGCCTGTGGCAATGTGTTCTGGGTCTCTGGGAAGTAAATAATAAGCTCATGAGGGCTATTCACCCACGATAATAAAAATAATAATAATAAACTGAGTTCTTGGGCCGGGGATTTAGCTCAGTGGCTTAAGCACCTGCCTGGCAAGCATGAGGTCCTGAGTTCGATCCCCAGTACCTAAATAAATAAATAAATAAATAAACTGAGTTCTTACTATGTGCCATATATTGTGCTTGGTGATTTACACAAATTTTCTCTTTTTAATCCTCACAACTCCAAGAAGTAGCTACCATTATTAATCCTACTTTAGAATTAAGGACAAAAAGACTTGGGGATGCTGATTGTAACATGCCCAAGGTCACAAGGCAGTAGGTGGTAGAACCAAGACTAGTTCAAGTCTGTTGAAGCTCAAAATCAGCCCATATCTTAACCTATGTTATGCTCCTTGTCTATTTCCACTGCTTAGAGCAGTGCCTGGCCTGTGCGCATACAGCAAAATTTATTGAATCTATGGAATAATGTGGACTTGTCCCATTGTTACGAGACTGAGCAAATTTCTGACAGTCTCACTCTTTGATATGTACACATGGTCTTACATTGTTTTAGAAGCTATTAGGTGAATAATGAAAGGACTCATACTCCATTCTTAATGTTGGTGTATTATTTAATTGGTTGTTTGTTTGTTTTGAGACAAGATCTTGCTATGCAGTCTAGACTGGCCTTGAATTCACTATGTAGCTCAGGCTAGACTTGAATCTGAGGTGATCCTCCTGCCTCAGCCTCCTGAGTGCTTGGATTGTATGCCACCAATGCCCAGGAGTGCGCTATGTTTTCATAGCATCATTTCCCCTAAGCTAAAGTGACATTTTTCAAGCATCAGTAACACACTTCATGTAGAGCATATTTAGATCTAAGAACTCCTCAAATCGAATTAGTGTGCTCTATAGCCTTCTTTTGTATCTCTTTTGCATGTTGAATCATCTCTGAATTTAATATTCCTTTTCATTTATAATTGCAGAGATGTATACATTATACATTTTATGGACCCTTATAATTAGAAATGGTTTGAGAAATACATTTCATCTTGAAAGAAAGAAAGAAAGAAAGAAAGAACAAGAAAGAAAGAAAGAAAGAAAGAAAGAAAGAAAGAAAGAAAGAAAGAGAAAGAAAGAAAGGCCTAAAATAATAGTTTCAAAATAATAACTTTTTGTGGGGGCATTCCAGGAATCGAACTCAGGACCTCATACCTGCCAGGCAGGCCCTGCACCACTGAGCTAAATTCCCAGTTCCCCAAAATAATAACTTTTTTAGTATTTGCTATGTGCCAGGCCCTGGACCGAGAAAACCTCATCTGTTCTTGTTTAACAATCCAGCAAAGTAGATGGTATTAGTAAACCCATTCTGCAGAGTGGGAAACTGAGGCATGGTGATTTGCTCACACAGCTGGTAAATAGCACAGTCAAAATTTGAATTCAGTTTATCCAACCCTAAAGCTGAAATCCAGCCACTACCCTACACATGTCCAAAGTCATTTAGCTGATCAAAGACAAAGCCAAGACCAAAGCCGTCTATTGCATCCTAAGCCTGCCTCTATTCCATTTCATCACTTTATTTTTATTCATTTTTAAAGTACAGGAACATTTCTGAAACCATTTTGACCAGTAGAGATGATTTGCAGAATCTGCCTTCTTCCATATTACTTCTGATTCTATTGCTTCTTTCAGAGAAGAGTGTTTTCACTGGCTCCCCAGGTGAGCCTGGGGAACACAGATTCTCCAGGCTCAAGCTTAAGAGAGAAAGAACACTGCCCCACCCCTGGAATAAGGAGAAACACTTACATAGACAATGGAGAGGACTCCATTATAGTTTCTGGTTGAAACATTGAGGACAATCTTTATCTGTGAGACCAGCACTTGGAAGGCAGCAGCTGTTGTAAACCCACCAACCAAAGGATCTGCCAGGTACCTCACTATGAATCCAATCTTCAGACTTCCAAATACAAGCTAAGATAAGACAGATGAAAGAAAAACATAAATTTTTGCATAACAGAAAAGCCAACTCTGGTTATGGTAATGAAATAAGCTTAATACCAATTAAAGCACTAATAGCTGGCTTGCAGCACAAAAATACTTGAAAAATCTGTATTTCTTAAATCCTGCTTCTTCTGTCCTCTCTACCACTTTAAAATTCAAAAGCAAAAATCATACTTATTTCTGTGACTTCACTTCTTTCATCTTCTATTGAATCATTCATGTCCTCTCTCTCTCTTTCTCTCTCTCTCTCTCTTTTGATGGTAAGTTGAACCTAGACATGTGAAGTTCTTTTGCTTTTCTGTGATGTGGTCTAAAATTATTTCAAATAAAAATCACACCAGCCTATATATTATGTGTAAGTCTATTACCTGTATGATTCCAACCAAAAGAGTAAGAGTGCTTGCAATTAATACTCGTTCTGCATCTCTGGCCTTGGTGTTGATGATGGCGTCTACCATAGTTGTATTCAGTGCACTTCCATTATTGCTAGGCATGACAAAGTGTTCATCGGGTGCCATGCTTAGAACAACAGATCCCACCATTAAACTGACCACGGGAAAAGGTCCTAAGGAAAGAAGTCAGTGCATCAATTATTCCTGTTCTCTGTGTGACTCACATATGCATGAGGGGTGGAAGTAAGGGTGAGAGTTGTCTGTTTCCTGACAGAGACAGCATATAGATTTTTATTCTATACAATCTCATTCATTTCCTGGAGCATTTGATATCCTGTTCTCTAAGTACCTTGATCAGTACCTTCAGATCCAAATTAGCAAAGAGAGTGTATAATTTCTGTTTTGTACTTTGCAAGACAAATGATTGTTTCATGCCAAACGCCAGTCTGTAAGCGCTATTCTATGAAAGGTTCTAATGTCATGAACAGCTACTTTGAAGAAAATAAGACATTATGGTAGCCATTGTGATTTCTCATCATCTTGTTGTGAAGTCCAGTAATGCTTTTATTCTTTGTTTTGATTGGTTTTAGTCTGTTTTGTATTGTTTAATTTCAACATGTGTGAAGATATGGACAGCTATTTTGAAGAGAACAAGAGACATTATGGTAGCCATTGTGGGTTTTCCTATTGTCTAGTTTTGAAGGCCTGTAACGCTTTCATTCTTTTGTTTTGATCAGTTTTATACTATTTTTATCTGTCTGCACTCATTGAGTGTGAAAATATGGACTCCTATTTTTGAAGAAAACAAGAGACATTATAGTAGCCACTGTTGATTTCCTCTTGTCTTGTTTTGAAATCCTGTGTCACTTGCATTGTTTTGTTCTGATCTGCTTTGTTCTGTTTTGTTTTATTCCTTTTTTGTATTCTTTTAAAAATAAATACATAAATAAATAAATACATAAATGTTCTAATCTCTTCCAGCAACTGCTGCCTCCATTACTGATGTTTTCACTGATAATGATGATGATGGTGGTGATGATCCTATCCTCTGACCGTGGTAGGGTTTATGTTTAGGAAGACCCAGTACCTGCTAACTTGCAATGTCTAACTGTGGAGAACACCAAAGAGAAAAATCAGCTACTATATTGCTCGCCTAGTCAAGCATTTGATATTGATTGGTCTCCAAAATGAGGAAGTTCTTTCTTTTAATAACCCCATTCTGATCTCTACAGGCAAGGCTAGAGAATTGGATACTGGGAGAGATACAGGGAATCAGAGGGACACGGATTAAAGGTAGAGTGAAGGATTGTGTTTGTTTTAAGATTATCCAGGTAGACAGGTCTAGTTAATAAATGGATGTAGAATTGAAATTACCTCTGGTATAAATCTCAAAAATGGCACAAAATAGCATTAAAATATTCATATACTAGCACCTCTAGCAAAAGAGGACCTAAGGGCTAGGGATACAGCTCAGTGGCACAAATGCCTGCCTGGCAAGCACAAGGTCCTGAGTTTGATTCCTGATACATAAAAAAGGAGGACTTAAAATTTAGGAATGGTAGGAAAAAAGTAATTTTTAAGCCATCCTAAGAGGCCACACTTGGTTTCTACATTATTTTGGCAAAGTTTTGCCAGTCTTCAAATATTAGTGATTAAGTATATACCCTTAGCTAGGCACAGTGACACATAGGTATAATCCCAGTTATTTCAGAGGAGTACAAGTTCAAGACCAGCCTGGGCAACTTAGCCAGACCTTGTCTGAAAATAAAAAAAATAAAAAGGGCTGGAGATGTAGCTCCATGGTAGAGCTCACATGAGTTTGATCTCCAGTAACACACAGGTAAACACACACACACACACACACACACACACACACACACAGGACTACTCAATGAACTAATGATTATGTAATTGATTAACATAATCTAGTAAATGCTAAATTCATCTAGTAAAATGGGGAGTTCAAAGACCTCATGAAGATTCTTTTCCCTGTCACTTTATATTTTGGAACAGAACACTTTCTAATAGTTTATTACATATACTCAATAGTAATAGTTTTTACATATAATCAAGTTTATTACATACTAAAAATTTCTTATGCTAAAATCTGAAGGTAGACATTATTTTGTAGTCTTTCAATTTTATCTTTTTCATTAAAGCAAAGTCGTACATAAAGGTAACCACTGTCAATGAATAGGAAAAGTACATAAAGCTGAAGACTGATTTTCCTAGAAAACATTAACAAAGTGATGGAGGCATGCTACCCATAATTAGCCAAACACTTTAAACATAAACAAATAGAATAGTAAAATATGCTTATAATTACCAACTGAGATGTGCCTTGATGTTCCAAAGATAAAATATGTCAAAATTGGGAAAAAGGCAGAGTAGAGACCATATTCAATAGGAACTGCTGCTAAGAGAGCGTAGGCCATCCCTGAAAGTACATGAAAAATGATTAGGTTCACAAACAAAGGCTTTGTTTTGTTTATACTGCACAAAGAAAAAACTTCTCTTGGGTATTCTTGATTTGCGGATTCCACACATCAGCCTGGCCTGATTGGTTTCTTCATCTTACACACAGACTGTAGCTACGCTAGCATTCGGCCCACATCTAAGTCAGTTAGGATAAAGACTGTGTGGCTGTGGTCGGGGATGTAGCTCAGCAGCACAGCACCTGTCTGGCAACCACAAGGCCATGAGTTCGATCCCAGGTTCAAAAAAAAAAAAAAAAAAAAGGGATTGCATGGCTGTGTGTTGACTCCACTGATCAGTAAACCAGTCGTCAACTGATCACATCAGTGGTTGGTTCGAAACCTGGTCACATTCAGTCTAAAGGCTCAGACCAGTCTTGTACATGCATGCTTTGGTCTGAATTCAGCGTTTCTCTGTGCTCTGAGGCTGAAGGTTGTTTTTGCACTAGCCCTTTCTCCATTCCTGTTGAGGAAGAAAAGTTAGCACAAAGCAAGAAAAAAATACAAATGTACTTAGTGGCAAGCAAGACAACTCTCTGCCCTGGCGGAAACCAGTTCTGCCAGTGGGCTATCCCAGCAGCCTCTGCGCCCTGAAGGTCAGGTTCAGAGCAATCGGGCATTTCGGTGTACTCATACATAGGTACTGGGAGAGGATAATGACAGCTTCTTTGCTTTGGTCACTTAGGTAGTCAATACGCTTCAACCCATCTTACCTCCTCAGACCTACAGGCATTCAAAATTATTTCTTGAGTGAATATCCTCAGATAAGGAAGTGGTTAGCTAAATTTTACTTCATGAAAAATAAATTTTGCTTTATACCTTGTAATTCAATATTGTTGATTTTTCTTGGATTACATAATTCTATTACGTAAATTGATGTGACCGCAACATGGAAGAGATGGGACGTAAAATTTTTTAAAGTAAAAATATAAAGATTAAAATGTAATCAGTATGCATGCTCCCATCCTTATAAATATGTATGCTGTACACATTTAAGAATTTGGGAAGATTTTTTAACATAATACGAAGTAATTCAGATATACAAAAGACCATGAATAATAGTGTGAACACCCATGCACCCACAATCCAGATTGAGAAATTGTCAGTGAAGTTGAAATTCTCTGTATTCTCTTCCTCAATTATACTGTCTTCTCTCCCTCTGCTTCCACAACCCTGAATGTGGTATTTATCCCTAGACATTTTATATACCATATATAGACCTGCATGTATGCATCTGGTAGGCTACTTACTAAAATATGAGTGGTTTATCTATATGGTAGGATCAGAGGAGATGTCTAGTTTGTAGAAGAGACATTTTTCTCATGTTCCTTGTATGTGTTTCCTCGTTTTTACAATGAACATTCATTCAAAAATCTAGATGGTACACCAACCATGAGCCAGGTACTGGTAAAGTCTCTTCTCCAATAGAATTTGCATTCCAGAAAATATGTAGCATAGGTCTAATTGTTTTAATATTCAAATTACAACAAGGAATTTCAATAATCAGTCCTAGGAACATGGGATAGAACAGAATGCTGATTCTACAAAAGGAAAACAGGAAAAGAAGCAGCAGGGAACAAAAGCACAGCCTGTTACGTATGGACACTTTTCAAGTTCTTCTCATTTCCCTAAACAGGGCTAACAGTCCTTCACATGCCTGGAAGATGGAGACTTTTTTAGTTCTCATATGGACTATTTAGCAGTAACTGCTACTTACATGTGTTATAATAATCTTTATTACAAAAGAACTTGATATGACTATTTTGAAATCATAGTTTGCAAAGAAATGCAAACCACTGACTTAAATTGTGGATTCTCAGTGGTGGTATCCAGGTTTAGGACAGGCCACACACTGATAAAGCAAATACCACCATGCATCTGAAAACATCCTCAAGGCCAGGCCTCCGCTGGGTGAGGACACAGCAAGAAAGTGTGTCCCCACCTGCACCTAAATATTTGGGGTTTCCTATCCTCAAGAACTATGAGAAGTAAATTTCGAAGAAAACACATATCAGAGATAGTAGATGACTGGCTTCCCATAAGCTGTGAGTAAAGATGGAACTAAAAGAGCTACGTGGGTCTTTTGTTACCCTAATAGGCATTTTTTAATAACAAAAATTTTACAAAGACCCCATTATCTGTAGCAACCCTGGTTTCCTGGAAATCCAAGCCTATCATCTCCCAGGAGTCTGTGATTGGGTCATGGAGCTCACCATCCCTGAAAAGACAGCACGAAATCTATGGAGTTGATTCTGGCTTTCTCCCAGTCTCTCTGTCTCTGTCTCTGTCTCTGTCTCTGCCTCTTTCCTTTTTTCCCTACCTCCTCCCTTCTTGCTCCATTCCTTCCTTCCTTTTACCTGGCAGAAATCCAACCTGGCAGAACACAAACATCTACCTTTCTAGGACAGTCTTCAAGTGGCTAGTCACACTGCACTGGAGGCATTGGCTTTGGACTAACAGTCTCCTGTAAGTAACATTTCTGACTTCAAGCTTCACACAGGACCTCAGTATTGCCTGGTGAGCCAGTGCTATTCCCCCAGGGAGTGTGCCTCTCTGCTCTCTTACACAACTGTTCAGACCTCCTGTCATCTCCTCACACTGCCCATCCTCTACAAACTTCAAGTCAAGAGACGTACCTTAAACTTTACTGAAAACAGAATCTATGAGAGATGCTTCCAGGGGGCTTTTCATCAAAAGCCCAAGCCTCCACCTCTGCACCATTTGAGCTGTCCACCTTCCTTTGAAAATGGAAGGGATCTCTTTCTTGTCATTAAGGAGTGAATCCTCCCACTTCTGTCCTGGAACCCATCTGCGCTTGACTTTTCCTGACTTTGCTCCTAGAAGTTTCTCTCCTCTGCCTCTTGGACAGACACAACAAAATTTCTTATTTGCAGTCTGTTGTGCTCCTTCATGTTCTCTACCTCTGTTTTTTGCTTTTTGTTTTTTGTGCACTGCTATCTTGGTTTTGGTTCCCTCATTCTTCTCATTGTTCTTTTTCTCCAACTTCCTGAGTCCAACTTTTCATGCTCACAGTTCCCTGCTCTAAGTACACCAGGCTTCTTGCCTTCCCCATCTGCCTAGCATTCCTCTTCTTTAAACATGGGCCTTGCCTGCTCTCCCTACCCTTCTCAAGAGTGGTGGGTCCAACTTCTCTGCTTGGCAGCTCCACTTAAATGTCTCACATACACCTCAAACCTTCCATGTCCAAAGGGAAACCCCCTGGGCAGCTGGTCTGCCACTAAAGTACATGAAATCATCTTTTACCCAACTGCACAAGCCAACAATCTTAGCATTGTCTGTGATTTTCATTTGCATCATGAGAATCTATCAGTGATTCTTGCTGCAAAACATGTTGCTAATCTAGCAGATCTCTCCATGTTCTACTGTTCTGCTCCACACTGCCTTGCCTGTCCTCAGGGTTGGGTTTCAGAGGAGGGAGACAGGTGCTCACAGAGGGAGTGCCTGCCTTGCTTTCCCCTAACCCAGGCTTGTCCAACCTTACCTCTTCTTCCTGTGCTCCACACCTGCCAGAATTCTTCCCTTTCCTCCCTGGAAAGTGCTGTGCACTTTTTGTCCCCAGGACCCCTGCATCTTTACCTGGCCCACTCTTCTTTTCCCTCATCACATGACTGTCTCATCATTCTGTTTAAATTTCACCTCCTCTGTACCATTTCCTTAACTCTTGTATCTAAGCAGACCTTCTCCCCAAATTAATTCTTGCAGTAGTATATTTAACCCAACAAAATGAATGTCACAATCTACAACCATTTTTCTATTTATAAACTTATATAATTCCTATCTCTACCACCAGAAATGAGCTCTGTGAGGTCAGAACTATACCTGTCCCAGGTAGTAAATCACTAAATCCCCATGGCTGAATACCTGACATACAAAACTATACATAAATATTTATGACACAAAGAAATGATAAACAAATGTATGAATGAGCTGGATTAACTTCTCAGAAATTCACCATACAAAGATAACTGTAGAGGTAATGTTTCTGGAAAAACACCTGAGCTATAAGGTAAGGAACTACATACAATGCACAGATTAAGATTATAGGAATTAGACTCTAGGATCAAATCCCAGCTCTACCACTTATGAATTTCAAGACTTAGGCATGATTTAATAGATTTCTCATCTGTTGAAAGAAAGATAATGCTAGAACTTACCTTGCAGGGATGATGTGAGTATTAAATGCCTGGTCAAAACCTTCGTATAGCGTCTGATATATGTTAAGCAGAATTAATCTTAACCCTACTTGTCTATGAAAAGTTGGAAGCCTAGTCGTGGAAATACAATTTTTCACATATCTATTCAGTCTTCTTTGTTAAATATGCATGGAGCCGTTGACTGTGTGTCAGTCTCTGTGCCAGGTGCCTGCTAACCAAACATGAACTAGAGATGCTGTGGAGAGGGTGGCTGTGAACTGAGCCTTCAGGACTGAGACCATGCTCCATCTTATGGGCCACAGAACATCCTTGTTCTCTGTGGGAATCCAACTGGCCTGCTCCAAGCTCAGCAGCCAGATTTTAGCTCTCCATATTGCTCACCATTGATTCCTTAACTCCTGAAACAGTCTACCTTCAAGTCACCTTCTACACACATTCACACCCTCACTACTTCCCATCACTTGGCAAACTCAGATTTAACCTTCAGGGAAACAGCTTTGACAACTCAACCCTGTTCCCAGTCCCCAAAGACTGGGTTGGGCACCCCTCATCACCGCTCCTTTAGCAGGCAGTGTTATCCTTTGAGGGCATCCATTTCTCCACTGGACCATGAGTCTCTTGACAGTAAGTGATGCATCTTAATTTTGCCAGTATACCTAGTGTCTGGCACATGCCAGGTACTCCATAAAATTATAGAAAATAAGTAGGACTTCTTCTGTTTCCATAGTTTGGAAAGTGTGGGCCATTGGGGGTGGGGCTCAATGGAGAATCAAGATGGTGAGGATAAGAGACAGAAGAGAATGGCCATATCACTGCACACCAGCTACACAACAGATTTCTAAGATACTCATGGAAATATTATGGAATAAATCCAGTTTCCAAACAAACCCACATGGGGATATTTTCCTAGAAGATTAACATAAGAGGATGAATAATAGAGAAGGCAAAACATACTAATATATATGGTCTAGCTATTTTCTTTACTTCCCTTTAAACCAGTTTCACACTGCAGGTCAAGATCAATGTGTAAAATGTGAATAATTTAATGATGTGGAATAATCATTTTTTTAAAAATATAAGCTGAATAGCCAGGCACAATGACACACCCTATAAGCCCAGCTACTTGGGAGACTGAGGCAGGTGAATCACAAATTCAAGGCCAGCCTGGGCAACTTTGTGAGACACTGCCTGAAAACAGAATTTTAAAAGGGCTTGGGATGTAGCTCAGTGGTAGAGGGTTTGCTTAGCATGGACGAGGCCCTGGCTTCAGTTCAGTCCTCAGTTTGGAAGAAAAAAAAAACAAAGCAGAACAGAATGGAAAAGCAGAATGCAGGCCAGGGATTAGCTCAGTGGCATAGCGTCTGCCTGGCAAATGTGAGGTTGTGAGTTTGACCATCAGGATGAAAAAAACAGAAGAAAAGAAAATCAGAGTGCATCATTTGTAGTGAGGATAACTTTAATTATGAATGCGCAGATTATGATGCAGCGTGTATCTGTTACTGTGCTTTGTGGCCAGTCAGTTCAGGCTGCCACTGTTTCCTGGTCTATGCCTCTAGGCTGGAGCCACACAGCTAGAGAAGCAAGGGCATGCTCCAGGAAGAGAACTCCACAGAACAAGGGAAAAGAAATGTGTTCCTCCATTAAGGGGCTCCCGAGGGAAGATGAAAGACTCAAAGGGTGAGCAGGCACTGGGACAGAGCCATAGCAGCAGGAAGGAGCATTAGGTACAGCTGCAGGAGATGGTAACACTCGATCACTTGAGCCACTCCACCAAACCCTTACCTTGCAGGGTACCCACTAGCCCAGTACTAACTCCCGAAATGATGTCACTGAGCAGCCAGTCCTTGATTTGGTATTTGGGGAGCCAGTCCAGCACAGGCAGGAGGCTCTTCACCACGCCAAGGGCTTTCCTTCTTGAACAACTAACGGAAGACAAGAAAAGTGAGTTACCAATCTGATTTCAGCCATACCTCCTTGCAGATCACAAAGCTATGAACTGAACTCTGCTGATGCTTACAGTTATTTAGAAAAAGAATAAGAACCTCCTGGAAAATACTAATGCTGAAGTGCTTACCATGCTTGTGCAAAGAATTGTATCTATCCTTTTAAATGCATTGTACTGGGAAACACAGCATTAAGTGTCCCCTCCCCTCTTCCACCTTTTTAATCCTCTGAGAAAATATCCTTACACAAAAACTCATTTTCTGGTCCAACCAGAGAACAACCAATGTGGAATCTCTATGTGGAGATTAATTTACAGACTTCTAACCCAGGCGTCACCTTATTCTTCTTAAAGAAAAATAAATACTGTGTATATTTTGACAATATAAGCTTAGAGGATCCAGTGTTGAAAAAAATCTTAACACGATGAATGTATACCTTGGGCTTTGCTACAAAACAATTTTAAATTCAAATTCAATGACCAAAAACAAAAGAAAAAATATCAACAATAGGTGGACATTATTTAACTTATGACATTTATGAGACATTTAGAAATTTTAATGATGTTTGATTTTTTGATATTAAGGAATTATTTTTAGGAGGATAGCAGAACGTGGTTGTATTTTTAAAAGAGTCCTTAGACATATACTAAAGATATGCACAATCTTTATCTAGGAGCTTTGCAACTGTGTATTCAACAGATCATAAATAATCAGGATAATGTGTCTGTATTAATGTGTATAAATTTTTTTCTTGTCCTTGTTTCCTAAACAATATAACAATTATTTACACAGCACTTACCTTGTATTACCTATGATAAATAATGTAAAGATGATTTAAACTGTACAGAAGGAAGCCAAGTATGGAGTCATAGAAACGTAATCTCAGAACTCTGAAAGGCTGAGGCAGGAGGACTGCAATTTCAAGCCTAGCCTGGGCAATTTAGCAAGCTAGTGAGACCCTGTCTCAAAATGATAAAGGAATGAGCTGGGGATATAACTAGGCGCGAAAGCCTTGCGTTCAATCCCTAGTATTACTAAGTAAATAAGTAAGTAAACAAACAATGCAGGAGGATATGCACATACTAAATGCAAATTCTAAGCCGTTTTATAAAGGGACTTGAACTTCCTGGGCGGGGGTACCTGCGGGGGGTCCTGGAACCCGATCCCCTTTTGGATAAAAAGAAAAGACACTAACAGACAAAAAGATGCCCAAGAGATTTGCTTCCAAATAATACTGGGGGCGGCATGTGGGTGGCGACAGGTGAAAGGAGATGACCGTGTTGATCATGCTTGAAGCTGGCTGAGGAGTGAAAACTTTGTACTACTCTATTTTGTATGTTTTAAATGTTGGGTAACAAAAGGCTTAAAAAACAAAGAACATCCGGCAATCGGTTGGCTGCCCTCTAAGTTCCCTGTGTTTGCGGTACCCGCTCTGGGTGGCACGCGGGGTTCAGAGACACAGTGGTCTTCCCTCCTTGGGGGTCGCATCGCCTGGGGCGCTGCACCTGGAACTCACCGGCTCCTCGCTCGCACACTGGGGCTCTGAGTGGATCTCAAGCCGGTAAAGTCGAGGGTTGGTGGGGAGGGGTTACCCACCATCTTTTCACCTTCCCTTAATGGGGATTAAACCCAGGGCCTTCGCACTGAGCTACAGCTCCACTGCTTTTTACTTTTTTTTTTTTCTTTAAGTTTTGAGGCAAGGTGTCGCTAAATTGCTAAAAAGCTCGGGCTAGGCGCGAACCTGAGCTCCTCCTGCCTATGGCTCGGGACTGTAGGACTACAGGCATCGCCACACAGCAGCTCTGTCATCCCCCAGCCCGGCCTTCAAAGCCGGCAATGGAGAGCCAGTGCGCACCAGGCTCCCGCGCGCAGGGGAAAAGCGAGACGGGGTTCCGGGACCCGCTCTTCCCAGCGCCCCCTGTCCCGGGCCGGGGTCGCACTGCGTGCGGCGGGGTCGGAGACCCCAGGAGCCTCGCCCTGCCCCGGAGGCGGCGTCGCGGTCTTGTCCCCCTCCGGTCCCCGCCCCGCGCTACCTGCAGCTCCGGGCCAGGCTGTCCCGCAGCGTGCTGCGCTCCTGCGGGCGCCGCTCGTGCCGCTGCTGGAAGAGGAGCTCGCTGTACACGGGCCGCGACACGGCGTAGCTGCCCTCGGGGAGCGGCGGCGGCGGCTCCGACCTCGCGCCGGCTGCTGCCATGACCTGCGGGAGCGAGGGGAGAGCGACGCCGCCGAGCCGTGAGCCCCGCGCGCCCCCTGCTGCGGCGGCCCGGCCGGGGCCGCCCCAGCTCCACCCCGCGCCTCCGCCTGGGCCCGGGCGCTGTCCGCGTCCTGAAATCCCAGGCCGGCCGGGCGCACCGGGACACACGCGCCGCCCAGCCTGCGGGCTGGGGACCCCGGGGCGTGCGCTCGGACAACCGAGGGTGCGGTCGCTGCCGCCCGCAAATTCCAGCAGGCTGTGGGTCGCAGCTCTCCCGGGACTGGGCGAGCAGGCGTCCCCGCCCGCCCTGTCGCCTGCCGCCAGGTTCCGCTGGCCCCGTCCGCCTCGCCGTCACCGACTGTCCCCGGCGGCGAGCTCATTACCCACCTGCTGCGGCTGCGCGCGCCTCCCCGGTGCCGCGGACGGCAGGTACGCGCCTTTATAGTGCGCGCAGAGGGAAGGCAGGGAGACGCTTTATTTATGGAGCAACAGGGACACCTTGGTCCAGAGGAAGGGCACACCGTCTGCGGTCTTCCCCTGCTTCCTACCGGGAAGGAAACCCTGCCCCTCCCGCCTGCTTTCCCTTCCCGAATCCGGAAGGCCAAGAGTCCCACTGACTGTCCCCGGCCTCCCTGACCCCCCACTCACCATGGCTAAAGTAGCCTGGTGGGGGGTCGGGCTGCACCTGCTGGGGACTAGGACAGCGATGGCCCAGAGCGTTGACCTTGACCAGAGGTCATGTGCGTCCCAGAGCTCCGCGGTCCAATACTGCTGAGCGCCAACCCGGTAGGAGGGGTCCCTGGTTGGTTTTGTGTGTATTAACGAGGCTTTGGGTTTATACAAAGAATTTTAGGAGTACTCAGTGAGTGTGATTATAGAGGTCATAATTTACTCAGATTTTAGATCTGCCTCTCTCCCTCTCTCTTTGAATCTTTTTTTGAGACAGGGTCTCTATGCAGTTCAGATTGACCTTGGGCTGGTCTCGAACTCTCAAAGATCATCTTGCCTCAGCCTTCTGAGTGCTGGGATTACATCTGTCTTTTGTTATATTTCAAAATCAAAATCAAGTGTCCGGTGGCTTTTTTTTTTTTTTTTTGAGACAAGGTGTTGCTATGTAGGCCAAGCTAGTCTTGAACTCACTATGTAACCCAGGCTGACCTCGAACTCATGGCAATCCTGCCACCTCAGCCTCCCAGTTGCTGGGACTAGAGGCATGTGCCACCATGCCTGGCTAGTGGCTCTTTTCTGACTTGACCCTATTTCTTTATTTCTTCTCATTCATCTGGACAATCAAGGAAGGAATAAGCCAGACTAGACAGGAATCAAGACTAGAAGAAGGCGAGAGGGAGTCAGATCTGTCAGGTTTTGAAAGTCTTCCTGACCTGAAGAGGTTAATGACTAGCTTGGCTCAGGGGTGACACATGTCCAGATTCCCAGCTAGAGTCTCAAGGTTAAGACCAGCTTGGGCATCCTGCAGGGGTATGGGTTGGGAAAGAAAAAGTTGAAAAGTGGACTTAAAAAGAATATCTAGGACATAAACTTCAGAATTCTTATTCACTTACAGAGAAGAAACCTCATTATGTCCCCCACACAGGACACCCACCAGAGATGTTTTTTGTTGTCACACCAGGATGAGTACTACTGTACTGAGACCTAGTGTGTCAAGGACAGTGGTGCTGGCACTCATCCTACCACAGGGTCTGTCATTCATCTAAGGTTTTTTTGTGTAACTCAAGATGCTCCATTTACTAACTAATCAATTGCAAGGATTTTCACGTATCTTTCTGTATATATACACGTGTCTATGTGTCACACTTATCACAGTATCGCTGGGTGTGTAACTCAACTCCATTGAAACAGAGGCCAGTTGCTTTACAGCTGATGCTGCCCATGCCCACTCTGTACCTTCACACCGTTCTGTCTTCCCTGAACGTTCCTCAATGCTTTCGGTGTTCAGAATTAATCCAGTCCCTTTTCAGGATTCTTTTGGCACCTTCTCTGATCGTTCTGTTAATATGCCCTCACTGTCTGTCTACCTTAGTATCAGGATTTCATTTATAAACACGTTTCTCTCTCCCATAAACAAAAACTTCTTGGCAGCAAGTAATATACCTCCCCCTGGCCATTATGATCTCCTGTCATGGTCTATATACAGACTCATTTATAATCCTAGCACACTTTTTTTTTTTTGATGCTGAGGATCAAACTCATGACCTAGCACTTGCAAGGCAGGTGCTTATGCCACTGAGCTAAATCCCCAACCCTCTAACACACTTTTTAAAACTAAAAATTATTTTTGTTCTATCTGCAAAGAATTTTTTCAGTTAAGAGTACAAAGTGGATAGACTTGCAGGTAAGAAATGTGGGTTTTTTGTCTTCTCCTTGGTCAATGGCTGCTGAGAAGTCCAGAGTATCAATTCATATACTTAGCTGCCCAGCAACTCGCCTAGATGCCTTAGCTGCTTTTTTAAAAATTAATTTAGTTATATTTGCATTCGGTGAAAATATAACTGATAGCCTATTCTGACAAGGACTTTTTCACATGTAGTTGCCAATTTGAACATTTTTGGTGGAGCCCACCAGCCCTGTGGGCCACTTTGCATTGGCGTGTGGCAGTTGTTTGAAGGTCACAGTCACTGAGATGACTGAGGACTGGGGCAGAGGTAGCAGAAGGACAGGGGAGACAAGGCAACAACACCAGGAGTCGGAGGTGTGACTTTCCTGGGGGACAGGCAGAACTCTTACATGTGTGTCTCTGTACAAAAATTTAGTTCAATGATCACTTTATATTGTATCCTCTGTGGATCTGGATGAAGACATTGCTTTTTTCCCTGTTAAATGCCTTTCCTAGAGCAGAAGTAAATAGTGCCCAGACAAAAGAATAGTATGTCCATTGCAGGATTCTATAAAAATAAGCATGGAAAGTCTTTTCTCCTAAGTAAAAGACAGAGTCTCTGAATTTGGCTGTCTTTTAAACCCAGGGAAGAGTGGGAGGTGATAACAGCTTGCTATCCCCACCCAATTCACTTGGTATATTAAACATCTCGGCTTACTCATGAGGACTGCCCAAATCCATCTTCACCTGTTTACCGCAGAGGTGGGTGGTTCTTATACATCAGACTTTAATCATCTCCAAACTTCTTTCTAAAGAAATAAATGTGTTGCTTCAAAACAAATGACAGGCAATAATACTGTTATTAATGCTGATACAAAAGGCATTGTTTCATTTAGGGCTGAGACACTCAGAATGTAAGAAAAACTCCTGTTAGACCTACAATTCATTCGTTTGCTCACTCGCTCATTGGCTGGAGGATTTATCAAGAGCTTTATTCATGTGGTCCCCAATACAATGATGAACAAAAGCCTGTCACACGGCTCATCTCTGGAGGTGCAGCACACCCTCAACAGTTATAACATATATGTCCCATTTCACAAATTTGGAAGTGTACATCTTTCACATTTGAACAGGATTCACCTCACAATTTGATGAGCAATGGTTCAGTTTGCAGCACTTTTGAATTCTTAGTGACCCATAAAATAATTGTGAGCTATACAATTAAAAGCATTCTACAGTGAAGAGCATATGACTATTTATATAAATTTCAAAGTAAGGGACTGGGAATTTAGCTTAGCAACACAAGTGCCTGCCTGGAGATTGTGAGTTTGATCCCCGGTACCAAAAAAAAAAAAGCCAAAGTAAAAGGTGAGTATTTATATAAATTCCAAAGTATATCTACGTGTTTAAGTGACTTTGCTACAAGGAAGATTTGAGTTCTTTGTTAATTCAAGAGCAGTATATCTTGCTAAATTTTCCTTGTTTAAAGAGAGAATACTGGAGTGGGAATTTTTTTCTTTTATTTTTACAATTTAATAAATTCTCTAAAAGGAAGAATTGCTTGCAAAAGAAAAAAAACTGAAAATAATGTCCAGAATGCTCTCTTCAGAAGCGACCTAGATTCTGCTTCTTATCACTCTCTTTGAAGCACATTGTATTTTCTATAGCTATTTATTGTTTTTCAAATGTGGAATTGAACTGAATCATTTATGTTAGGAGGCAGTGTTTGCACATGTATCCACTTTTAAAACTAAAATGCTGTTCACATTTCAGACTGGTGATAAACAGAAACCCTGAAAAACAATAGCCAAGGAAAGAGGCCGATTTCCCCCTGGGAAAAGTTAACTATAATCTTGAGGTTTTATTTTTTATTATGTATGTATTTTTCTTATTAGATGCTAAATTTCTGCCATATTTATAGGAAACAAGATAAACTTTCTTTGCTTTTCTGATCTCTTCTTCCCTAAACAACTTATTGGAATTATTTTCCGTTACCATACAGTTTTACATCCAGATGTGTTCTGTTTCCTGAATATTACATTTCCCCCTGCAGTTATAAGATATTCTCCCTAAGGACATGAATAACTTCTGTCTTTTTTTTTTATTTAAAGAGAAAAACAAAACAGGAAAAAGGTAGAAATATTACAGAATTTCAAGAAAAGAAGATAAACAGTAAGAAATCACTAGTTGATAAATTACATATTGTTCTTTTAGAAATAGTTATTCAAGTTACAAAATTAAAGCACACAAAGTGGCCACTCAAGCAGTGAGAGTGCAAACAGATCTGATCAACAATCCAACAAGAACCTAGAAATATGGTTATCAATCCCACACACCTAAATATACATACAGCTATATCTTTTATAGCACTTCCTATTTCCTCTTTTTTTACAATAGCAATTATACATTTTAAAAATTTTATTTAAAAAGAAGAAAAAAGCAAAACAGAAAAAAGGGTAGCAACAATACAGAATTCTAAAAGAAAGAAAGAAAAAGGAAAATGAGAAAAAGCCCCACTAAGAAATCAGTGATTTATACATTACATACTGTCATCCTGGATGTAGTTGTTCAAGTTACAAAGTTAAAGGGTACATAGTAAACATTCAAACAGTTAGACTACAAATAGTTCTGCTCAAAGATCCAACAAAGTTCAGCAATATGGTCAATCTGTCTTTTATGGTATTAAAATAAAACATGTGCTGGGTGTGGTGGCACACACCTGTAATCCCAGCACTAGGGAGCCTGAGGCAAGAGGATCTTTTCGAGTTCAAAACCAGTGAGGGTTACAAGTTGAGCTCAAGGCCCACCCAAAATGACTAGTGAGACCCTGTATCAAAAAGACAAAAAATAAAATAAATAAAACAAAACATTCTGTAGTAGGAAATCTGAGAAATATATTGAAGTACAAAATGGGAAATAGCAATTACTTTTCCCATTACTCAGATAATTACTGTTAAGCTTATTGCTTATTTCTTTTTTCCTCTACACCATACAGATGTGTACATTTTAATTAAGTAAGATCATAAAGCAAAGTGTTACTTCTTTGACAAATTTTGACAATGCCATTGCATAGATAAGTACTTGTCAAATGAATGATTGGTTGGTGATAGACTCTTGAGAAATTATTGGGTAGGAATAAAACTTAATCTTATTTTATGTTTTGAGAGTCGAGTCTTAATAAGGTTCTCAGGTTACCTCTAGACTCCTGAGCTCCTTCTTCTTCAGCCTCCCAGGTAGCTTGGACATGGTATGCATCACCACGCTCAGCTTCAAATTAGGCTAGTTTTTAAAGGCAAGAATTCATCTGTAAAGAAAATTCTTTGTAAACCTCAGTTTATCCAGTTTAAAGCCATTTTAAGTGTTAATAAAAATATGATTCAGTAAGTTTCTCAGGCCACAGAGGAGGTCTTGTATTTCTTAATGTGAATCCCCATTTGATATTTGGTTAAATAAGTAAATTTCTTGTGCTACCAGGAAGTAATAGTATAATTTTCTAAGCTAAGAATAATTTGAGGGCTCTTTCAGGTAGCTTCTCTCTCTCTGTCTTTGTCTTTCTTTCTTTCTTTGTCTTTCTTTCTTTCTTTCTTTCTTTCTTTCTTTCTTTCTTCCTTTCTTTCTTTCTTTCTTTCTTTCTTTCTTTCTTTCTTTCTTTCTTTCTCTCTCTCTCTCTCTCTCTCTCTCTCTCTCTCTCTCTCTCTCTCAATCTCTTTCTTTCTTTTTTTGAGTTAGAATCTCCCTGTGTAATTCAGGCTGGTCTCAAACTCACAGCAATCACCCTCCCTCAGCCTCCCAAGTGCTGGGATTACAGGTGTGCTCCACCACGTCCAGCCAAAATTTCTTATTATTTAAATATATGTAACTTCTAAAGTTTGTCAGTGGGAGGAGAAAAGCGAAATTTGAAGATCATTTTAAGTTAGCACTGTGCATATTATGAGTTGGATGTTTAAAAATTCAATTCATTCATTAAACCATTCATTTGTTCACCGATTTGTTTATGTATTCACTGAATACGAATTGAGCCACTACTTGTGTCAGACTTTTTTTAATGAGAAAAATAAAACAAAATTTCATAACAAAGTAATAGAAGAACAATAGTTAATACAATGCGAATCATTATCTTCGAAGTGGTTACTCAGAGTACAAGACATGGGCATAAAAAATTCTCCAAATGATATTAGCACAAACCTTTCTTTTCAATAAACTAAGAGACACTAGTAGTATAACTATCTTGTATTTTTTTCCTTTTCCTTTCCTTCTTTTCCCCTCTCTCCCACTCGCTTTCTCTTTCCTTTTGAATGATTTCTTCCCATTTCACAATATCTAGTGTACCTTTTGGTCCTTATTTACTTTCAGTTTCTCTCTCCAGGGAGACAATACAATGTTTGCACATGTGACTCGGATTTATTTTACTTATGAATATGGTCTCTGGGGCAAGGGGCTGAAGCTCGATCACATGTGGGGCCAGAGCAAGGCTAATCTCAAGAACACTGAGCACTTGAGACCATGCACATGGAGAAGCTCTCAGGCAGAGAGGTCTTACGCGACACTCAACCTCCCAAGTGTATAAGTAAATGCTCTGCAGCCGTTGGAGCACTCTCGCACCTTCCTCTCCTCCTGCTTCTTTGTACTTCCCACCAGGAGCGAGGGCTCTACATGGCCTCAGTTTTCTGCATTCCGATGCTTATCCTTTTTCTTATCCTCTCACTCTCCTTCACGAACATCAAGAGCTGTGTAGGTGTTGGAAGGTCTCGAGTTGCATCCACTTACCTATAAAAGCCTCAAGTCTATCCTTCTTTATGCCTGACTAGTACTCCATTGTATAAAAAGACCAAATCTTCTTTATCCTTTCCACAGTTGATGGGCATTTGGGTTGTTTCCAAGATTTAGCTATTGCAAATTGTGCTACTATAAATATGGGTGCATATATATCACTGTGCTATGATGTTTTTAATTCTTCTGGGAAGATACCCAGAAGGGGAATAACTGGGTCAAATGGGAATCTCCATACTGATTTCCACAGTGGTTGAACCGGTCCCACCAACAGTGGAGCAGGGTTCCTTTTCCCCCACAGCCCCACCAGCATTTGTTATTGGTTGACTTCTTTTTATTTTTATTATTTATTTATTTTTTTGGTACTGGAGATCAAACTCATGACCTCACATTTGCCAGGCAGACAGCTGTGCCACTGAGCTATATCCCCAACCCCTTTGACTTCTTGACAACAGTCATTCTTTCTGGAGTGAGATGGAATCTCAGCATTGTTTTAATTTGCATCTCTTGAATGACCAATGATTTCAAACATTTTTTCATATATTTATTTGCCATTTGTGTTTCTTCATCTGAGAGGTGCATATTCATCTCAGAGGCCTATTTTTATATTGGGTCTTTGGATCTGGGGATTAGATACTATCTTAAATGTTGAGGATAGTGTAGTGACAAGTTTGACAATGTTCCTACCTTCAGAGGATATTTATTCTAGTGGAGGACACTGACTCTCAGCAGTGAAATAAATCAGAGCATTTTATTTTGATAAAAAAATAAAGTGCAAGGTTGTGAGTTTGATCCCCAGTACCAAAATAAATAAATAAATAAATAAATAAATAAAGTTATGGGGAAAAGGAACAAAACAATGTATTGCAGAAATATTAATGGGAGCAACACACAGGATGGGGAGAGAGGTGGTCAGGAACGCCTTTCTCTCTCTGAGGAAATAACATTCAAAGAGGATCTGAAGGAAGAGAAGGCAGCAGCCTTCCTGGAAAAGGAACAAAGGGGGCAAAACTCTGAGTCAGGAAAGAGCTTGACATGCTTGAGCAACAGGAAGATAGTGTGACTGACATTCACGTAAGTCAGACTTGGAAATGTCAGACTGGAAGTCCTCAGATGCTATTTAAAGTAGGCATTTAGGCTAGTGATATAGCTCAGCAGCAGAGTCCTGAGTTTGATTTTTGGGACCACCACCAAAATAAAATAGGTGCTTAGGAAGAGGAAATACCATAGATGAAAAGCCAGCACTAAGTCTTTGGGGAGTCCAATATTTCTAGGCTACTGTGGTACTTTGGATGTTGAATGTTCAGGCCTGGTCCCCAAGGGAGTATTGGTAGGAGGGGTGGAACCTTGAAGAGGTAGAGCATCATGGGAGGTAAGGTCATTGAGAGTGTGCCCTTGAAAAGCACTGTGGGACCCCACCCCTTCTTCCCTCCCTTTGGACCACAGTGAAGTAAACATTTTGGTTCCACCATGTGCTCCCCTCTTGCTTCTTACCCAGGCTGTGAGGTCAGTCAATCATAGAGTAAAACTTCAAAAACTGCAAGCCAAAATTAACTTTATCCCTTTACCAATTGATTATCTTAGGTTTTTCTTTTATTAATGAAAAGCTAATGTAGTCAATTAGAGGAGAAAGATGAGGAAATCCTTTCTTCTGTAAAATCCAGAGACAAGTGTTGAACTGAGATGGTAAGGACAAAAAAAAAAATAAAAAGATACTTCTAACATACTTTGAAGCTCTTGGAAAAATGTCTTTGAAAAAAAATTTTTGGTAACTACATTTTTTAGAAATAACAACTAGTTACATCTCTTGTAAGTAAAGGCAAAAATATTAACATTTAAATTATATTCAGCTATTGATAGTTATTACATGAGTGACTACTTTTTTGGTGATGATGACAGCTTATACCCAATATGTTCTCAGTGGTCAAAGTAACTTGTAGCTCTGAGAAAAATGGGTGTAGACTATATGGGGAAAAAACAGCCTATCATTTGAGGTCATTTTTCTTTCTTTTTCAGGCTAACAGCTGCTTTGCTTTATAAAGAATATTTTAAAAATTCCTTCAGACCTCATCTATTGCATTAGTAATTACACATAACACAATCCTAGAACCTGCTGTCTAGCTTCATTTAAAATGAATCTTAAATATCAACAGAGAAGAAGCCTATAAAGAGGTGTGTAAAGGGACAGATGGGTGCCATGAACAACAAGAATGCAAAAGAGAAGTCGAGGGGGCAGTGCAGAGAGCCCAGGACGGGCTCATGCTGTTATTTCTACATGTGCTGTGTCACTTTTCAAGGTTTGACTTGAGAGACTGTACTTGAAAATTAAATTGTTTGGGACCATAAATATTACCTTGAGCCAGGTACTGCTATTCTCACTTCACGTTTGAGGAAGTATACCCAGAAAGACTAAGTAGTTGCCTGTGTTCACTAGCTTGGCTGAGCTGGAGTAGGGTCCCAAGCAGCCTGAGCCCACAGCTAGCGCCAGCAGTGTAAGCCCACATCACTGCTGTCTCCGGGAGATTTCCAGCCGTCTTCTCCATCTAAGGCTTCGTATGTTCATTAAGCCTCGTTGTGGCTTCTATGTATTTTCTGTTGATGACTGGTACACATGACAGTGGGATACTAGATACTAATGAGGTAGAACAATATATACGGACAGGAAAGAAACTCAAACTTTATTGAGATGGAAGAGGAAAGGCGAGGTGCAAGAATGTGCGCAGTAAGCTCGGGTTGTATAGACAGAAGGAATATGTCCTTGATTATTTATAGCAGGCAGGGTCTGAGGAAGAGGGACGTGGCACACTCAGAGTTATGGAAGGGTTTGTTTACAAGAGTATGGGCAAGGTCAAGGGAAACCAAGATAGCATAAAGGGCAGCTATCAACCGTCATAGAAAAGAGTTGTCAGGATCCTCATCTGAGAGGGCAGGAGGAGGGGGACATTATCAGAACCCAGGTTTTGTTGGAGAGGGCTGCCCAGTGGAGCTATGTTCTACAACAGGGAAATGGGACCATGGCTATGCCACAGTGGACAAGAAAGGAGCCAGGGGGATGATCACCCTCACTTCTCTCTGTGCCCCTGATCTCCTGCTGATGCTTCCCCAATCCTTCCACTGGTTCTCTGCCCAAATTCTACTGGAAGAAGTGAGAGGCTCAAGGAGTCTATTGACATTGTCAGAGGGTCAGATTCCTGGACACAGAATGGAGAGAAAATGGAGAGGAGATAGGGCAGGGGATTTGGGGAGTATCCACATGTACTGTAAGCACAGGGTATTTCTGGAAAGATTCACATGAAACTAGCTTCTGATGGACACAAGAATTTTTAAAGATATAGTTTATTTTTAGAGCAGCTTTATATTTATAGATCAAGAAAACCACGTACCTTATATATAATTTCCCACACAATTTGCATCTTAAATTTGTATAGCTACAACTAAAAAACCAATATTGACACATTATTGTTAACTAAATCCCATAGTTTTCTGAGATTTCTTTAGGATTGGGAGGGCAAGCACTCTACCCCTAAACTAAACTACAGTCCTTCTTTAGCTTTTCTTCATGTAATATTTCTGTTCCATGAATCTATCCAGGATACCACATTCATTTTGGTCATCATGTTTTCTTAGGGTCCTCTCGACTATCATATTCTCTCAGAATTTGTTTTTTATGACTTTGACAATTTTGAGAAGAACTGGTCAAATATTTTGTAGGATTCCCCCAGTTGGACTCTATCTTGTATTTCTCAGTATTAGATTGACATTAAGGTTTTGGGGGGTGGAAAATCACTGAAGTGCTATTTTCATTTATAGTATCAAGAGTACATAGTCAACATGACCTACCATTGTTGAAGTTTACCTTGATCTCCTGAATGAGGTAATGCTTATTAGATTTCTCCTTTGTTGAGTGACTCTTTTACCACCTCTGTTCCTTTGTGTTCTCTTCAGAAGAAAGTCATTACATGCAGCTCACAGTTAAGGAATGGCGAGTTCAGCTTTTCATCCTCAAGAGGAGAATATCTACATAAATTATTTAGCAATTGCAAAGGAACTTCGCCTCTCCTTCATCATTTATCCCTTTATTCAATGATTTATTTCTCATTTTGGAATTCTGAATATTTGTTTTATATTTTATATTATAACTTAGTAGTCATTTTTGTGTTGCTTTAATTTAAATTGCTCCAGCTTTGGCCAAAGTGGCCAGAAAAAGCTTTAGAAATGCCAAGTCTGCTCAGGGCCATGCATAGTTTAAAACTTTTCAAAATGGCTTTCCTTTATCATTAGCCTTTCCCTTCTCTGGACTCATGGCCTGGACATGATGACTTGTTTCTTTCTCTGCCAGGATTTTCCCCAACACAGCCCAACACAAGCTTCTGTCTTGGTTTAACTCTTCCCTTGGTGGTGGCTTCCCTCATAGCCAAAGGCAAGGTTAGATGTTCTTCCTCTATGTGTCCTTAGCACTTGAAGGGTACTTTTCTGAATTCAGTGTTAGACCATAAACTCCTTGCAGGGTAGGACTTTAGAGTGTTGTGGGGTTAGAATGAGTTTCAGGGTTGGCTCTGTCATTTTCTAACTCTATGACCATGGTTGAAGTTATTTAGCTTCCACTGGACCCAATTTCATCATCTTTTAAAGAAAACTATATGAGGATAGGACCTATCTTGTAATGCTGCTGTGAGAATTAAATGCAATGCTTGGCTCATAGTAAGCACTTGATAAATGTTTGCTAGTCTAATTGAGTTTTAGAGCCTTAGGGAGCTGTTTAACTTAGATCTTGGTGTATTTTGAGCTTCATCCCCAAAAAAGGTACACAAGTGTACGTATATATGTTATTTAATGTTGCCAGGAATAGCTAATTATAACGGTCAAAATTTTTCTTCCTAGCACGCTCTTTTGAGTCATGGATTTTGGCTTTTAAGTAAGTGAAAGGTTGTTAATTGGGAGAATGGCCAGAAAAACTTACCCACAGCTTTTGAATCACATCTTGAACAAATCTGGCATCACAGCATCAAGCTGCCTTCTGGTTTTAATCATTTTTCTTTCTAATTTAGTTTCTCCCACCCAAAGGGATTAAAATTTACTTAAATCACAGAGTCCCTGGAAGATGTTACAAGATGTGAAGGCAATTATTGTCAAGTAGCTGGAACCCATATTTGCTAAATGTCACAGGTGGCTTCATCCTGAGTATGAAGCAGAAAGAAAGCTTCTCCAGACTGTGACCATCTAGCAGTGGTCTCAAGAACCTGGTCAAAGTTTCCACTGAGTAGACCCTTCTCACTGCTACCTCAGAAATTCTTTTTAAGAAAGACAGCTGGCAGCATCTAAATTCTGAAAGCATTTTAAAGATCTTATAGGTCAGCAGTCTGGGCCATGAGAACTTTGAACCCAAGTTGTATTTCACAAGATTCTCTGAAGGAATTTTGCTTTATTTCCCTTTTATTTTTTCATTTACCAATATCTACCACTGTCTTTTCCTTGAACCTTGACAGAATAATTTAGTTCTTCCTTCTTCACTTCCCACATTCTTCCCTTTCATCCACATCTGTATGGTTCTCCAACTGTAGGCATTTACCCGTGGCTGTGAAATTCCTATAAAAAAGAAGTAAAGGGAGAATCTTAAAATATTTTGTCAATTGTATATCTTGTAAAACAACAAAATGTTTACCAAAGAGGGAAACTGCAAGTAGAAATGATGATCAGGAATAGAGCTGTTCACTCCTGTGTCCATCCAGTCCCACGGGAGGCTTTAGGCTACAAACCCCTCCTCCTCCAGGAAATCCCACTAGATCTCTTTTGGACTGAATGGTTTCCCTGGAGATCCTACTATGTCTAAATCCCCAGTAAAAACTGTATTTCCTCCTCCTCTTCCTCTCCCTCTCCCTCTGCTCTTCCCTCTCCCTCTCCCCCTCCCTTCCTCTTTGTCCTTCTTCTGGTATCCAGGACTGAATCCAGAGCTTCAGGCATGCTAGACAAGCTCCACAGTGCTGAGCTACACTCCTGGCCCTTTTTCATTTTACTTTAAGACACAATCTCAGTAAAATGTCCAAACTGGCCCTGTAATTCTCCTGCCTCATCTTCTCTAGTAGCTGGGATTATAGTGGTGCACCAACATGCCTCGCAGGAATAACCTTTTTTTTTTTTTTTTTTTTTGAGGTTTAAAGTTTATTTCGGGCTCTTACCCATCAGTATGGTGGAGCTTGCTTCACAGGATGTCCTGTTATTTGTTGATTTCTTGATTTCTGAGAAATCTCAGTGTTTTAACTTGCATTTCTCAAATGACCAATGATGTTGAAACTGTTTTCATATATTTATGTGCCATTTGCATTTCTTAATCCGAGAAATGTTTATTCATCTCAGGTGTCTATTTTTAAATTGCATCTTTGCATTTGAGAGGTCTATTTTTTTTTTAAATTCTTTATATGTTCTAGATGTAAATCCTGTGAGGGACATTTGGCTAAAATTTTTTCCCACTCTGGACTGTCTTTTAACTCTACTGGTGATTTTCTTTTTGATGTGCAAAAAGTTTTAAGTAAGATGAGATCCCAGTTGTTGATTTTTGAAGTATTTCCCATACAGTCTGTTTTTGTTTTTTTAATGGTACTGGGGATCAAACTCACAACCTTATGCTTGCCAGGCAGGCACTTATACTGCTGAGCTAAATCCCTGGCCAGTCTGTGCTTTGTTCATGAACTCTCCACATATGCCTATGTCTTCAAGATTACCTACTTTCTTTTCCAGTAGGTTTAGGGTTTCTGCTTTAATATTTAGATCGCTGATCTGTTTTGACTTTAGTTTAGTGCATGGTAATTGATGTGGGTCCAGTTTTAGCTCTCAGCATGTGAAAAGCCAGTTTTTCCAGCACAGCAGGTCCAGATCTAAACAAATGAGTTGTAGATAGTTTATTGTGCAGCAGTTTGTTGATTTTTGGTGGGCTCAATCAATCCCTTTTTTGTTAGTACACATTTGTAGTGCATAATGCTTATATTCTGTGTTGAAAAGTGGTAGATGTCCATAATATGTCTTAATTCCTTTTTCATTTCCTTTTCCTCCTTCTGCCTCTATCTCTTGATCTCCCTTTCCCTTTGACAATGATCTACCTCCCTACTATCTTTTATTTTGCTCTTTATTTTTCTTTTAGGTTTCTCATTAAAAGAAATCATGTGATTTTAAAAAAAAGTTTGTCTCTTTGACTTTGGACAACTTTCCTAGACTCTCTCACAAGTATAATGAAGAAATATATTATGGTGATAATTAAACACAGTGAACCATAGTCATATACACCATGAAGTTTATTCCTTTCCATTTCTTTCTTTACTTCCCTCACTGACCAGTGGGGAACAATGGAGAACATGAGTCAGAGTATGGGCTCTGGGCTTCATTTCCTGCTCAGCCACCTCCCTCAAGAATTCTGAAAGCTTGATCTCTCCATGTCTCATTTTCCTTGCCTCGAGGACTGTGAATAACACCAGCATTTACCTCCTGGATTGCTGCAATAATTAAATGAAGAAGAGTAGGTAAAGAAACTAGAACCTAACATAGGGTGACTACTCAAAGAATGTTGGCTGTTACAGTGCTGCTGGGGACCTAAAAATAAAACCTAATGAAGAGAAATATAGCATATTAGCTGAGGTAACCTTGGTCACTGTTCTCTACCCAGTGGTTGTCTTTTCTGTTTCATTTGCCAGTTTATCTAACACTTGAATCTTGCAAATGACTTAGTGGACTGTTTCAAGCTGTATTCAAGTAATAAAAATAAAAAATTGAAAGACAAAAACCAGAAGGAATTAATAAGTAAAATTATAATAAAATAGGAAAGGTGTTTAATTAGGACAAATGAGAAATTTGAAGTGGTACACATCTTAATTTAAACCTTAGAGTTGGAAAAGAGAAAGTCATTTCCTAACATGTCACTGTAATTACATTAGGAACAAATGGAAATGCTGATACTGTGTAGGCTGAGAATCAATATAGAGAAGTCTAAACGAGGGTATTTTTCCTTCTAAAGAGCTCATGTTGTATTACAAACATCGAATTAATCTGTATATTGTTTCCAGGAAAAGTAAAATAAGTTACTTAATTCAGCAATATTGCTTTAAAAAAAAGAAGTGTTAATTTTATCAGACTTAGAAATTTAAGGGATCAGCTGTTTCTATAAGAGTGACTACAAAAATCAGAGTCCTTAGCCCTTCTCCCATCTCCCTTTCCCAAAGGTAATAATTTTCAAATCCTTTAGCTGATTCTTAATCCCCCTCACTTTTTTTCTTACTTTGTAAGGTGCTGATTTAGCTCTCCTGTGTTCCCACCACTACCAAATTTCTGCCCCTCATGCTCCCACCCTCCCAAAACAGGATCTTAGTTTTTCTTAGCTCAGTAGTTACTCATAATACTATCCAGAAAGAGCCAATATGGGAAGATGCTATTACTTTTTATTTCCTATACTTTTTATTTCCTTTATGTCTGTTCCCTTGAATTTTAATTGTCATGTATCTTGTCACACCTTGTGTTCTTTTTGTTTTCTATGACCATTGGTACCACTCTTTAACCCCAAACTCTCCTCCAGCTTCTGTCTCTTTTCAATGTATTTATATCAGCTATCTGCTCAACTTCATCTTCTAGAGTTTGATGAGTTACTTTATTACTGGCAGTTTTTCTTTCCCAGCATCCTGTAAATTCCTTCTGCCTCTCTCCTGTGTGGATCTCCTTTTTCCTGGTAATCACCTTCCTCTTTCTTAGTTTACTCATCCCTAAGGTGGAGCACATCCTCTACCCACTAGTTTCCTGAGAAAAAATGTGTGGGAGGTAAAACTTTGGCAATCTGAAGTCTAAAGAACGTCTTAAAGCCTCAAGCAAACTTGATTTGTAATGGCTACAGAACACTAGCGTGACAGGAATTAATGAGACAGGAGTTAGGATTCTATTAGGTGATGAGGATGGGAGTTCCAAAACGGAGCTGGGAAGCCTAAAATCTGCTGAGTCACAAATCTGGGTGTCCTTCAGCAGTCTGGGACTTCCACAAGCAAGACCAGACAGGCCATTTGCTCAAGGGTGCATGAACCCAGCGTGTACATTTTGTGAACACTGCATAGATTTGACCCTAAAAAGATATGTAGTTTCCTTTAGGGTAGAGATTGTAGTGCTTACACAAAAGCCCACACTTCTCTATAAAACCCTTAATAAAGGAAACAGGGGTATCCCACTCAGAACCCCCTCCCAGCTAGCAGGAGCATTACTTTTTTTTTTTTTTGGCCTAACTTTTCCTCCCTTGCGTTTATGTCTTTGACTCACGAGTTCAATTCATTCCCAAGAGCTGGTTGTAACTCAGGTTATTGAAGGTTAAGGCTCCTCCATGCAGCCTTCAAAAGCAGATCTCAGTATACAGCAAATCTCAGTGTCCTTAGATTGACCCAGGATTTCTCAAGGAACTCTATACGGGAAAGGATGTTGCATTGTTCTTTCCAGAACTCTTTAAGGATTAAATCTGTATCTGAGACCATTTGGAAGCACAAACAGCAGGCATTTGGGTCATAACTCAAGTCTTTGGTCATAAGGTAACACTAAAATTCTGGCCATAACCCATTGTTCGTATGTCACCTGGTTATAACTTGGTCCACTGTACTTTCTTGCCTTTGCATCTTTTAAGTGAATTTCCTTCTGCCCTACTCCCTTGGGTCATGGTTTCATTCTTCACCACCATGGGGTACAATCTGGCTTTTTGGTAACACTAGGATATGTTGTTTCCTTAGAATTTTGAAAGCATCACTTTATTGTCTTCTATTTCCCAAAGTTCTTTTTTTGAGAAAATTGAGCTTCATCTTTGTGTGTTTGCTGGACACTTGTCAAATCTTCTCTTTGAGCCCAGTTCACTGGAGGGTATTTGTGCTATGATTTAAATGTGTTCCCTCCAACATTCAGCTATTGAAACTTAATGGCCAATGGGGCAATATTTAGAAGTAGGGTCTATAAAGAATGTTTAGGGGATGAAGGGTCCTCCCTTATGCATGGGAATAGGTGCCTTTCTGCAAGAACTTCATGGGCTCTGCTTTCTGCCACGAGGACACAGAATTTCTCCCCTCTGGAGGGTGCGATATGAAGGCCCCTCACAGGAGCAGACAGCCGCCTTTGCCAGACTCTGAATCTGCTGTTGCCTTAACACTGGACTTCCTGGGCTCCAGGAAAAGTTTTTAAATTATTTTTATTATTAGGAGTTTGCCATACACAATAATCACATTCACATAGAGAACTGGAACCTGTACATATCTTAATTCATTTTTCCCCATTCTCCTCCCCTCCCTTTAACCTTTCTTCCCCTCCCCATTTACAAAAGCTTTGTTTCTGTTTTTTCTTCCGCTCTTTTTCTTTTAATCCTTTTCCCCTTTCTTCTGTTCCTCCTCTCTCTCCCCTGCTTTGTTCCCCTGCCCATTGGTGCGCGTTTTCCCTGCTTCTCAGAATCTATCCTCCATTGTGCACCTTCTTTTTTTTTTTTTTTTGATTTTTTTTTATTTAAAGAGAAAAAAACAGAAAAAGGATAGAAATATCACAGAATTTCAAGAAAACAAGATAAAAAGTAAGAAATCAGTAGTTGATAAATTACATACTGTTCTTTTAGAAATAGTTTTTCAAGTTACAAAATTAAAGCACACAAAGTGGACACTCAAGCAGTGAGAGTGCAAACAGATCTGTTCAGCAATCCAACAAGAACCTAGAAATATGGTCATCAATCCCACACACCTAAACATACATGCAGCTGTATCTTTTATAGCGCTTCCTATTTCCTCTTTTTTACAATAGCAATTATACATTTTTAAAATTTTATTTAAAGAGAAGAAAAAAAAGCAAAACAGAAAAAAGAGTAGCAACAATACAGAATTCTAAAAGGAAGAAAGAAAAAGAAAGAAAAAAAAGGAAAATGAGAAAAAAACCCACCAAGAAATCACTAGTTTATAAATTACATATTGTCATCTTGGATGTAGTTGTTCAAGTTACAAAGTTAAAGGATACATAGTAGACATTCAAACAGTCAGACTACAAACAGTTCTGCTCAAAGATCCAACAAAGATTCAGCAGTAAGGTCATCTATTTTACACACTCAAACATACATGCAGTTATATCCCTTAGAGCACTTTCTTTTCCTCTCTTTTTTACAATAGCAATTACACATTTTGGTTTTATTACATTTGTAGTTCTTATTTACTTCTTACATTAGAGACACAATATGATATTTATAAATATGATTCTTATTTATTTCACTAATGAGGATAGTCTCAAGTTGTCTCCATTTACCTATGAAGACCTCAAGATCATCCTTTTTATAGCTGAGTAATATTCCATTGTAGAAAAATGCCACATCTTTTTCATCCACTCTGCAATAGCTGGCCATCTTAGTTGTTTCCAGGATTTAGCTATCACAAATTTTGCCACTATGAACATGGGTGCACATATATCACTGTGATATGAACTTTTCAGTTTGTGACCCTTCTGTACCCTTTGGGTTTTTTCACACAAGAAGAACAATGTGATATTTAAACTTCTGTCTGATTTATTTCACTTAACATCACATTATAAAGGTGCCTCTATTTACCAAAAAATGCTGTTTCCTTCTTTATGGCAAAATAGTATTCCATTGTACATAAAAAAACACATTATTTATCCATTCATCTGTTGATGGGCATATGAGCTGTTTCCAAGATTTATCTATTATATATCATGCTGCTATAAACATGGGCATGCATATATCACTTTAGTATGATGCTTTTTACTCTTTTGAGAAAATACCCATGAGGGGGATAGTTGGGTCAAATGGAACATCCATTTTTAGGTTTTGGAGGAATTTGTACATTGATTTCTGTAGTGACTGTACCAATTTATATTCCCACCAACAATGAAGAAGAATCTTTTTTCCCTAATTTTTTTTTTTTTTTTGTACTGGGGATTGAACTCACAGCCTTGTGCTTGCCTGGCAGGTGCTTAAGCCACTGAGCTAAATCCCCAGCCCCCTTCCCTAATACTTGTTATCGGTTGATGTTTTGATGATAGCCATTCTTTCTGGAGTTAGATGAAATCTAGATGTTGTTTTAATTTGCATTTCACAAATGACCAGTGATACTGAATATTTTCTCATATTTTTATTTTCTATTTGTACTTCTTCATCTGAAAAGCATCTATTCATTTCATATGCTCATTTTTGGATTGTCTTTAAATTTGGGCTTTGGTTTTTTTTAGTTCTTTATTCTAGATATTAGTCCTTTGTTTGAGCAGTAGCTGGTAAAATATTTTTCCTATTCTGACTTGTCCCTTCAATCTTTTTTTTTTTATGTGCAAAATTTAAAAAAAAATTATGCAGTATTTTTCTATAGCTGTGCAAACAGATTAAGAAAATCTATTTTCAGACATCATGGTGGGTGCAGTTGTGCATGCCTATAATCCCAGCTACTTAGAAAGCTGAGGCAGGAAGACTGCAAATTTGTGGCCAACCTGGGCAATTTAGTGAGGTTCTGCTTCCAAATAAAAACCAAGGGCCGGATGGCTCAGTGGTAGAGCACTCCTGGGTTTCATTCCAAAGGACATCAAAACAAAAAAAGAAAACAAAAAGCTTTTACTGAACTTTTAGTGCATTTTAAAGGAATTAAAGTTTACAACCAGCCATCCTATTGCAATTCTGCTTCCTTTAGGTGAAAATTCTGTACCTGATAGTCTCTAATGCTTGGAGAGCAGTTGCCTCCGTGTGGAAAAACCACAGGCAGCAGGAGCTCAGCCAACAATCTGACCTCAGCCCAATAAGGCTGATTTTGGAGTTCTGACTTGGGACTGTAAGACAATCAATTTGTGTTGTTTTGAACCACCAAGTTTTCCAGTATTATGTGACCACTGATAGAAGAATAGATTCACTATACATTTTAAAAAGCATGGCCCATATTCCTTAAAAATGTGAGGTTGCTGTAAAAGAATTACCTTTGCTCTCCTACTTCCTACCTAGACAGAAATTTACAAGGAGGTAAAGATGTGTAAGCTCAGGGCTCTGGATACACAGGTGACTTTGAATCCTGGAGTTGTAGAGCAGCAAACAGCAGCCAAGTTTCTGTCAGGAAGCATTCACGGTAAACTGCCCTGAGATCTTAGAACAAACATCCAATTCTAACGTTCCAATAACTTGTGATTTCTGTTCTTATTTGTTCTGTTCTAATTCACACATAATTTTGTTCTGGTAGTGTATTAATTTTTTATGAAGGATTTCCCCAAATGGATCTGCTCTAGCAACTGCTCTCCCCACCTTTACCTTTTAAAACAGTATTTACACACACTGCATATATGCACAATTACATACACACACATTGCGATCATTATTGTTAATCACTGGGAACGGGGAAAATGGCTGCAGTTAAAGTTCAAGTGTTTAATGAAACGCCCTGCCGTGCGCTGTTGCATGTTACCAAACCTGCTAATGAGACCTGAAGGAAACTACATCGGCACCTGGAGCGGAACTTACTAGCTGTCAGGAGGGTTGGTTGAAATTGTATCTCGTTCTGTCATAATCGTAGAATGACCGAATGTACTCCAAGGATAGGAAACGGGAAGGGTGATGTGAAAAGAATGATACACTAGAACCGAGCTGCATTGGAGCCAAATAAACATTTATTGTACAGCTAAGCAAACAGTTGCCCACAGTTGTTAGGCAAAATCATCTTGAACCGCCTACCAGTCTCACCACAGGACAATTTTTTGTGAATAAAACTAGGGGTCTACTGCTTTCTCTGTTTTTGTGGTAAAATAAACAAAATAAAATTTACTATCTTAACCCTGTGAAGCACACAGTTCAGTGGTGTTAGCTACATTCATATTGGGCCACCGTCACCACCATCCAGCCCTTGGATGTTTTTCACTTTTAAGACCTGCTCAAAAATTCTGTTGGATTATCTTTAAAAATATGGGGACAATTTACCATGGGACACTAGTTTTTGTATAACGTTCAGAGTAGCTTATCACCAGAAACTGTTACAAGTTCTTTATATCTATTAACTCATTTAATCCTTTCAGCAAATCCATGGAGTAGTCTTAATCACTTTATAGAGATGAAGCTGATGGTGGAATTTGCCTGTAATAGCAATTACCTGGGAGGCTGAGGCAGAAAGATTTTGGCTAGCCTGGGAAAGAAACTTAGTGGATCCAAAATAAAAGAAGGACTGGGGATGTAGCTCAGTGGGAAGGGCTTGAGTTTAATCTCTTGTATTGTAAGGAAAAAAGAAAAGAAAAGAAAGAAAAGAAAAGAAAAAAGATCTGGGGATATACCTCAGTATTCACTGGATTTGATTCCTAGTACAGAAAAAGGAGGAGGAGGAGGAGGAGGGAGAGGGAGAAAGGAAAGAGGGAGAGGAGAGGGAGGAGGAGGAGGATCAAAGTGAGAGTCAGAATGGTAACAGAGATGGAATTTGAACCCATGAAGTCTATGTATGTAACCACTATGCCCTACAGCTTCCAGCCACTTTTTGCCATGAAGATGTTTGTGAAAAAGTATTCAAAAAGAGTAACGTAAGTACACTGTCACAGGACAGTGGGTCTCCACCCTTTCTCTGCTCTCACATTCTGTATGGTTATCACAGTCTCCTTGCCAACACATTCTCCATGGTAGTAATGAAGGATGGAGCCTGTGAATGTGTGTATATAAAAGCACTTCTAAAAACTTAGGCCTTTCAGGTTCTCAGGAAACATTTCTATGATCTGTTAGAGGTAAGCTGTAGACTGCTGTAGCAGAAAAATATTTACTGATGGGGCAGGGATCAAGTCACAAAATGCTAGGTATCAAAAATGAGCGTGATCTCATTTTTATAATGGTGTGTGTGTCTATATACAAGAAAATTTATGGGCTGGGGATTTAGCTCAGCAGTATAAGTGCCTGCCTGGCAAGCGCAAGGTTGTGAGTTCAATCCCCAGCACCAAAAAAAAAAAAAAAAAAAAGAAAAAGAAAATTTACTAACTCGATAACGGACTTTGGTTTCCTGAAATCTGTTTCTTTTACGGTGTACTTTGTTTCAAGAGAAAAAAAATCAACAAAGAAAGAAAGAAAAGGAAAAGAAAAAGGAAAAAAAAAGGAAGGAAAACAAACTGTAGGCCTCTTTGGGAAGTAGACCTCTGTGGAATTGCTCCAGGAAGCCTTGGGCTAAGAAGCCGTACTCTGGGAGGCTCCGGGTCATTCGTAGCCCTTAGAAGAGTCAGACATTCTTTCTCACACGTGGTGGTTCAGCCTTCTGATTGAGTGGCAGGTTCTCTGGAGGAAGATACATGGCTTGGCCAGGTAAGAAGGGGGAAAGGCAGAACTTCAAGCACATTCTTTGCTCAAATCTAGGAAGAGGGTTGATCACCAAGAATGTCACCCTGTAGGCAATTAAAGTTTTTCCTAACTGGATTTACACATCAGGTACTTATGTTACCTTCTTAAATGGGATGTAATGAAATGCTGTTGTTGGTAGTATTACACCACACTAAAGACAAGGAAGAGGCTAAGTTTGCTTTTCTTGTAAATTCTTCCAATGCATAGTTTGTGGGGGTGCATTACTGGTGCTGATAAAATATCGAATATGCAGACAGCAGAGGTTATACTTTTTGATCAGCACCCTAACATTAAAGGCAAGATACAAAAGCTGATGGTTTCATTCCATGTTGAAAATGTCTTGTTTTTTTTTTATGCATGTCTAGGATGTTATGGGAGAGAAAACATATTAAAGACACATGGTATAATCTGCTTACTGAACAACATGAAAGCAATTCAGGACAAGTGTGGTGCTCTGTGTTGACAGGGGCATAGCTTCCTTCTTTTTTTGGTTTTTTTTGGTACTGGGGATCAAATTCACGACCTCATGCTTGCCAGGCAGGCGCTTAAGTCATTGAGCTAAATCTCCAGCCCCTGCTTTCTTCTATCTTGTTCTGTTTTGCTATCTTCAATTTCATGATCATTGCATGTGTTTGTTTCAGGCAGCAAAATATAGGAAGCAAAATAGAAGTTGCCACTTCATAATAATCCTCCTTCCCCCGAGGTGTAATGCCATGGCAATGTCTTTATGTTTAGCAGCTGTATACAAAAGTCATAACTGTTGTCACAAATGACAACAGACAAATAAAAGAACAGCTACTGGGAGATGACAACTGGTACCCTCTGCTGCAAGCATCCATCACAGGGTCTCTCAGCCTCTGTAATATGGACATTTTGGGTCAGACAGTTCTGTTGTGGATGGCCATCATGTGCCTTGTGGAGCAGAGTTAGCAGCATGCCTGGCCTCTGTCCACCTGTACCATCCTACTGGTGACAATCAGGTCTCTAGATACTGCTAAATGTTCCTTGAGGACATGTTTCCCACTCTGGGCAGACTAGTGGCAACAGACAACCCCTCGGAAAATAGTTAAGCTTTAAGGTTCTAGATTGGGGTTCAGGGGCAGGACTCAGTCAGTGGAAGGGGATTCTAGTTCCCAAAGTACTACAAATAACCAAGGGAAGAACATAGGCCCTGGGGAATAAGGAATGGAGTTGTGGGGGTTTAGCTCAGTGGCACAGCACTTGCCTAGTATGTGGGTTCAACCTGCAACCACACAAAAGGAACAAGGCAGCAATCTAATTAACAGCACTGGGGTTCAAGACAGAGCTGGATAAACAACGGGGCTGACTCCTGCCGAATTCTAGAATGGTTAGCTAGAACTTAAGTGCTCCTTCCTAGTAACAATCTAATGCAGATTTTCAAGTAGGGAAAGACAAACTTATGTAATTCCCACAGAAAATGGCAATGAAGCCTAATATATAAAGAAGTCATAACTGACAATGAAAAAAATGATTTACTGTGCAGTGTAAGTCTACCCACTGGATACAGATTTTCTCATTTAACATGGTTTGATAGTATCACTGGTAAGGAGAGTAATATGAAGAACTATCAAACAACTTGTGAACTAGTATGGTTACAGTGGAAAAATGCAGACTTTGAAGCCAGCCTGTCTGTTTAAACTCTAGCTTTACTTGGCAATATGATAGGTTTAGCAAATTAAAGGTAGTCTGTAAATGAAGACAATAATATCTAGGAATCCAGCATACCTGAATTCTAGACTTAAATCCTGACCTTGCAATCTAACATCTCTCCAGTTTACCTGGAGAAAACTGCTCAAACTTTTGATATCCCCAGTTAGAGATCTGTAAATACTGTTAAGAGTTGAAGTCTAAGATCCCCTAAATGTAAACTTTAGCTTTTTCATGCTCTTCTAAGAGAACCCCAACTTTCTCCTAACTATACAGCCCGAACAACATTGAGAACAACTGTTTAGTTTTTATAATAACTATTTCAACTTTATTATTCCCATTTAAAAATTTATTTTAAAGAGAAGAAAAAGAAAACAGACTTTTAAAACAGACTAATGAGAGTAACAATAATTAATACATTTGAAAATGAAGCCCTAGAAAATTTGAGTAACTTCCTTTAAAGATCATATGGCTAAATAAGTGGTGAAGGTAGGATTAGATTTTGGTTCTGCCAGTTCTAAAACTGCAGTTTTTCCTTTTCTGTATGTTATTCTGGTAAAAGACTTGATTTCTGCAGAGCAGGCCAAGGCCCCAAATACTCACTGTCCTTATGTTTACCCATATAGCTCTCACTTAGATATTTCTAAGTCTGTGCTTTGAGCTGTCATTGGTGCAGTTCTCTCCTCCTTCAGAACTCCCTTTCCTGGTTATTTATGGTACTGTCAGCCCATATGGTCTCCAGTTTCTTACTCTTGTTAAATGTCTCCTCCATGTCTGTTCTAGCAGTAACTCCTGACTTTTATCCGAAATAAAATTGTATATTTGCTCATTTCATCCACTCTCCAATAAAAAATTTAAAGATATATTAAGCTGGAGTTAAAATTGTAATAAAAATCAGAAGACGAAGCATGGCATGGTGGCACACCTCTACAGCCCCAGCTACGCAGGACACTAAAGCAGAAGGACTGTGACTCTGAAGCCAACCTGGGTAGCTTAGCAAGACCTTGGTTCAAAATAAAAAATAAAAAGAGCTAGCTCAGCACTCTTTTGGTTTAATCCCCAGTATTACAAAACAAACAAATCCCAAAACAACACCCCCCAGTAATATTTAACAAAGAGTAAAAAATTCTAGTTATTATTTTTCATTTTCTTTTATATTTAGATCTTTATGAGACAAGGAAGTGGATTTTCATGTTTAAACACTGAAACAACCAAAATCAAATTATTATAATCATCTCTAAATGAGTATTGAATGGAAAAATAATGTTTAAGATTCAGAATGCAGAAACATCTCAGAGAAACTATGTGACACCAGTGTGCATATGTTTGAGGTAATATCTGTATAACTTTCACATCCAGAGAAAACACTGTGTTTTTGGCTATGTTATGTATTAAGTTTTAAGTCAAGAATTCCACAATGCAAAATAAGCTCAGTTCAGTGCTGTGACAGTTACGCAAAGAGATGTCAATTCTACTGCTAGAGGAACCTGAAAAGGCAGAATACTCACCATGTGATGCTAACACAAATGTCAATAAAAAAGTCCAATAGTAGCAAAAATATAATTATCAATATAGTGTCTTATTATAGCAAACCATAATACCATCAATCAAAAAAAAGTCATGGTTTTCATTATTCTAAGTCTCTTCTATAAACACAGTGGCTACTTATTATTTATCCTTATTTAATGTCCCTGTAAACAAATTTGCTGATATTGAGCCCTACTTTCTAACACATTAGCATCGTCATTCATATTAATGAAAAGGCATCAAAGTTTTCGGCTATTAATGGTTTCATGCAACTTTTAAAATCTAATTCTGGAAGTAACTGGCTAGTGAATTTTTTCTTTTATTTGTAAATAACCATCATATGCCAATGTTATTATCAAATGTAAATATGGTATTTAACATGCTTATAGTTTTTTAAAGAGCTGGAATATACACTTTGTATCTGAAACATTATCAAATATATTGACAGTATTATTATTACACACCCTATGTGTAGCAATAAAAAAAGAAACTATTGGCCAAAGTACATTTCTCCAAATTGAATTTAAATTTTATGGTGGATGCCATCTTAATGGTTTATTATCTTCACATGGTATATCACAGTCTTCCTTCATGAAGTTCACAGGTCTTTCTTACTGCCTTTTTGTAAACGATTCTGTAAGAAAAAAATACAACACACAGTACAGCAAAGAGAAACAGATCCATAGATACAAGGATTTTAAAAAACTTTCTCTTTTCCATGTGTTAATTGTAGAAACGATCAAATGTGAAAATGGACTGAAAAAGTCCATTTAAAAAAATATAAAATTTGAGTTTTGCTTGAAAAAATGTTTACAGGAGAAATGTTTACAATGTTGTAAGTTCATTTTTTCTACACCTTAACCTATTTTTCTTTTGTGTTACAGGTTACTCCAAGAAAACAAAATGCTTTAAATTTCCCTACTTTGTCCAAGAGCTGGAGAGAGGGAAGAGAATGGGGATGTAAGAATTAAGATGTGTTATGTTCATATACCAATTCCCCACCAGGAATGTAACCTTTATGCACTGACAACACAGACTAATACAAATAAAAAATTATTTGAAATCCCCCTACTGAGAACCAATGATTTTTTGGCAAGGAAAGAATAAAGGGAAACAAAACAAAACAATAAAGCCCTGTTGGGGTGGCTTAGTATTTTTTGGTCTTTTTCAAAGGAGAACTGGCTTCTAAAGTTGTACTTTCCTAATATGACCATAAGGGCCCAGGGATCTAGCTCAGCAGCATACACTGCCTGGTAAGCACAAAGTCCTGAATTCGATTCTAGATACCAAATATTACATACATAATACATCATTTAAATCTGGAGGAACATGAAATAAAAATTAATCTTAGGTGATTACATGACCCAAGAAAGTAAATGTAGACATCAAGAAAGACGTCTCATAAAATAAAATTGCAGAGTGCTACTGTTTGTATAAAGAAAGCTCAAATTGTTGTATAGGCTGAGTATTAATGCTTTCAGAGCAACTTGATATTAACTTTCAGCTTAACATTAAGACAAGATCAGATAAGGTATTTTGAGTGATAAAATATCACTTTTACATGTTGATACATATTAGGCCACTTTAGACTAAGACAAATGTGAAAACTTTAATGGAAGTGTTAGTAAGGACCAGTCGCTATATGAAGGGTGATTTTCCAAAATCAAATTTAAAAACTGGCAGACGCTAATACATTTGTGACGCCAATATCTTCTCGCTAGTACTTCTTTTTCAGAATACAGCCAGGGCAAATAAGGAAAGGTAAAGGCCACATGTTTTGAAGGGACTGTTTTCTAATATTTATGTAGTGCTTATAACAGAAAGGTAACCACCTACTGGAGTTAAAAAATGCAAAGTGAGATTTGATTACAGAAAAGAAGCCAGTTTTCTCATCTTTGTTTTTTTCTTAATGTTTTAACAGTTCTTTATAAAATGGACGTTTCATATCCTATTGTTAAGGTTGACAACAGAAGTAAAATTCAAGGGGCCAGGAATATAGCTCAGCAGCAAAGTGCATGCCTGGCAAGCACAAGGTCCTAAGTTCGATTCCCAGCACAAAGAAAACAAAAAACAAAACAAAACAAAACTAAAAAGGTAGTTGATAGTAAAAAGCTAAATTATTTGTCCTCATGAATTTTACAATTTTTTTTTTTGTGCTTCCATTAAAATTCAGGAGACATGGAAGAAAATGGTCTAAATAAATGATACCTAAATTTCAGATTCTTAGACTGGACAGTGGGAATTAGGTAGGTGGATGGGAAAAAATGTACTCAATCAAGACATAGGTAACAGCATCTTATGGTTACATAGTCCTTTTCTTGATTAAGGTATTTAAAGTGCTTTCTTTGACTTGATTTGTTATTTATAATGTATTATATTTCTCACTTAAGTAATGAAGTAGCTGAGGTACATGAATGTCAAATGATTCAGCTGAGGGTTCCAGGACCTGAGGTTTTTTTAACCCTTCAACCTAAGATATTTATTACAGGGAGTTGGTTTTAGGTAATGAGAGAGGAGACCCACCAGACAGGGTGGTGAGGTACCTCAGCAATTAGCAACAGCAGAAAACCACCACCACTACTACTGGGGTGGAGGGACAAGGGACAGGACAGTTAGGGAGCCCAGGAGTTAAGGCCAGTAGGTAGATGCTGCTCTGTGGGAATTGGGGACCACAGAATGAAGGCACAGGAGCACAAGGGACATGGTTCCAATAGAAAGAGCAGGAGAAATCCCTAACTTTCTCTTTCCTCCTGCTTTCAGTTTCCTGCTAGCGCTTCCGTTGGGTAAATCTGCCCAGAAGTCAGAAATGAGTGATCCTGGGAAACATATTTCCCTCCTTGTGACAAGGAATGGAATGGTGGATCTAGGAACACACAGTCCTGGCCAGCACAGGCTATAAAACATAGTTAATGATGGAGGTTCTCGAGAAAGATTTCTTGACTTTGAATGCCAAGTTTAAATGCTGCCACTTTCTAGTTCAATGACATTGGGTAAATTATATAACATTTCTGGTCCTCAATTTCCAAGCCCACAAACTAGGGATATTAAAATCTACTTTAGTGTTGTATGATAGGTGAGAAGGTTAGCACTCCCCTTGACAAGGATGGAAGAGGCCCCTGGACCTGACAACATGCATACAGTTAAGGCATTCGTGGCATCTAACCACTGTTTAAAAAATTTTTTTACTTTATTGAATTATATGGGAAATAAACCTGACAGCAAACATGAATTAATCAGCCAAGTGCTTTGTCCAGAGCATACACTCAGTAAATGTCACCTACTAAATATTTCAAGAGTGGGCTACAAGTAGAAATTAGTTCAAGGCCTACACTATCAAACAAGAGCCAACTCAGCATGGCACTTAGTGTATCTGGGATAGGATCCTTTTCCAAAGAAACAGGTAGGTATAACGACTTTTTTTTTTTTTTTAAAGGAAGGAATTACTCATAAAAGTGTTCTACAACCTTTGCCAAGAATGTGAAATCTTCAAGCTGGAGGTGGCTTTCTGGAGGGTTAGGTGGGATAATGGGCTTTGGAATCTTACAGTTACACATTCTTTAGAGATGATGAGTTACCTTTAGCTTTTACAGTTACTAATTGTTACCACACTAAGCAGTGGACACTGGCCATAAGAAATTGAGGTTTCCTTTTCCTCAAGGCTCTAAACATTTCTAACACCCAGGCAATGATGTGACACTGATATGGATGCTCATGCTGGCTCAGTACAACCTGACCTCAGAAATAAAAAAGTACCGAGGTAGACACCGGTATAAAATGACTCCTTGGCTTCCCATGGTGGATCTCGCAAATGTCATGGAGACAAGCCATCTATTTAAATGCTAGTCTTTTGTCCTAAGATATCTAAAACACTGAGACAGAAGGAATAATGTGATGCTGAACATCAATGATTGGCCTCATTTTGTTATGAATAGTGGCTAATATTCTAAACAGGATAAAATTTCTAGAACTCAGTCTGGTTTTCAATGCTGCCACTTTTGTGGCTCCAAACTTTTGTTAAAATTTCACCCAAAATGGAATGTTGTAAGTTAGGGTATCAGCAATTCTCTATAACTATCTCATATTGTTATAATGTCCTAATCTTCACCCTCTAGGTAACTTGGATTCTTTAATCATTTAATCATAAAGCCAAGGTTAAGTATCTCAACTGGATTTGGCAAGGGTAAGTAATCCAAATAATTCCCTCAAGTAATCAGTATTTTTAAAAAATGTAGATCCATAAAGTACTCACCTGAAGTTCTGAGTGTTCTTTTAAGAGCCGATCATACTCTTTTGAAAGTCTCTCTGATTGCATCTTTATTGTCATCACATCATTCTGTGCCTTAAAAAGGGCTAGAAAATATCAAATAGAATTTTATTTTGAAAAAATTTCAAATTCACAGAAAAGTTCCAAGAGTACCTACATGATATTATATTTTCTTTACACACAACTATTCTCTTGAACCATTTGAGAGTAACTTGCAGGCAGAATGTCCCTTTATTTTTAATACTGAACTATGTATTTCTTAAGTATAGGTCATACCATACTCTAACTATACAATCATAAATAGTTACAGATGTTAGGTAGCTCAGTACTAATATAATATATTTAATCTCATCTACTAGCCATATTCCAGTTTTGGCAATTGTACCAATCATCTCCTTTTTAGTACGTTTTTCACTTCTACTCAAGGATTTAGCTCTGGGTTATCCACTGTATTTTGCTGTTGAGGGCTCTTTAGTTTCCTTTAATATGGGATAGTTCTCTATTCTCTACTCTTGCCCCACCCCACTTTTTGTGACACTGACATTTTTCAAGAACACAGGCCACTTTTAAAACAGAAAATTCTTCATTTTGGTTTTGTCTGATATTTCTCATGGTGAAATTCAGGTCATGGTGCCCATTCACATGTGAGTGTGACACTGCTGATGTTTGATGCTTTCTTGGGCATTCACAAGCCAATCACATTTAGAGGTTCTCTGTCTCTCACTGCTTTTTTCTATTTTAGAGTTATTATTTTTCCTCTTATAACCAAAACAGCAATCCACAGTAAGATAATTTATACTATGCAAATAGTCTGCTCCCTGTCAAAACATCTCCCCTCTACTTAGCAGCCATTGGTAATTCTTCCAAAACCAATATCACCTATAACTGATGCAAAGTGGTGATTTTCCAACTTCACAGTGCTGGCTACACTGATCAGCCAGTATTCCACTGTACAGAAGATGTCCTCTCTTCTCCATCTATCTGACTATGCATCTGTTTCTACATCCATCAACATTATGGACTCAAAGTTTCCTATTTCTTCAGTGATTTATAATTCTTTTTAAAATTTTTTTATTTTAAAGAGAATAAAAGAAAAGAGAATGGAACAAAGCAAATCAGAACAGAACAGTGCAAGCAACACAGCACTTCACAACAAGACAACTAGACATCAACAGTAGCTACCATGTCTCTTTTCTTTGAAACATTTGAGCATACCTTCACACACAATAATATCAAACACAACAATATAGAATAAAACCATTCAAAAGAATGAAAGCAGTACAGGACTTCAAAAAACCAAATAAAGAAAATGAACAATGGCTACTATAATATCTCATTTTACTCAAAAAATTTATCTATACCAAGTGATTTATAATTCATTGAATTATAATTTATAAGTGATTATAAATAAGTGATTATAATTCAAATCACTTATAAATGATAATATAAGTGATTATAATTCATTGTAGAAGTATTTTGTTTCTGAAATTTTCCCAGATTTGCCCAGAACTTCAGGCTGGCTCCTTGTTCCTCTGGTTATTATTATTTTTTAGTATTTCTGGCAGGAGATGTTCCATGCTTATCCTAAACCTTCTCTGGCTCTGCAGGGACTCAGGCGTATAGAAGAGGTATCAGAGAAAACCCTTAGAAAACAAAGTTACTTTATCGTTTTTGTAAGGGATGGATGACCATATTTCTGTTAGAACAATCGCATTGTACACAAAGTTGAAAGCATGGGAGCATGTGACTGACACAGGTTTCACCTTAAGATAATGACAACACTAAGGGTTATATGTTGACCTTTGTTTACCAAAGAACTACAGTCATAACACAGATTCATATCCTTAGATAGAAATAAAAAAAATGACAACACATTATGGAGAAGATGGTAATGAAAAAAACATATAGGATAGAAATGTAATCCAATATGGGACAAACAAAGTCATTATGCCTGAAAAATTTCCCTTGAATAGTGCTTTTCCTGGGTAACAAGGCCAGGCAGGGCATATCAGGATCCGAGACTTCAGGTTAAACCACAAAAGCTACTGTGATAAAAACAGCACTGGACTGGCAAAACCAAACCAAAACCAAAACCAAAACCAAAACCAAAACCAAAACCAAAACCAAAAAACACCCCAATCTTGTTATTCAATGGAACAGAACCAGAAGATACAGCAACACTCAGTTATGTTATCTTTAACAATGGGATCAAATCCTTTTGTTGAAGGAAAGGTAGCCTCTTTAACAAAGGTACTGGTAAAATGGGCTGTCCACATGCTGAAGATGGACCCTAGACCCAAATCTCTTACCATATATTAAACTAAAATCAAATGGGCCAAAGATCTAAATATTAGAACAGAAACAATCTATTGGAAGACAACATAGATAAAACACTTGAAGACATAGCTGTAGTCAAAGATTTTCTGAACAAAACCTTGGCTACACAATAAGAAATACCAAGAATCAACAAATAAAGATCACTTCAAATTAAAAAAGCTTCTGCACAGGAAAATAAACCACTAATAAAATGAAGAAACAACCTACAGAATGGTAAAAAATTTCTGTCAGGTACTCTTCAGAGAAGGAACTACTATCTATAGTAGTTCTACATAGAAGTAAAAAAAATTAGACACCTCCTCAAGACCCAGTCAAAAACAGGCATTTGAAATGAACAGACACTTCTCAGATGAAGTAGTACAAATGGCCAATAAATACACCAAAAAAATGTTCAACAACACTGGCCATTTGAGAAATGGAAATTAAAAGAACATTGAGATTCCATCTTACCCCAGAAAAAATGACTACCATCAAGAAATCAACCAACAACAAATGCTGGAGTGGCTACAGGGGAAAAAAGAACACTTTTTCACTGTTAGTGAGAGTATAAACTGATATAACCACTATGAAAATCACTATGATGATTCCTCAAAAAACTAACACTAGAAATTTCATTTGACCCAGTATACTCCTGGCAGATGTCTTCCCAAAAGAGTTAGACATCAGATTACAGTGACATATAAATACATTTATAGCAGCACAATTCATAACAGCCTATATGTCCACCAACTGATAAATGGACATAGAAAATGTGGTATTTACACACAATGGAGTTCTACTCTGCCATAAAGACGGATAAACTTGAGTCATCTGTAGGAAATGGACAAACCTTTATACCATAATGTTAAGTGAAATGAGACACATAAGCTGAAGTTACTGCATGGTTTCTCTTACATAAAAGCTCTCTATATAAATAAAGTGTAAAATAAAAGGAAAAAAATACAGTGCTTTTTAAAATTATTTTTCCAGAGCTGGGGATATAGCTCAGTAGCACAGTGCCTGCCTGGCAAGCATGAGGTTTTAAGTTTGATAACTGGTTAAAAAAAAAAAAAAATCCAAAATAGAGAAATCCTAAATTAGTTTTACATTTAATTCTGCATATATGGCCTTTGGAATTTTTGTGTTTGTAAATCTTTTAGGGTTGGACTTTTAGGGAAAATAGCATTTATAAATGTAAAAGTATATTCTGTTGGCATGATGAAATGAAAACTACAGATTTTATTTATGAATAAGGTAGCTGCCTTTCTTTTTGAGAAGTCATCATATGTGCATTTTAATATAAATATATTAGCCACTATCAACCAAAATGCTTTACCTATGAATACTTCCTAGCCTGCTGTCAAGACTCCATGCTGTACTGTGTCTATCTTGTCAATATGGTAGTCACTACCTATAGGGCACTGTTACCGTGCACTTTCAAAGTGGCTAATACAATGGAGGAATGACACTGTACATTTTAATTTAAACAACCACAGATAGCTAGCTATATTGAACATCATATAATAGCCTTATAATATCCTCCATTTCCTTCTACATATTCATTATTCTAAATTAGGTATAAAGACTGATGTTGACAAATTTAAAACAGTATTACTTGGCAAAAGTATAAGTTAGGCATGGAGGAGAGATTTTTAGGTGGCAGAGATTTCATCGGAACCGGAGCTACAATATGAAAGAGTTATACATTCATTTTCAATTTGGGTTCTACCATAAATGCCTTTCCTACAGGTCATTTGAAAATATGAAGCTCAGTTAATGTTACTGTCTGGACTCAAAGTATTTAAGAGCCTATATTTCTGGTACATAAAAAGGAAAGCAGGTACCACAAGCTAATACTGCCTGATTAGCTAACAGTGGTGGTTTTAAGAATGCTGGTGCTATGGTCAAAATGTCTGTTTTCCCCTAATAGTCACTAATGTGCGGTACAAGGAAGTAAGGCTGGGAGAGGATTAGGTCACCATAGTGCAGCCCTCATGAATGAGATCAATGCCCCAACAAAAGAGGCTCCACAGAGCAGTCTTTCTACTTTCAACTTGGGAGGACAAGTGAGAAACCACTGTCTATAAGTTGGGAAATGGGCACTCACCAGACATTGAATCTGCTGGTGCCCTGATCTTTTAATTTCCCAGACCTCAGATCTACAAGAAAGACATTTATGTTGTTTATTAGCTAGTGGGTTTTCTTTGTTATAAGCAGCCTGACAAACCAAGACAGTCAGGAGCTTGTACTCAACAGGGGTTGGTCTCAATGTTGAAGTGATTTATACTTGAATTTCTGATAAAATAACTTACTTAGAAATTTTAATCTGTCTTAAGACATTAATTCATTAGTTTTTTTTTTTTTTTCACTAAACAAACTAGGGAACCACTTGTGTAGCCTATCTAGTAGTTCCTTGTGATTATTACTGATAGGAAGCTGTAACAAAACAATACCAGGAAAATCCTGTTTCTCTGCTACCTACCAAGCCAAATCAGCTGCTTCTAATTTTGTTCAATATCTCAGTAGGTATCAATAAGCTTAATGATTACTATCATTCTGAATTCACTTAATTAAGGAAGATTGTTATTGCCTAAAGGCCTCTTGGACTATTTCCCAGTTCTTTATCTCTCATTTTACAAAGACTGCAATACTGTTTTGGATGCTTTCCTCCTCCTTCTGAAGCTGTGTCTGTAACTAAGGGATTACATAAACTTGTCATCTGATATGTGAATACGCTTGTTTTATTTTGAGCCATATTATTTTGGAAGCAGAACATATAGGAGAAACATTACTGAATAAGGAGATCTGAGGTGATACGTTTAAGTTGCTATGCTATTTCAATATTCTTATCTGCAAAAATGGCTTGCTATCACTTGCCAGTAGCTTTATAACAATACTGTAACACTTATGAGAATACAGGCAAGCTTTAATTAGAGGCTAGGTTATGTCCTAGTCCCTAAAGACTTTCTCAAGGCAATGGCATCATTTACTAATAAAGAAATGACCATAATCAATGTTACAGTGACATACAGTAAGGCAAACAGTTTGTACAAAATGACATGTAAGTAGGTAAAAATATATTTGTGGTCTTTTCAAATGCCAAACTTACATTTATGGAACTATTTGCACAGTGGGAAGAGCTGATAAGACCATTGCACTGTGTAAACATATTGTATCAGTGTGATTTCTACCATAGATAGGAGACACTACCAGCTAAGCCCTGCCAGGAAATGGGAGAGAAAAATTTTAGAGGCTTTGCCTTGATAAAATTGGACTGTTATATAGTAGTTGCAAAGATTGATCTAGAGGAAAATTCTTTATTTGAAAAATTTTCCTAAGGCTAGTGTTTCCTACCAATTCATCTGGTTCTGTTTTGTGGAAACTGAGAGCGTAATACACTGGAGTTACACAGTATTTAATCCTCAAACATACTATCCCTTTGCCAGTAATAAATTATTGTACTATTAACCTACAGTAATGCTTTCAGCACACTTGGAAAGCAGACACACAAATTTCAGTAAGGAGCATAAACTGTGGCTTTAATTAAAAATATTTTTATACAGGCCAATACTGTCAGGGTCCACGTAGGTAAGGTCTATATTTTATTCATCTCACTGATGACCTACTCCATTTTAACTTTACATCCATATCTAGACAAGGTCTCCAATTCTACTTCCTTTGGATCTCTCCAATTGATTCTACTCCATCACTGAGACCACTCACATCTCTAACTAGATTACTGAAATGGATTCCTCACCAAGTTACTTTAGCTACTCTACTTCACTGTCCACAGTGCTGACAAAGTGATTACTCTGTATGCTGAAACCTCCCCAATAGGGCCTCCACAAACATGATAGATGAGGCCCCGCACATGTTCCTAGGTCTGCCACTCACTTCTATCCACTGTTTCTACCTTAGTTTATGCTCCAGTTGCAATGTGCTCCTCGCAGTACCTTTAAAGCACCATCCTCTTTCAGTCACACGCTGCTCATTTTGTTAGAACACTAGCCCAGCCCCAGTTAACTCCATCTCACTCGTTGGAATCCATTTGATTTGGCTCATTAACATTATTCTTTAAGTACATCTTAAGGAATTGTCTTTGCTCTCCAGTGCTGGCTTCCAATGCACCTCAAGCTGACCTTCCTCACAGCACTTATGTGAGGGTTAACTATGTCCTCACCTAGACTTGGAACTATTTCAAGAAAAAGAACTGTGTCATTTCTCTCTTCACATGTTAGGTAAAGTATGTTCCTTGAAGGAAAAAAAGAATAGTAAGCGAAAAATGTAAGCTTTAAGCATCTGAAAAATTCACTTTTGTGAGGCCAGTTCACCTCCTAACAATGCAAAATGCCAGGTGAGCAGTATGAGTTGCTATGTTAGTCACCTGATGCGACTCTTGGTTACAACAAAGTAAAAAACAAGTGTATCTTCAATCAAAAAAACAAAATATTCAGGATAGCAAATAGACCTTTTCTGAAATACTTCATTGAAAATATATTCATGTTATAAATACATTACTCCAGAATTAAAAACAAGATACAAAAAAATAATATTGTAGAATTCAGTTTGTTTAAAAAAAAATAAAAACATTGAATTTTAAGAATAGGATGGAAAATATGCCTGATAAGTCTAGAGTATCTTGTGAGTACCAAAAAGTAAGGAAGTGGGCGAAAAACAAAATTAAAAATAAGAAATACTCAAAATACTGGGGACATATCAAAGGGATACAATAACCAACCAAAAGAATGCTCCGTGGCCCAAGTAGGGCAACATGAGAGCCAAAATAAAGCGGCATGAAATTATAACCCAATGCATAAATTAATACTCATGAGTTCACACTAATATAACTGAATACATGGTGAACAGACACATTTGTGCAGAATAATTCTGAATAATTTATATAGATACTAAAGGTAAAGTACAACTCAAATGTTTAAGTGTGGGCTCTTAACAGTGGCTTCCTTCTAATGATTACAGTTTGGAGGGGGGAAAGTTACTTTGTAACACAGAAACATGAAAAACACTATCGTGGTCAGGTGCTCGAGGTCAACCTCAACAGTAATAAATCATGACAGGGTATGGCAGTAATAGGATCATTGTGAGTTCAAGGCTGGCCTGAGCTACATAGTGAGGCTCTGTCTCAAAACCAACCAACCAACCAATCTGTGATAACATGCTAATATCATGCACTTTTGAAATAATGTGATGCAAAACAGCACTTTACCTTGTGACCTTACTGGGCTTACACAGTCCAGTAAAATCATAAGAAAAAACCAGATAAATCCCAGTATATCCATAATGTACAAAACCCATGATCAGTGCTTTTAAAAATTGTCAAGGTCCTCAAAAATTAAAAAAAATCTGAGAAACTATTAAAGCCAGTGGAGCCTAAGGGAAACATGACTACTAAATGTAAGGTGGCATTCTCAGTGGGATCCTGGAATGGAAAACAAACCAAACCAAACCAAAACATGAAAACTCAGGAAATCTAAATAAATCATGGACTTTATAGTCATTAATAGTGTATCAATACTGGGTATTAACTGTACAAATGTACCACATTAATATAAAACATTAATAATGGGAAACTGGATGTGGGAAATGTGGGAATTTTTTTGTACTACCTTGCCAATTTTCTGTAAATCAAAACAGTTTTAACATAAAGTATTTATTTAAAAAAACTACCATGAGAGACAAAACAAAACACTATGTATACAGGATCACATCAACAAAATTCACTGCACTATAAGAACTAAGTTACTAAGAACTTATCAAAATGACCTCTTAAATTCTTTTGTTTAAATGAATAAAACTTAAAAAAATTTTTTTTAAAACATTTTCTGATGTTTTAAAATTATGTATTAGACAACAGCATCAAAAAAATGAAACATCTATAGATAAATGGATGCACATCTTGAGATCATGCTCTTAAGTAAATCAGAAACGCATGTGTAAATATCACAATGTTTCTTTGGTGTGAAAACTGAAAGTGTAAATAAGGATCAACTAATAGATATTACAAAATAGGAAGAAAATGTTCAAATGGGAAGGGGCACAAAGGAGGGAGAAAGGAAGAAAGGAAAAAGAAAAGATATAAAGAAGGTAAAATAGAAACAAAGCTTTTGTAAATAAAGGGATAAGGGGTAAAAGGGGAGGAGAATGTGGAAAAAAAGAATCAAGATATATACCATGTACAGATACAAATTCCATATGATGAATGTGATCACTATATATATCCAAACTGTACCAATAAACAGAATTGACAAAAATTATGTTAGACTATTACAGTATTTTAAAAAATGAAATAAGAATTAAGAGTGGTACTCTTAAGAAAAGTCAGATGGTAAAAAGTGGGAAATAGACACAATGGTTTTTTTTTTTTTTTTTTAATCGGTACCACGGATCGAACTCACGACAGTGCACTTGCAAGGCAGGCACTTATGCCACTGAACTAAATCCCCAGCCCCGACACAAGAAAATGTAAAAATATGAAGTCACAGAGGACAACTTCTATGTATAAATCTTATATTAAAAGGTTTAAATTATGAGAAGTGTTGCGAGACAATATGATTATAAACATCAATAATGGCAACGGCAAACCTTTACTGTTTTCATCAAAAAATGAGGAAGGTAATTTTTGTCCTGGACTCTGAGGATATACAAAAGGTTCCTAGTTCATATGACCATAAAAGATGAAGTTATTACATAGGTGAAAACTACACTTAAGATCAGGGAACCCATTCATTGATTTGTTCAACAACTTAGGGAATTTTGCATGTCTGGTGTTTTTCTAGATTCTTAAGATACAGTGGAAAGATAGCTACAGTCTTTGATCTCGTTTTCTGGTGGATTAAAAAGACCCAAGAGGCCAATCAACTAATAGTGGCAGTGATGTCATGCAGAAAAGTCACATAAGGTGATAGGACGGAGACTCTACAAGCTCATCACACTCCTCCATCAGGAAGTTTCTCTACAGAGGGGAAATTTAAGTGCGTATGAGTTTGGTCTGCTTTGAGCACCTAGAAATGATAACACTCTGGTGGGAAAGAGCATACCTAGAGTCTAGGTTTTAGTTTTCAAGGGCTGTTCTACACTGATAGCAACCAAGGTTCAGTGGAGAAAAGAGCAATTCAAGAACAGGGAGGAGAAAAGTGCAAGCAGCCTGGAACACCTGGGTAGAGTAGAAAGTGTTTATAGGACAATGGAGGCATGCCAATGAGTCACTTTGAGCAACGAAATATAACGTTCATAATGAATCGTAACCACGGAGTACAGTAAACAGACAACTGGGGGAATAGGGAAAGCTCCTCTTTACAATAAAATGACATCTAACAAATGTAGGACGACAAAGAAGAAACTAGAAAATCGTTATTTGGAAAACTATGTAAACAGCAGAGGATAATATGGAAGAATGAAAGAAAAAAGGCAAATGTAAAATGTGATTTAGGGAACTGACTGACAGGTACAGAGGAAATTGCTTTCCATTATTCTTGCATCTTTTTTGTAACTTTGTGATAAAAAGTTAAAAGGAAGGAAAGAAATTTTGCTATCATGTACAGCAGAGAATTGGGGAAGTAACTTGAAGGGAATAGGGGATATGGAAAGTTTTTTACATATTTATTTTTAGATAGAAGAGGACACTGTAATGTGATATGAAGTGAAGGGATAACTATAGATACAAAATTCTTAAGAATGATAGTGGGGTTGGGATCCAAAACAGCAAAGGAAACGCTGAAACTTCATTCTGTGTAACCCAAGGGCCAACAGACATTTCCATGGGAAGAGAAGGAGGGAATGCAGTTTTGGTGGTAAGATGAAAAATTTTTTTCAGATTTAATTCACTGTACCCATTGAAGCAGGGTACATTTTGAATTTTGAAGTTGATGTGAGAAGACCTAAAACAGTTTTTGAAAGTGAAAAGTGAAGATTTCAGAGATGTCCAAAAGAACTGTCAAGCAGTGTGGAGGGTGCACTTGAATGTAATGCCCATTTACTGCATCTTTTTCTAAGGGTTATAAAGGGAAAGAAAATAGAAGGTGACAAAAGACAGAAGACAGTTTATTAAAAACAACTATGATGGATCATGGAATCTAAATGGGTAAGGAAAGAAGAGAGGGTATCAAAATCAAGGACTAGGGGGGAGATTTACTAGTATCCAGGGATGGAACATTAGGTGAACATTAGGTGAAGGCTAGGGGAACATAAATGTACATGTGGCCTTTGTCTTGAGGGCACTTACAATCTAGTAAGAAAGACAAAAAATAAACCACACAGGCATAAAAAGGCATCGGAGGAAGACACTCTACTAGCTAGAAGGGAAGGGGTTCAGAATGCTACTTCAGGTTGGCGACATGCAGCTAAGGATGAGCAATAGGTATGCTTGTGCTCAGAAAAGTCGAGGAAAGACATTCCAGGTAGGCCTGACCTATAGGTGAAAAATAATGAAATATTAATGTTACAAGCCAGTTTATTTAATGAAGTAGAAGTATAAATTTTCAGTTGGACAAGGCTGGAGATGAATCTTGGGGTCAGATCATAGAAGAACACATTTCCATCTTGAAGCACTATAAAGATAGAAGTCAATACAGAGTTTTTAAAAGTGGAGAGGCAGGACTGCACTGTTAAAAAACTGGTCTGGAGGTAGCACAAAGAGGTCAAATTAATGGTGGAGGAATTAAACTGGGACACACTTCAGCTGACTGCTAACTTCAGAGGAGTCAGACACTTTTGGAATGGAAACCAAACTGTAGAAACAATTCTCCACAGAACAAATATAAATAATGCCAACTATAACTACAATTTTTTCATTAAAGAACAAACAATTTCCCCCCCTTCTTTTTGTGTATTTCTCAATCATCCTGCCTTCTGGAACTGGGAAAATGAGTAAGACCTACAGGTAAAGTGATTTTGGGTTTTAGAAAAGACAAGGACCTACAGCATGCTGATATATATATATATAAATTACTGGTTCTCTAGGCTAGGGCACTGATAAGCAGACTTTCTAATAAAAGAAAGCTCCAATATGTACTGCTGATGAAGGAAGCATCAATAAAGTTACAAAAACTTCACAAATCTCAAGTTGCTAATTGATGTATGCAAGAAAATAATTTTGGTCTCCAAGTGCATCCATTTTCCAACAAAAGACTCAAGTTTATCCTTTATCCCTTTGGCAAAGAACTATTGAATTGTGTATAAATATCACATTTTCCTTATCCATCAGATACCACAATATGTGAAATAAATCACACACATAAACTTAAAGATCAGTTTCTCTTACATGAAAAGCCTAAAGTATAAATAATTTAAAGAGCAAAATAAAAGTAAGAATCAAAAAGCTAGATCTTTTGTAAATGGGAAAAGAATCTAAGAATGGAGGGAGGGAGGGGAGAGGGGAAAAGGAAAGAGAAGTAAAAAGATGATGTGTACCATGTACCAACTTCCCACAACAAATGTAATCATTATGTACTGCAAACACGTACTAATAAAAATATGTATTAATTTAAAAAGATAATTTTGGTTTGTTGTTAAGCAAACAGTAATTATAAACTGTATTACTATGCTGACTGAGCTTAAAAAATCAGGATGTACTCTATAGGGAAAGCACAGTGTAAGAATAGGCTATATAAGCTGCTTTCAAAAGAGAATGAGCAATTTTATATATATACAAAAAATGTGTGAAATCTAGAAGTACCAATTGTTACTCTTCTAGTTGCCTAGACAAAATACCAGAGACTAATCTTCTCAGTACAACCTTATTTATAATGGCAAGGTACTTTTCTTTATTTAAGGGGGAAAGGTTTATTTAGCTCATAGTTTGTAGAGGTTTCAGTCCATAATCTGTGGCTCTAAGGCAGGGTGGCAGAGAGGCAACCATTACACTGCATGCAGGCCACTTGCCCTACAGCACTCACACCCTTAATCCCAGTATTGCACAAAGAATTAACCACATACTCTAAACTCAGCTACTTCTGAAAAAGCCCCATCTAAAACTGTATGTAGCTTTGGAGAGACATCTAGACATGAACCATAACACCAACCCATTCTATATGAAAAGTGAAGCAATCATTCCCTTTGGTACAAACGACTACTTTTACATATAAGCACCTATAGTTTTTTTTTTTTTTTTGGTACTACTGGGGATTAAACATAGGGCCTTCATACTGACAAACATCCCCAGTACTTTTTTTTCGTACCGGGGATCGAACTCACAACCTCATGCTTGGCAGGTGGTTATGCCACTACGTTAGTGGCAGGTGCTTATGCCACTAAGTTAAATCCCCGGCCACATCCTCAGTTTTTATTTACTTTAAAATTCTGAGACAGGTCTTGCTAAGTTCTCCCAGTTTAAGCTCAAACCTGTGACCCTCCTGCCACAGCTTCCTATAGTGCTTTGCATTACAGATGTGTGTCATCATGCCCAGCTAGAATATGTAATTTCTTAAATCACCTAATCAATATTCACCCAGTTAGACAAAGTGCTTAGCAAAGTGTAACTATATTAATAGCAAAACCTATTCAGTATAACCTTATTTATATAGGCAAGGTATTTTTTTTTCATTCGAAGAACCTAACTAGAGTCAGCAAACAATTTTGCAGAGGGTCAGTTAGTAAATTATTTTTAGTTTTTCAGGCCACGCAGACACTGAAAAACTGTTCCAAATATTCTTACAAAAATAAGGATATAGACTGGATGTGGTCCATGGGTAATCTGTCCTAAACACTTGTAAATTTTTTGGTTTATCTTTGATTATACACTTATACTGTACATGTGTCAGAATGAAAGAATGGTCCATATTATACAGTAGGACCTCAGGACTCCTCTTTAATTGGATCTTGAGGTGTGAGGACTGCTAAAGATGATAAACACCAAATAGATTTGGCTGGAAAGGGTGGCGAGTCACAAGGGCATGAATGTTGACAACTTCCAGCTTGCATGACTAATCCCAAACAAATGACTAGTACTGGGACAAAATTTTTACATCAAAATTCAAGAACAGCAAATTCTACAAGTTTCAAGACAGCTGAGTAACAAGAATGATTATACTGAAAACATTCTCCTTCTTAACTCTAGCAATAATTGTTACAAAAGGAATAAGGGCTAGATAGGTAGATGTCAGAGCATGACGTAGTTTTGCCACCTCCAGAACACATGTTCTAGCTGACTGCCTGCTGTTCACTTCACAGAGGCCAAGCTGAGAACCACAGAGAGAACCATGGAGGTGGTGACACTGCTGGACATCCACATGGAAATGCCCTATTAGGCCACCTCTAAAGCAAACTCTAAGGGCCTAAACTATCTGTTTCCAAGGCTATAACTGAACAGAAGAGAGCTATTATTATACTTTACTTTTATAAACCAACTCCCAATCAATCAGAAAATGAACAATCCAAACACCTAACCCTTCTTGATTTACTACTACCGATCAGGCTCTGAGAGACCTTCTCTCTTGCAATTTAGAGTGCCTATAAAACATTTTACCTGAAGTTTCACTACCTTCTCATTATGCCATGGAAAAAAGGTGATATCAAATGGCTCTAAAGATGTATCATAGAAAAATTAACTACAAACTTGAGAAAACTTTTAAATTAGCCATAAATTTTTTCCAGGTTGAAAGTTAACCTATACTTTTTATTTCAGTCATCTTCTATTTAGCCTGAAAGATTTTATGATAGAAATAACAAATAATGGTGTTTTCACCATCCTCTGGCCAAGGCACCTGCTTTAACCCTGCCTGTTCACCTGCCTGCATCCCTGCCAGTAATCGTCTTAGCCCTGCAGTCTTGAGGGCCGTGGTGACTGAGTGAGAAACAGGCTTTGCTGGCAATACTGAGCAGAGATTGGACAACTGCCTCTGAAGAACGCAGGAAACTCATGTGTCAGAAAAGGCAACTCATAAATATACCAAAAGAATATGGCTGTACAGTTACCACAATCCAATTAGATGAAACAGTTTAGGGAATTCCTGGGAACCTATAATAAACTTACAGAAAACTGCTTTTTGGACTATTTTAAAGACTTCACAATGAGATGTAAAATCTGAAGAGATCACTTGTTCAGAACACTGTGTACAGACATACTTAAAAATGACACAGAATACCCATGAGATTTCAGGAATATCTCAATTAGCAGACCAAAGCCCTGGCAGCTAAAGTGGGACTTGCTGGCCAGTTGAGTAGAGAAGTCCGGAGAGATGGACTTGGGGTGGAGGCTGCTCCAGCAGTTGCGCTGGGAAAGATGACCCAGCTGTGGAATCCCCGGAAGTGGTGAGCACTGTGTTAAACCATCTGTCATGACTACTTGGCAAATGGAAACTGCCAGCAAAATAAAACTGCTGCTCACAGGAATAATCAAAATAGAAGGTCTTATAGTTCAGTGAAAATAATAAGAGGCAACATTTACTGAGAAGCTTGGTCACGTCATTAGAAAAATAAACCACTGTTTCTTCAATTGGGACTGTTAACATTAAAGGAAGAGAGTTCAATCATGTAAAAGAAAAAAATTATTACTAAGAGTAAGATAAATGGAAATATCAGAGAAATAAAATAAATAATAACATCTAGCAATTTACTGAATGTTAACAGAGCACACACTGAAGTATGTATTGTGTACACTACACCTTAGAGTACAAGAACTTCCCCAGAGTACACTCACAGCTAATAAGTAAAAGCTGGTCTCAACCAAGACTGAGTAACTTCAAATGTCTAATAAGTAATATATAAATAAACCAACAAAATAATTCTCCTGTACAGAAATTTCAACATGTGACATTTACTTTATTCTGTCTTATCTCAATCTGTCTACAAGTTATTTGGCAAAGGATTGTCTCTGATTAAACACTTTCTTACTGGAAATTTGCTGCTTCCTCTATACCTACAAGAGAATACATCTGCACTTCTAAGTACGGTTCTCATGGACTCTCAGAATCTTGTCCAGCTTCCAGGTCTGCTGCAAGACTCTCGCTCTATCATAGAGCACTAGCTTCAACCACATGGCCTCTGAAGCTTGACTGCTGTGTGCCCTTTAGGAGAACATGTTCACTGTCCCATCTGTCCCTGAAATCCCTCCTGTCCTTGCACTTCAGCAAGGATATCTCTTCCACTAAATCTCCTTAAGTATTCCAGTAAGAATGTGTCTTGCTCTCCCCTCTGCACTACCATAACTCTTTACTATTATACTTTTATTTTGGATTTTATCATCCCTTGCCTTAAATTCTCATTATCAAAGAATCTGTCTACTTTTCTCACCAGACATCCTTTAAGACTGAGAAGATGATGGATTTACTATGGTATTCATCCCCGTGACCGGCATGATCTCTTATTCATGGTCAAATACAACCAAAAGTTCAAAAACAGAACTGAGCAAGGACTACATATTGTTGAAATTCCTTTACTGTTCAGTCCTCTAGGATGTGGTCTATACAATATTCCAAATCTAAGAAGATTCATGAAGGTTGCTGGGACATTCTGTACAGCAGAAGAATACACTATTGATCCACTATAATGGTCAAAGAAAACCATTTCATGAGAAAACTTACTGAAATGGAACACAAATCTTTAGATACACTGGGTAAGTAAATTCTGACCTTGACAGTGAGCAGTATCTTGTCACCAATTAAGAAGAGAAACGGAACAGAAACAGAAGAAACAAATGAAAGTACCGTCAAGCTTGCTCTGCAGGAAATACCAAGTGGTGGAGTAAGTCCAGGGAAAGAGGAAGAGTGTGACCAGAAGCAGCAGTGTTTAGTTTTCAACTTTCAGTTTTGTTACATACCCCAACCTCCTCCAGCTCCTATCAATTCCTACCAACCATGTGCCTTTCATATGCTCTGTTCTTTCTGGCAATTTCAACACATCTTTTAAAGAGTAAAAGTATAGGGGCTGGGAATTTAGCTCAGTGGCTTATGCGCCTGCCTAGCAAGCGTGAGGTCATGAGTTCAATCCCTGGTACCAAAAAAAAAAAAAAAAAAAAAAAAGTATAAAAGAAAATGTTGCCTTCATTTATAATTACATATAGTACTCTGTACTGTCAATATCTTCTAGATTATCACTATAGCTTAGTGTTATTTATACACAGTGAAAGTAGGTATTGCCCCGCTATCCATGGAATTCTTAATACTAATTAAATGACTAAGGATTAAATAACCAGAAGTGGAACTGTGACCACATAAAGCTTCTGATGACTCTTCTCAGTCTGCCCTCAAATATCACTTGCTAGAGTTCAACAGCTAGATTTCTCCACCTGAAGCAATAGTGTCCCTGATGTTTGCTGCAGGATGCAGGATGGTTTAGATTCTTATCTTTTTGTTCATTTGTTTTATTTTGTTTTGTTTTTTGAGACAGTCTTACTCTGCAGTCTAGGCTGGCCTCAAACTCACAGCAATTCTCTTGTTTCAGTTTCCCAAGTTCTGGGATTACAGGCATGTGCCACAATGCCTGGCCTATCTTGAGATCACTTTCCTTCTGAGCTCTCAAACTTTCATGCACAACTGTTCTGTGGGCACTGTCACTAGCATACCCCTTGGCCCCTCAAACTGAGGATATTATAGCCAAGCTCACCATGTCTGCCTCCCCTCTCACCAAATAAAACATTTCACTCCTCTAGTTCTCTTGGTTAAAAGAAAGCATTATCTAGTCAAACTAAAAAACTGGAGTCTTCTTAACTGCCCTATCACAAACCAAATCTTGTTAATTCTGTTTCTTACATATCTCTCCAACAGAACTTCATATCGTGTGGGACAGAAAATAGCTTATGAGTTTCATGAAGGCAAAAAAGAGAACAAAGCAGGGACTAGGGATATAGCTCAGAAGTAGAGCCTGTCCCTAGTCTTCAGAGGTACTGGATTTGACCTCAAGTACTGCAAAACAAAAAATAAAACAAAAACAACAGCAACAAAAACAAAGCACATGCAACAGTGTTCAAAAACTGGAATGACTCCAGCTATGTTCAGCAGAACCAGAGGTAATGGAGCATCATCTTCATCTTCTTAACTGAGAGTAAGTTCAAAATATTTCCAGATGTTCAAGACTTTAAACTGTCTGCCCCCCATTTTTTCTCAAGGGGCTACCAAAAGAGATTCAAAACACAAACAGAAACATGGAATCCAAGAAAGAGGCTAAACGCCCCAGGATGATGAACATGTGGTGCCAGTTATGCAGAAGTTATGATATATTTATACTGAAGGATGGAGGGAGACAGGAAGTGTAAGGACCTGGATGAAATAAGGGGCCCAAGTCCTTGTCTAATGTCACTGCCTTTAGAAATCTGGAGGCAAAATAAATAAGACTCACATTAGTAAATATCACATTGTCTCTCTAGGGTAAAAAATAATAAAAACTGAAAGAATAATAAGATCCAAAATGTATAATAGATATTGTAAAAATGAAAGGGAAGGGAGGTGCTCTAAAGGATACAACTATATGCATAACTGTGTAACATAGATAACCATATTACTAAATTTTTGTTGGATCATTGAACAGAACGTTTTGCACTGTCAGTGTTTGAGTGCCTATCCATTTTTTATGCTTTGGTTTTGTAACTTGAACAACTATTTCTAAAATGATAATATGTAATGTATCATCTAGCAATTTCTTAGTGTTAATTTTCCTTTTTTAAAATTCTCTATTATTCAATCTTTTTTTCTATTTTGTTTCTTTCTTTAAATAATTAAAAATTAGAAATCTGGAGGTAGTGTCAGAAGATGTACAATGAGTTAAATGTAGTTGTTCTGAGGAGAGAAACTTCAGAAGTCTGCCACTTTGCACTACAAGCCTTGTATTACTATTGGAGCAAGGAAAGGAGTTTAGAGATCCAGTCTTATTTTTATTTCTTTAAAATAAAAATGGTAACAATGATGATAGTGATGATGAAAAGAACATCCTGATTTCTCAAGTCACTTCTCTTGTGTGAAGTTTTATTATTCCATACGAACGGATCCAATTTTCTAAATAACGATGCACTCTGATACCGTGGAGACTTGGCTGTTAACTGGCACATACTCCTTTTCTTCTTCCTCCACTAGCACACTGCAGAGTGTTAATGATCCTTGAAGACTCATGAGCTAACAGATGGATCAAACATGCCGGGTCCTGTCCTGATATGTGCATGAAACATGTTTTGAAGTCAAGAATATGATTTAATTAACCACTGCTGAAGTTAAGTTTGGGAGAAAGGGAAGTTAGTGTGAAAAGTTTTCTCCCATGAAAACTAAGCAGAATTCATGGGTCAAGAAACCAAGAATGAAAACAGTTCTTGCTTTTTCTCTAAAATAGATCACATATTAGTTCATAAGGCCTGATTAAATAAATATAAAAGAATTAAGTCACTCCACAGATACTAGCAGTACACTGAAACTAGAAATCAATCATGAAACCACAATTTACAAACACCCAGAGACTTAATACACTCAATGGGTCACAAAAAAAATCAAGGCAGAAATTAAACAATTTTTGGAATCATATCACAATGCCAATACAACACACCAGAACCTATTGGACACAGGGAAAACAGTCCAAGGAGGACAGTTTAATGCAGTCAATGCTCACATTAGAAAAACAGTGAGCTCAAATAAATAACCTAGTGATGAATCTCAAGATATTTGGAAAACAACAACTGTCCAAACTCAAACTTAGATTAGAAGAGGAAATCATCAGCATAAGTGCTTGCCCTGCAAGCACAAGGTCATGAGTTCGATCCCTGGTGCACACACACACACACACACACACACACACAAAAGGAAATCATGAAGATCAGAGCAGAAATCAATGACATTGAGACTAAAGAAGCAATACAAAGAATCAATGAATCAAAGAGTTAACTCTTTCTAAGAATAAAACAAAACAGATAAACCACTGCGGGACACCAATGCAGTCCAGAGAACCGTTAGTAAATGGTGTGAAAAACTGTACTCCAACAAACTGGAAAACACTTAAGAAATAGATTCTTAAATACCTATAATTATCAAAACTGAACCAAGAAAGCATAAAAATTCTGAACAATCCAATAGCGAACAATGAAACTGAGGCATAAAAAACCTGCCAACTAAGAAAAGCTCAGGACCTGATGGGTTTGCTGCTAAACGCCAATACTCCTCAAACTCTGTATTGAAATTGACAAAAACCACATGATCCTATCAATAGATGCAGAAAAAGCATTTGTTAAAATTCCTTGACAAAAAATCTTTTGGCAAAAATACCACTCATTTATCACATTAGAGTGATACATGCATACCAGTGTTTATAGCAGCACAATTCATTATAGCTAAATTTTTGAAGCAGCCTAGATGTCCCATCAGTGGATGAATAGATAAAGAAAATGTGGCTGCTTGTGGTGGTGCATGCTTGGTAATCCTAGCACTCAGAAAGCTGAGGCAGGATGATCCCCATGAGTTCAAGGTCATCCTGTACTAAAAAGTAAATTCAAAGCTAACCTGAACTATTTAGGGAAACCCTGTCTATGTCTATACATAATAGAATACTAAAGTATAAAAGAGGGATGAATTTGAATCATTTGTAGGAAAGTAGATACAACTTGAAACCAATGTTAGGTGAAATAAGACACATAAGCTTAAATATTGTATGGTTTCTCTCATATGAGAAATCCAAAATATAAATGAAATAGTGTATACAGCAAAATGAAAGACAGTTGGGGGAAACAGAAAGATAGATCTTTTGCAAATGGAAAGGTCAGCTAGATATGGAGGGTTGGGACAGTAAATTTAGGGATAGAGCCAGGCCTGGAGGCACATGCCTGCAGAACTTAAGAAGCTGAGGTAGGAGGACAGCCATGAATTTGAGGCCAGTCAGGGCTATGTAGTGAGTTCAGGGCTGGTCTGAATTACATAGTAAGACAAAAAAACAAAAAACAAAAAAAACCCGAAAAGGATAGAGTCAACCTGATAATTTAAAAACAAAACAAAACTGTTTTTGATTACCAGATTTGGAAGAAAGCCAAAGAAAGAAAATTCCAAACATCAACAATAAAAGTCACAAAAATCTTTTTTATTGAGCATGGTGGCACATGCCTCTAATCCCAGCACTCAGAAGGCTGAGGCTGAGACAGAAGAATCACTGCAAATTCTAGGCCAGGCTAGGTTACAGAGAGAATTCAAAATCAGCCTGAACTACATGGTGATAACCTGTCTTGAAAAACAAAACAAAACAAAAACAAATCCAAAATTCATTATATAGAAAATAAACTCCAGAAAAAGTCAATTTATTGTACATGTCAAAGGTAGCCCTATGTATTCATAATTTGGCAAACTTTTTTTTTTCTAATTTAAAATGTTTTGAGACTAGAGTTGTCCAGCTTAATTTTTTACCTCATCAGGCCACAAACGAAAAGAGGCTACAAGCTGATGGTTATTATAAAAGTACTGTATTTGCCATGAAATCCTTTAGTGAATATGCCTAACTAGGTAGGAAATAAAGCAGTAGGAAAGAACACCCAGGTATGAAAGAATCACCCTCCCTCATGTGGGCTCTCAACGGACTCCACAATTGACTCTACTGTCATCCACTGCTTCCTGGGGTGACACATCAACAGGCTGCTCTGTGATGTGCTCTGCTCACTTACAAGAGAAATGCTGGTTCACTCATTTTCCTGCCAATCAAGGTCCCTCAACACATTTATGGAGCTGCGCTTCCTTAGATCCTTATCCTCTGAACATTCCTTTACTCAATATGCATTTAGGTTAGTCTACACTCACTTTTTTGGCTGACTAACCCAAGTATGAGACAGAGGAGGAAATGAATCCCAATCACTGTATGTATGTATGTTTTACCCACCTATCTGAAGTACAAGCTCTTCGGGGAACAGTCTGCCCTCTCTTGCTCTCCTCTGTAGAGAGTATATAAGCTTTTCTTTGGGATAAGCCTAAGTTTTGCTTGTGTGTATTATTAGTGAAATATAACATATCCTTGTACTTGTCTTAAGTTACAACCTTCACCATAGCGATTAGTTTTGATCACACAAGACATTTAAATGGTCAAAGGTATGGGTAAGCAGCTCACAGAAATGGAAAATATCACAATTAAATGGGAATGCAACAAGAAACCAAACAGGGTCAAACACTCATTACATAATCATCTCAGGCAACTAGTGCTAGAGAAAGCAGGCCTATCGGGCATACCAGTAACATCAACTACCTGTGAAGATAATAGAAAAATGAACTAATAAATAAAAATCCTTTGTTTACCAAACTTAAAAGGGTCTGTCATGGATTTTATTCCCATTAAAAATGAATACACTATGAATACATGTTGTCTATTGCTACATCTGTCATCTACATCTATGCTATCTTTTTTATCATTATTTTTTGTGGTACTGGGAATAGAACCAACCCAGGGCCTGACTCATGTATGCTAGCCAAGTGCTCTGCTACTGAGCTATTCTCTAAGCTCTATGCCATTCCTTTTTCCAGTTAATAACAGGAGAGGAGATGTTGAAGCAGTAAAACTTTCAGATATGTAAAATGAGGAGACAAACCATGTATTTTTTCTTATTCAATCATAAAAATTCATTGAAAGGTAGTAAAACAAAAAAGATCTAACAAAAAAGTTATATCTTAATGATATAACTTCAGTTTAATGATGAGTTCATGTCCACAAGAATTTACAACTGTACAATACCCTTAGTTTAAACCTTGAGAATTTGTTTTTAGCAGGACATATCGGTCATTTCTAAGGCACTGAAAACTGTAGTTTTAAATCTGTATACAAAGCCTATGTTATTTAAGATTCAGGAGGTACAAATTTAAAGAATTTTACCTTGCAACAGCAATTCCCCTGTAATTTTCCAACTTGTCTGGATTTTCAATTTTTCTTGAAAAGTACTACAACTATTTGCACCCCTTGGTCCCTATGTTGGTATTTTTAAAAACTCAAACACATTCAAATGGTAGCAAAAGTGGTACATAAAAGGAATTTTAATTCTTTTCAAGGAAGTTCAGGTGATACAAAGTGTTTATTCAGGAAGATAGTTGAATAATAGTATTTTAAACAGGGGATTAGAATGTTTGATTTCTGGTCCTTATTATATGCTGCCAGTACTTCTATTTGTATACACTTTGTTTAGACACATAAACTGCCCTACAGCCTCTGTGTAAGACTGACATCCCTAAAAACTGCTTTTGTAATATGGCACATTATAGATTATTTCTGTTCTCAATGGCATCAAAAGCAGGCAATTGTACACACAGCTCAGTAAGTCACATCTACTATTGCCACTGCCTAGATGCATGCAAGCGAATGATGCCTGTTTCCTCTAAGTTAAAAAATACCAGGAAAGTATTTATTTGTAAGAACCAGGATGAGTAGTTATTCCAGAAAAGCCCTTTGAAGACAACCTCCTTAAACAGAAGATTTTCTACAATATACAGGCCTATTTCCATTACGAAAGCTTGTGAGCCGTGTAAATTCCTTAAAGGTTAGAATCTCATTTTTCATGGCAGTACCCTTTCCCAATTACGCCACATACTGGGATATTAGAGTTATTGTTAAATGGATCATTTAAATGACAGATGAGATCCTTTACACCTGACTAAATAATGCTGATTGTAAATTAGGCGCTCTGGGATACGCCTGCTCTCTTGAGGCTTTCTACAGTGACAGTACTATACTGAAGCATGGGAACAGTTTATTAACCGGTTAAAATCTGAGCTGGTGATTTAAAGCTGATGGAGACACTGTCACTACTGATTGAGTGTTCTTAATAGCTGCTTCTAGAATGCCACTTTCCCAATTTGGGAGTGATCAGATTAAATAAAATCTTTGTATGTACACATTATTTTCACTAATACATTTGGTAGAAAATGTTGGTTTTAGATTTAACAAACACCAAGATTAAAAAGAAAAGTCATATAGAAAATATCCTATTTGCTGCTATTAAAAAAAAAACAACACACTGCTTTTTACTCAATTTCCAAATTCAAAAGTCATTCCTAAAAACTTTTGAGTACTGCCACCCTAAAACACTCAATTATTACAAATCAATGAATATTTTAGAAAAAGGGCTACTGTGTATAAAGCACTATACTGCTGAATCATCCAAACCCTACACCAGTAATTGATAAAATTTCTTTGTTCTTGCCTTCTTGAATTTAACTGGTATTAGTCAAGAGACCAAAGCCAAAGTAATACTTACTTTGGAGGTAGAACTTTTGAGCTTCTCAATGTCATTAAGAATGTTATCTTAAAAAATCTAAATAAGAGGTGTTCATAAAATATTACACCTCTCACAGGAACCAAACAGGACATACTCAAACAGGTAAAAACTGCTTTTACCTCAACAATGACTTACTTAGAAAGTAACTGCACAGTCTGTATTTTACAGATAAGCTAAAATGTCTTTTTATCAGATTATGGTATATGTCTATATCATCAAATAGCGTATTTCCCCCAAACATCCAATCATCTTTTAAAGACATACTCATGTAAGACAGGGTTTAGTTTCATTTCAGACTTAAGAAGTTAAAGAGCAAACTGCCTCAGAGTTGGAAATTTTGAAAGGCAAAGAAGAAACTAAATTAGCCAAGGTTAAGACAGATGTAGCATAGCATAAACCTATTCTTGTCTTTTATTTTTGCGCTACCTGCTTACAACATAGGAAAACATCCTTAGCAGATGTGAAACAAATAAGACTTTGAAACATTTTTTCTTCCATTTTTCTTCTTTCCTTCCTCCCTTCTTCCCTTCTTTCCCCTTTTCTTTTACTTCCTTCCTTTTTAAAGCTACTTTGGAAATAGCTCTTTTTATTGTCTCAAAGGGTTGGCAACTTTTTTTTTTCTTTTTTGGTGGTACTGAGGACTGAACCTAAGCCCTTTGTAATGAGCTACACAGTCCTTTAAAAAGTTTTTTATTATTTTGAGACAGGGTCTTGCTAAATTTCCCAGGCTGGGTGCAAATTTGCACTCCTCCAGCTTCAGACTCCTACAGTGCCAAGATTATAGGTGTGAGCTAGGGTAGATGACCACTAAATTCATTTTCTTATAATTGTTAAAATTTCTTAATCATGTCTAGCACTAAGTATAACATACTCTTGAATTTCAGGCTGAAGTATACGCCAACCACGTAATATTCCACTTTGGCTAGAAGGGTAATTTATTTTTTAACTTAATACGTCTAAATTATCTTCTTTTTCTTAAAATAGGAATGTGACTAAGGAGTTTTGTATCACATGAAATATCCTCCTGTGAATTTTTGTTTCACTTATAAAGTTAGCTTTTATCTTCGGACTTTCAATTTCAAATTCAAACACACCTTGCAGAAATAAATGGTATCTCTGATGGAATCAACAGCTGTTCAGTAATAGCAAGGCCATATATTATAGAGAACTTCTACAGTGAGGAGACCTACACTTAAAGGAAACCTTACTGAAACCTCGTTAAAAGAAACCTGAATTTACAAATGGCAGAAAGGTCTCTGATTCAATTACTAAACATTCTCCATTTTATTCTCAAATTAAAGCAGAACAGATATGAAACTAGAGCAAATCTTTGCATTAATCCTTACTTTAACTCCATATCACAGACAGGTTGCTCAGTGTCTGGCCTTATGAAGGAATATTTGTTCCTACATGCAGAAGTGTTGCCGGGATTCAAAGCAGGATTTGGGTTATCTACTTTTCTGAACTATGCAGTTATAGGCAATAATACTTTGCTCTTTGACTAGCAAAAACAACGTACAGAAATATTTTCTTTAAATGTAGACAAAATACCAGCTTTATAGAAATGCAGTTCTGATGTTTTGCTTCAAGACTATACAACAATGCCTTTTGGGATAAGGCCTCACATCCAGGTGGGCACTTACTCTATGCTTATCTGTTTCTTTCAAGGAACACTTTCTTTGTATCTAGTGGATATGAAATACTAGAGCTTGAGATAAGCAATATATCTTCATGTAATGAAAGCAGTATATTTTCCTGTTCCCTTGAGACTTTTTCTATACAAGAATATATGATGGAAAAATGTGACTCATTTTAGGAAAAATATGTTTTACAAGCAACTTTTCAAGAACATAGTCCTTTTGCTAAGGCAGGAACATTTGTATTTACAACACAGAGCTGAAACACCTACTTGTTTTTCAGTATAACAGAACAAGTTTCTCTTGGCTGAAACAATGTTTTATCTTAGTATTTGAACAGGAATTTATAAATAGGTCACCCTTGATATTTTGGCCAGAAGGACATTTAGGCATTAGTTTTGTTTTAGGGAAAACAGTGAAATGTAACAGCATAAAACATGTTAGTCTTTTTACTTTTTCACATGCGCACACAGTTTACCGTCTGAAGTCTTCTTTAATTCAGTTTTCAGTTTTTCCTGGTCTTCTGCTAGTTTTTTATTTTCTGCTTCCAAAATGCGTTCTTCATCTGGGATAGGGTTTTTCAAGATCTACCACAAAAGGGAGTCAGAGGGAGAAGTAAGCTTAAATTGCAATGGGGAGATACTCTTACAGGAAGGAGGCTAAGTGACCTGTATTTAGGTAAATAACATGAATCTCTCTTCCTCAATTAAGTCTATAAATCTAAGGAAAGAAAAATAGTTCTCATGTTGATATTGATAGCAATTGGAAGGTCTTCATGTTCTGACAAGAACTACTTTTTTTTTCTGTACCAGGAATCGAACTTATGACCTTGCACTTGCCAGGCAGGTGCGTGTGCCATGAAGCTATATTCCCAATACTACTTAGACTTTTTATATAGACAAATTCTACATTTGAATTTAATGTTGTCAGTAAGTGGAAATGACAGGGCCATCTCTATGATTGGAAAATTCTAATTTTCATTCAATAGTATCCAAATTACTTTTGTTCAGTTAATCCTTTATAATGCTCTTTACATTTTAAAATATATTCTGGTATAAAAAATATTTGTAGCTTTTCTTTGCTAGGAAAGAAAAAAAAATAAGATCTGAATAATGAAACGACTGAAATAAAAGTACCGTGGAGAATGGTAAATGAATGTTTAAAAATAATGTATATATCCACTCGTGTGGGACAGTTGACTAAATAAAGGGGCAGCTTCCATAGTCAAGTAAAAGAACACAACAGGAGAATTTTATACAGAACCATGAGAATAATTTCTACTATAGAGTGAATCATTTTGTAATGTAAGTGGATACATTCAACAAAACAGGAGTTTCATGGAACAAATAACTAATATAAATATTTTATAATGTAAGGTATTACAAGGGATGAAAATGTAAAAGAAACATGGTTTCTACTGTCAAGTAACTTCAATCTAGTAGAAAGGCTAAAATCAGCATATAATAGCAGAAGACCAAATACAGTACTATCATGCTATAATAAATTAGGCTGCTCGGAGCAGGAATTAAAATGCTAATGTATATAATATATAATCTTAATTAGGATTATAACTAGGAGATTGAAGTATATTCTGAATCGAAGGAACTTTATATCTTCTGAAATAAAATTTTTTTTCCAAGTCCAGGACAAGGAAAAAAACTCCCCAAACCTCTTTTAATTTACTGCTTACCACAAGTTCAAAATAACTCTCACTATTATTTCACTGAATTCAGTTCATACAATCTCTGATGATTACCCAAATTGGAAGAGAACCATTGAGCTGCAGGAATTTTACAGTGACTGGTTGAATTATTATGCCACTGACTTAGAAGACTTGGCTTTGTGTCAGTCTAGTAAATAAGCTTTCATTATTGCACCTGTAAAATTGTCCAGACTTATTATGTATAACTTCATGCTGGAGAAAGGTCAAGGGCTCTGAAGTCTGAAATTCAATAGCTACTAGCTACAGGAACACAAGTGACCACTGTCCTACCTACCACCTTGTTAAGTGGCTGGGAAGGAGTCATCAAGAAGTGATGCTTCATCCTGTCATTTTAAAGCAGTTAAATTAAAAGTTGATTGGTCTTTCAAAATTATTACCTTTATTTAACATTATCAAAACAGAAAGGGGTCTAAGGCACAAATGAGTCATTTTATAGGCTGGCACAGGAGCTGAAGGCACAAAATAACGTGGTTACAAGTGTAGATTCTAGAGTCAGGATTCTTGGTTTCAATTTTCGGTCACTTCTTGGCTGTATGATTATTTGCATGCTACTTCACCTTCCTATACTTCTATTTCCTCATCTATAAAATGCAGGTAATAAAGTGCAGACCTCATGGGACCATTGTGAGAATTAAAAGTTATTATCTTAACTGAGAAGCATTAGAGGTGATGCTCGGCAAAGTGTTGACTATTATTTATAGCTAAGGAACCTTGAAGGCCAGAACATATGGAGGGAACTTGCCCCAGGTGGGGCTGCTAATCACCAAGTCTCTTGGTTTTCTGGATAATGCTCTTCCACTAGGTAATATACCTCTGATAGAGAATGAAGAGGTACTTTAACAATTTTATTTACCTTGGCTAGTATTTTAAAACCCACAAGAAGTATTTAGATACTGAAATCTTTGACACTGTCACCCATGGCCTCACTGTCACTTTATTGGTTAATTACTTCACTGTGAGCACTGAGCGTTCAGTTCATAGACTTCCTTCCTACTGTGTACGGGGTCCATCCCAGCCTATCTGTACTTCCTCTGATGATCTAGGACCACTCAAAAGGTCACAGCTATATAAGAAGCAGGGAACTATGACAGCATGGGAGGAAAGGAAAGGAAAGGAAAGGGAAAAGGGAAAAGGGAAAAGGGAAAGGGAAAGGGAAAGGGAAAGGCAAAGGCAAAGGCAAAGGCAAAGGGAAAGGGAAAGGGAAAGGAAAAAAAAAAAAGAGAAAAAGATTATAGGAGGGTAAGGAACTAGTGACCATGAAATAAATATCCTTGCAAGGGTACCTGGCTTTTGCTAACAGTTCCAGAAATGCTTTGAGGACGGTGATTTTTTTTCAAACACAAGATTAATTAAAGTGTATTAATTATGGTACAGATGGCAAAAATAACAGTATCAAAACTTTACAAAAATACTTTCCCTTTTCTGAGAGCAGAATAGTAGGAAAACAAGTGAAGAGAGAAAAAGCAGTGTTCTAGTAGTTGTATACTGTTACTCTAAAATGATATTTATAATTTTAAATACATAAGGGTGCATGATAAGGACTTCCATTAAGTACATGGCTGTGTCTTTGAGTTTAGTCATCATACAGTAATCAAAGCTTCTAGGACTATGATTTTATTTTTACCCTATGAAATGAGATCAAATCGATAAGCTTTACCTATTGTTTGTTTATTTATTTATTTTTGTCTTTATGAGACAGGGTCTCGCTATGCTGTTGAGGCTGACCTTGAGCTCACTTTGTAGCCCACTTTGTAGCCGGTTTCAAACTCGCAATGACCCTCCTGCCTCAGCCTTCCGAGTGCTGGGATTACAGGAGTGCGCCACCGTGCCCAGCTTTACCTGTTATTTAGTGAAATAACTTCAAGGTAAAAAGTGAAGTTATTATGTTACTGAAATATTCCAAAAAAAGCAGAAAATTACACTGTTTGTTTGTTTTTGAATATAGAAAATATCAACAGCTTGATTTCTAGAAACTGTACTTACAAAGGGAAATTTACAAGCCATCAATAGATCAATGCTTTTTCTTTTCTTTTTTTGGTACTGGGAATTGAACTTACAACCTTGTGCTTGCCAGGCAGGCACTGTGCCACTAGCCATATCCCTGGCCCACATCAATGCCTTTTCAAAACAGGACAAAACAAAGCAAAACAGAAACTAATTCTTATACTTTAAAAGGTTCTTTAAAGGTTGCTGGTGATGGTCAACTTAAAGAAACATTTTCGAATTCTGTTTCTATGAAGAAAGATTTTAAGCTTTTTGTCACAGACCAAGACAAAAACTATAAAAAGTAAAATATGTGGTTTGAATAGGTGATCATGATAGTGTGGTCTTATTCCTTTTGCTATTAGTTTTGCGTCATTTAATAGGTTTTATAGAAAGCTTTATATTGTGTCACGTAATAGCTAACTCATTTAGAATTGATAAATGATAGTGCTTATAGCTCTCTGTGTAAGAGACTAGGCTTTTGGACTTAAGGGTTTTAATTCTCTATGGTAGATTAAAAAAATACTTCTTATGTAACTGTAATGTATAATGCTGTTTGCATTTCATTATAGGAAACAATCACATTCCATCATTGTAGGAACACTTTTTTTTTTTGAGACAGGGTCTTGGTATTGCCATTCAGGCTGGCCTTGAACTCACTATGAGATTAGGCTGGCCTGGAACTCACAGTGACCCTCTTGTTTCAGCCTCCTGAATCCTGGGATTATAGGTATGCACCACTACGCCTGGCTTAGGAACACTTACTTTAAGAAAATTTATCTAATATCTGAATAGTTCTACTGATTCTTTTTCTTAAGAGGCAATAAAAGCCTTAATATGTACTAAAGACACTGTTATGAGATCTGACTCCTACATTTTAAATTTAAGAAAACAATACCCAAATTAATTTTCTATCTTTCATTTTTTCATTTGTGGATCTTAGTCAATAGGGTAAAAATGTCCTATGTATGTGCCACACACTTCCTAAATGTCAGGGGAAGGAATATATAGGGTTCCCAAAGAAAAAATATCAGCATCATCAGATTAAAGACTTTAAATATGATATGCAATCATTAATCTAGCAACAATGAACTCCCTCTGTTTTCTATATAAATGATCTCACTGAAAAATAGAAATAGAATTATAAAGAATTATGTTAGGTTATACAATAAAATTAATACTAATACAGGAATGAAAATTCATACTCTGAGAATGTTTTATCTTTGAGTTACAGGAAATAGGTCCAATGGCATTAATCTACTATTGGGAACAAGCAAATTACAAGAATAGCAAAAACCTTTTCAAACAGTCATTCAGCAAGGAATGAAAATTCACACTCTGAGAATGTTTTATCTTTGAGTTACAGGAAATAGGTCCAATGGCATTAATCTACTATTGGGAACAAGCAAATTACAAGAATAGCAAAAATCTTTTCAAACAGTCATTGTTGTTTGTGGCCATTTTCTGCCAATAAACTATGAAAATATTCCTTTTGGTGCTGAAAAACAATACATCACTTCTTTGGGATGTTAACACTATTCATATAAATAATTACAAAGAAAATGATATACCCGTTTTAGTTTTTCATTCTCTTCCATGAACTTTCTGGCAGCCTTATTAGTATTTTCTGCTTGAGTTTTAAGTACTCTTCTGTTTGACAGTTCCTTTGCCAGCTGAGTAATAAGTGAAACCAGACGTCTCAACACCCTGAGGAGAAAAAAAATCAGAATAGCTCATACCCAGACTAACCAGCCACAGTCCAGAGACCGTGACTTTAAAACAAACAGCCACAGTCCAGAGACTCGCAGTCAGGCACAGAGGTATGGTGGAGATGATATTTGAAATGGTACAGATTAAAAAAAAAAAAAAAAAAAGACAAATTTAAGTCTCAGCTAAAGCCTATGTCTCATTCCTTTGGAGTTTTTGTTAGAAAACTAAAATTGGAATATACAGGGGAATATACAGGTTTAGCGGCATTTTTCTCTTTTTTTGATTTTTGTGCTTCTGTGGGCACTGAATCCAGGGCCTTGTGCTTATAACGGCACTTATTTTTCTGGTAGAGGCCCCCTGCTGGTTAACAGTAGAAAGAGGAATATCTCAAAACAGTGTAGCAAGGCCAGAAAGAGAAAAAAAAAATTTTGGCCTATGTCAAACTTTACCAGAGTATTGTATAAGGTTGGCCAAGCCTAAAAACTGCTTATTCACATGTTTTTGTGTAACTTCCATTGTGAGGAATTGTAATTAATCTCTTCAATTATTCATTCTGCAGGTATTTCCTGAGGAACTGTGAAGTGTTGAACACTGAATCAGGTGCTGGGGACACTGCAGAAAATGAACTCAGTGCAGAAAACGCCCTTATGGAGCTTGGATTCTAGTTAGAGGCATGGCTTTGAAACAGTATTTCACTATAATGGCAAATGATACTAGAAAGTCTATACATATTCAAAGAGAGCAGAAGACCTACCTACTTTGGGAGGAACAATGGCCACAGAAGGCTCCTGAAGAGGCTGAGGGAGAACAGGAGTTAGCCAGATGAAAAGGGAAAAAGAGTTCTGTCTGAAAAAACAGTTTGAACCAAGCCCCTGAAGTGGGAAAGAGCAGGACACACTGTCACACTCCATCAGGAAAAAGCAGAAATGAAAATACAAAAGTGAAAGGGAATGTGTGTGTGGGGTGTATCAGACACATCAGAGAAAGTGGGAGAGAAGACTCCAGAGAGGCAAGGGTCAGGTCATTCAAGGACCTAGGGAACTGGCAGGCCTATAAGCTGTTGCTATTATTTATTCCAGTATATCATCTGAGGTCTTTCATCAAGATGTTGGGACAGTGAAATGACTCTGGTTAAGGGTAGGGGAAAAAAATGAGAAAAGAAAAATCGAAATAATGTTTTAAAATTAAAAATGTGGTTTTACTTACAGCCAAAAAAATAATGAAAATCCCGAAATGTAAAGATTTCTTTGAGATCTGAAAAGTTTCATCTGCGTATGTTCATAGGCATTAGTTTTGGCATTTGAGATCTTTTCAAGGGAATGCGCATAGGAGTATTTCCTTACTTCTCTGACAGCATCTATTACGGAAGCAGAAAACATTACTTTTGGTTTTTAAGAATATAAATTATTAAAAATAAGAGGCAATTTTAGAGTAAAGTATCAAGCTTTTCTATGATGGAGTTTGTGTAGGGGCTTTTTTCCTTCAGTACCCAGGGAAGTAACAGGCTCAAAGTAGGTACTTTGCAAATGGATAGTAGTGGCAGATTGTACATTACTATGGCTTTTTATTTCAGATCACTCAGAGAATTACCATCATACTATTTTTGTCTATCTGCAAACTATTTTATCTTTTACCCTATCCTTAATGACTAAAATTTAACCTATTAACAGTTAATAGGTGTAATATGTCATTGTATCCATCCTGAGAGGACACTGTCTCTCTTATAGTAGTAGCATTCTTTTCTGTGTATTACTTTAAATAATTGATATTTTAGAAATAATTGGTAAAACTGAAATTTCCACTGGTATACATTAATGAAAATGGGACTTGATTTGCGGTAGCACACACTTCCCTAACTGGAAGCGGTGGCACTGTCTACCAGACATGTTTAGGTAGCTGGTCCTTTGATGCTTCCAGCTGTGATACATTTCAGATCTCAGGGAACTGTTTACCTCCAGTAGGAAATAGATACGAGCTTATTAGGATCTATATTTAGTGCATTCTTAGTCACTGGATTCTTATTTGTCCTGGAGATCTGCTTTGGACCTACCAGCAGAGGCAAAAATAAGTTCTACTACTATACTCCTTTCATGTGACTATCAGCATTCTTGGGGAAGCATTTTTGCTACATCAGGAAAAAGATTCTTGTCAGAGAACTGAAGCCATTTTAACTATTTGACTTTTTTATAGCAGCTTTACTGTGACACAATTCACACATCAGGAAAATGAGCTTTTTAGTATGTTCACAAAGTTATGCGATCATCATTTAATTTTATAACATTTTCACCATCCCCAAAAGAAACTGTATCCATGCTTCTTACTCCAACTTTTAACCACCATTCTATCTGTATGTAATACTTCATACAAATAAAGTGATAAGCTAGTCTTTTTTCATTCATTAGCATAATGCTTTCAAGGTTCATTTGTTGCAGTACATATCAGTACTTCATTACTTTTTAATACATAAATTGTATTTCATTGTAGAGATACGACACTTTTCGTTTACATCCATGCATCAGCTGATGGACATTTGGGTTGTTTCTGCTTTTTGACTATTATGGGAATGCTGTGAGGAATCTCCATGGTCTCATTTTGTGTAGCTATGTTTTTATTCCTCATAGTATTTACCTAGTAGAAGAACTGCTGGGCAACATGGTACTCTGTGCTTAACTTTCTGTGAAACTTTTTTTCAAAGCAGTCATACCATTTTATATTCCCACAAGAGTGTCAAGCAGTTTCAATTTCTCCACATCGTCAGCAACATTTGTTATTGTCTTTTTTATTACAGATAATAAAAGTGGCATTTTCTGATGGCTAAGGATATGCATCTTTTGAAGTGCTTACTGACCATCTGTGTATTATCTGTGGAGAAATGTGTATTCAGATCCTTCACTCAGTTTTGAAGTTATTTGCTTTTTTATTTGTTCCTCAAATTTTTTCTGTAGTTTTTCCAAGCTGAGCATGAACACTTGTTACATATAATTAATCCTTCTGTAGTCTTTTGATATAAAATGCCTATCTATAAAGATGTGACTGGATCAGGCTTAATACTTTTGGTAGGAGTCTTTCATATGTTAAGCTAAATTTGATTACTTAGTTGAAGAGAATATATTAGTTGGGGTCCTCCATGCAAACAAAACTGATAGTGTTGTGAAAAGAGGAAAAGGAAAGGAAGGGGGATGGAGATAAGTTGGTTGGTTGATTTTAAGGGATTGTCTCACATGAACGATTGGTAAATCCATAATCTGCAGGATAGACCTGCAGGATGGAGACCCATGGGGACAGATATAGTTTTCTGGCACAATTCTTTCTTGCTTAGGGAAGTCACTCTTGGTCCTGTTAAGTCCTCCACATGACTGGATAATACCATCTATATCATGGAGAGTATAATTAGCTTTACTCAAAGTCTATTTTATGTTTTTTTTTTTGTAATCAGTTTTCCAATTTTATATCTGAAAAGATGTCTTTAATTTAGCTATAAAAAGTTTTCTGGTTGTCTGTATAAATTTTAGAATCAATTGGTCAATGTTCACAAAAATGCCCATTGAGTTTTGAATAGGACTCTGTAAAATGCACTGTTTGATTCTGGAAGGATGAACATTTTAATAATAGAGAGTTTTCCAAATGATGAAAATATCTTCATTTATTTTGATCTTCATTTCTACCAGCAATGTCTTTGTAGCTTTTAGTATAGAGTTCTTATGTATCATTTATAAAGATTATTTAAGGCTTCCTGGCAAACCTATAAAAGGAATTTCTAAATATTTCATTTTCCAGTCATTTACTATTTGTAGTATAGACACATAATTTTTGTATGTTGACCTTATATTTTATGATCCCACTACATTAATTTCTTTTACATAGTACTTTCCTTGTAGATACTTAAGGAGTTTCTATTAAAACAATCATAATAGCCAGGGGTGGTAGCACATGCCTATAATCCTGGCACTGGGGCAGCAGGATCACAAGTTAGAGCCCACCCTGGATGACTCAGTGAGAATCTGTTTCAAAACAAAACACAAAACAAGGGCTGAGGATGCAGCTTAATAAAAGGCCTAGGTTTAACCCTAGTACCACAAAACAAACTTTCCCCAACCAAAATCCTATCATCTGTAAATAAGTACTGTTTTACTTCTTCCTTTGCAAACTTATTCCATTTTTTTGCCTTATTATTTTCATTAGGACATTTCTTACTTAAATGAACAAAAACAGTAAACATGAGTATCTTTGCCTTGTTCTCAGTCTTAAGGGGAAAGTTTTCAATATATAAAAAGGTATGATGTTAGCTTGAGGTTCTTTGGGTAGGTCATATTCATCACAATAAGGAATTTTCTTAATTCAAATTTGTTAATCTAAAAAAATGAGTGAATATTCTTAATGTAGAAACTAGGATCAGTCATTTAAACTGTCTTCCCTAGTAAACGTTGAAAGCTGTAAGTTTTCCTCTAACCAGTGCTTTAATGACATACCCAATGTTGATATATTTTCATTATTCACTTAAAATACTTTCTAATTTTCCTTGTGAGCTCTTTAACCCAAGGGCTACTGACAAGGGTCTTAACCAATTTCCAAATATGTAGCAATTTTCTGGCATTTATTATTCATTTCTATTTCATATCATCTGCATGATTTCAATCCTTTGTATTCACCGAGACTTTGTCAAAGCACTGGGTGATGTACCCAGCCCTTTTAAAAGTCTTGAAAAACTTTGAGACAGAGTCTTGCTAAGTCACTAAGTTGCCCAGGATAGGCTCAAACTTGTGATCCTCCTGCTTCAGCCTCCTAGACAGCTGGGATTATAGGTGTGGGCAATCATAACTACCTAATTTTTTAAAGGATAAATTTTCAGTAAATTTCTATCCCTAAGGAATAGCCTTTCCGTAATTTTAGCAGAAAAGTTTCAAAGTCTTTATCAAGTCCATCTAACATAAGACTCAAATTTCAAACTGGCTCTTCTTGGTAGCCAGCAGGCAAAATTTCTGGTCAGTTCTTGCTGCTTCCCAGTTGTTAATGTCCCCATGAGTTCTTTGAAACCTTCCCTACATTTCTATAGTTCAAGAGTCAACCAAAGATTGGGGAGGTGTTTTATACAGATCTTTGGTTTCCTTTCTGAGGTTCTCACCTGTCTTGGACTTTTCCCTTTAATTTTTGGCCTTTCTCACATCTTTTGAGCAGCCATCCACCTGAGAGTTGCAGCTGCCCATGCCACGTAGACTGTCAAAGGGTTGGAAAAGAAGCTATATAAACGATAATTTCCAGTATGATTGCCTCTTTTAGGACTGAATGACCTCTTTCTGCTTGCTTTTGGCTACACTATCAAATATTTTTCTCATATTTTACCCAGGGTTCAGAATTTTTAATCATGGAAGGGCTCACCTAATACAAATTTTCTTTGTCATTGCTAAAACCAACACTCCTATGTCTTTTTAAAAAGTAATTTCATTTTATTTAGTTTTTATTTTTGTGGCACTCAAGATGGAACACAGGGCCTTTTCCCTGAACTATATCCCCAGCCCTTTTTTAAATTTTGTGACAGAGGCTTGCTGAATCACTCAGTTGCCCAGGCTAGGCTCAAACTTGCAATCTCAGCCTCCCAGAGTTTTAACTAATTAAGGTGAAATTCTTATCAAATTAAATCAACCAGTTTAACCAGTGGCATTTAGCATACCACATTATTGAGTAACCTATATCCATCTAGTCCCACATTATCACTCCAAACTAAAACCCAAATGGTATGCTCCAAAACTATAACATTTTTAATTTTTTGGCTTTATATTTGTATGTTGTTTCTGTTACTGAAGACCTACCTTCTAATATTATTAAAACTTACTTGCTCTATGCTGTAATACACACAAAATAGTTTTAGAATTTCCAACAATATAATTACTAACTGAAGTTTCATATTTTACTATAATTCTTTTTGTTCTTAAAACATGAGCTGCTTGGAAGAATTCTGTTTCATTACTATCAATCATACTATTTGGTTTATTTGTTGTTTCTTACTTTCAGTTCTAGAGCTTTTTACCTAGCTTCCTAAAATCTGCTGTAGATTTTCTTCTTCTAACTTCTGGGCTAGTTCAAGCAATACTGGTATCATTTGTGTTTTCAAAGTGGTGGTAAAGCTGCTTGCAAATGAATCTAGTTTTATGCTTTTCTGAAGTAGTGGTCCTTCATTGTAACTTTATTCTTCTTTTATGAAACCAGTCTGTAAAAGTCAGTGAGATCTATTGGGATTCACTTGGTAAATTATATTTTTTGTACTCTCACTCCAGGTTTTCACAAATTTATCTGTACAGATTTATATAAAACAGTCACTTTGAAGTTCTTTAAAAATGTATTTTAAAAAAATGGTATGGGGGAATGACAGGCAAACAAACATTCTACCACTGAGCTACAGCCCCAGCCCTTTCTGTAATTTTGAGACAGGATCTCACAAAGTTGCTAGGCTGGGTACAATCTTGTTATCCTCATACCATGGCTTCCTGAGTTGCTTTCTGTGCTACTGTGCCTGCCTTCCTCTTTTGTTTTTTTTTTTCCTCTCTGTGGTATGGGGGATTGAATTCAGTGCTTTTTTACTGGGAAACACTCTGAGCCCTTTTTTTCTTTTGAGACAGGATCTTGCTAAGTTACCCAGGTTGGGCTCAACCTTGTGATTTTCCTGCCTCAGTTTCCCAAAGTACTGTTTTTCTCTATTTAATTGGTAGTTTTCTCTTTATCATTTCTCAAATTGCTTTAATAATATAGTAAGAGCATGCTGACCACTACAAAGCAATCAAACAAAAATGCTAGCCAATATTAGTGAAGTTTGAGAATGGTTGAATAAACCACCTGTAGAGTGGATCATCTGTACAAAATATCAAGGAAACTATGTCTGAAAAATGGAATGGAGTCAATGATAAGGGAAGGATATGACATGTAATCAATTTTCTATTGTCACATAAAATAGTCTTTTTTTATGGTTCACATTTATAGAAACTTCCTAATTCCTGGAATGTACTTCTGTTAATACTAAACATCCAATCTCTCACCTATAAAAGGTGATCAAAATATCTCGTGAATGTATAAATCTAAAAAAAAAAAACCTCACAGTAAAAAACATACCTGCCATTAACTGCCCTGAAATACTTTCCCTTGCATTGAACGCACATATTCCATTTTTCTTGTCACTTTCTGGAAGTCTTCTTTCAGGAAGACTCTATGAGGTATGATAGAAAAATAGTGACGCACTGCTAAATGTCATCCAGTGGAAAGGGAGGTTCATGAAAACATTACAGTGTGTGCTCATCCATCTTTTAAATCGGATTTCACACTGTGTGACTTTAGGTTCTTCCTAAGGTCAAAATGACCATAAAGGATAAACATTTTAAATCATTTCAGGATGCTGAGGCAGCCATGACAGCACAACTAAAGACAATCACGTAAGGGGATTTCTAGAACTCGTGAAAGGGAACACTGAGAACTGTTTCAGAGAGTGGCAAGAATGATGGGATAAGTATGTCTGAAGAGAGGGTAGTATTCTGAGTGGTATTAATGTCTTTTACTGTAATAAATTAAAAAAATGTTCTTGAATATTCACTGTATTTTGATCATACTTTGTACATATTCTTGTGTTTCCTACTTCCTTTCTGACTTAAGTTTGTGCCCTGATACACACATGCATACACACTTTGTTAGTACTGACTCTAGGAATATACACACACAATAGTCACTTTATTAGAGACTGAATCAACAAGAAAAATAAAATATATTCCACAGCAAAATATAAATTAAGCTCAAGTAATCTACTAGTCATACATTATTTATGTCATTTTGTTTTAGTGGAGGACTCTGCATTATTCAATCTACATGTATTACTGCATATAAACCTAAAAACACTTTAAGAAAGCAAGTGCTAGAAACCCATTTTGAGACAAAGATCCTGAAATTTAGAAGTAAGTCCTGCCTTAACTATCTGGGATGTTAATGGTGTGGAATTATCCATTCTACCTACAGATGTAGGGTCCAGCCAGCTGTCATGATTCCACTTTGTGGTACTCTGGCCATAGCTTTCCAGATGAAGAGGGGTTACCTGGTGTTAACTGTTCCAATTTTTTTTTTTTGAACTTAAAATTGGGATTCAGAGATGGCTAATTAATACTTATACTGTGTATGCTGCAGTGATAATACTTGGCAGTGAGTGTGCATATTTTCCATCTTGAAGATGGAGAATCAGAATCCACAGAGAAAGGAATGAAGGAGACAGAGAGACAAGCAGAGATGAGAAGGACACTTCAGTTCTGAGAACCAGTCCCTCCCTGGAATATGGCTGGCTTCCTTCCTTGTGCTGCTCTGAAACCTTGTATTTTATTATAATTTCTCCTTGTTTGTGTGAGTACACTTTGGCTTCTGGTATATGTACACAAAAGAACCTGAACCACATCTATTCTCTCTTGCACAGGTAAGTGGTAGCCTTCAGTAGAAATTCTGAGGATAACTTTAAGAGTTTGAATTTCACAATACTCTTCTAGAGCTAGCTAGAGATGTTGAGATTATCTTTATCTTTTTCTTTATGTCAAAAATGAATAACTTAGAGACGAAATGCCATTCCAAAGGTCATCTAGATAGTTGAAGTAGGGTAGGGACTAGTTTATCTCTTTACTAGTTTTACTATGCTTCATTAAATAGCTAGAGATTTGCTGCATTGATATTAACAGACTATAAACACTGACATTTTGAAATGAAATACAAAACCATTTACAACTTAATACAATTACAATTATTTGATATAATTACCTTACTGCTTTTAACTATTCTATACCCTGTTCAATTTTATAAAGAGGATTGATTCTATTTCAGAGGCTGGCAGTGTGGAACATGAAACAGATTTTCTCACAACACAAAGTCAGACATTGTGACTATAGTCCCAGGCTGGCCCCAAGAAAACTTAACCCACAACAACTGTCAGAGAATTCTGACAAGAGCATATTCTTATCAAAAGGCAAACTGCTGACCAGGGATGTGGTGGCAAATGCCTCTGATCCCAAAACTTGGGAGGCTGAGGCAGGAGGATCATAGTAAGTTCATGGTCAGTCTGGGTGACATAGTGAGTTCAAGGGCAGTCTGAATTGCATAGTGAGATTTTGTTGCAAAAAAAAAAAAAAAAAAAAAAACCCAGAAAATAAAATGGAGGAGGAGGAGGAGGAGGAGGAAGAAGAGGAAGAAGAAAGCACCGAATTGCCAAGAAGTGATGCTTCAAGAAGTAGTTGGATGATCTGCGAGAAGTCAATCTCTTTGAACTCAGTATTACTTTTAAAAAAAACCATGGTGATTATTAAGACACATGGACTTTTGTCTTGAAAAGAATCTTTAAAGCTCTAAAATAATATGGTACCGAGATTTTAAACAAGATGAAAACCCATCCCTCATCCAAAATGTATAGGACTAGAAGTGTTTTGGGTTTAGGGTTTTTTTGTTTTTCAAATATTTTGCATATACATATTAAGATACCAGGATCTAATCAAGATTCACACCCTGCATCTTAGATTCTTTTTTAGAGTATAAAGATTCTATTCCTTTATTTCCTAACTAATAAGACTCTAGGATACCACTGTAACACTGCACTGTATAATGAGTAATCATGAGCAATAACAACTGGTAACTCTGAAAACTATGCATTGATATAACTACTTTAAAATAATCTAAACCTTAAAACAATCTAAAAGATGTTAAGAACCAGTGCACTCTCCCGAAACTTTTGCTTGAGCAAATAGAAGACTATCAACTATGTATGAAAACGTCAGTTATCTATTAGTATACAGTACAAAGTCAACTATATATCAACAATAATATCTACTAATTAAAAATCAAAGAATTCATTTAAAAAGAGCTAGTTATGCATATTCAAAAGAAGGAATTTTTACTTACCTAGAAACAGAACAATCAATAGGACTATAATTGTTAGGAAAGCTTTGTTCCAAAATGTTGCAATTTTACCCCATACATTAAATGACAAAATCTTCTGCCATCTGTAAAGCAATTACATTAAGTAGGTTTTGAAATACTTAAGTAACATTTTAGTAAAAGCATGGCTAGTAAAAAGAATTGGAGAAATTTAATTTTAATGTTTATTAATTCTTTGATAAGACATAGAATATCTAATAAAATAGACAGCAACCCTTTTAAGTTTAATAACCTTACACTAATTAACTTTTGTATGGCTTAAACATTCTAAAATGGAAATAAACTTTAAACAAACATGAGAAAAAACTTAACAAGAGGTGCCAGACATGGTGATGGATGCCTATATTCCCAGGATTTGGGAAGCTGAAGTGGGAGGACTGCCATGAGTCAGAGGCAAAGCTGCACTACATAGTCATAGTGAGTATAAACAGCTGCCTGAATTACATAGTAAAACTCTGTCTCAAAAACAAACAAACAAACAAACAAACCTCCCAAAAAACCAAAACCCCAAAAAATATTTTAAAAAAGGATTCTTATAGTAACAAATGGCAAAGTGTACTGGTTTAACACTTAGCAACATTTCAGGTGTAGATAGCTTATCTTACTCTCTGCACATTTAGTTTTATGTAGTACATTTTTAATATCTCAAGGTAAAACTTACTCTACTCCAAACTATGGAGGGTGTAAAAAAATTATTACTATACACACACCCATATAAAGGTGAAAAAATGTTACAAATACACCTTGTGTAATTTTTACATTTGTATACACTCATGTAATTTTCATATGATTTACCTTCTACCCAGGTACAGATCTGAACATAGAGGAAATGAAATGGAAACTTAAAATAATCTTGATGCATTGAAGAACATTAGCAACAGTTGGAATATATACTCAGGTAGTGATTTCTGAGCACTGCCTATAACACTGAGTTATCTGAGAAAAGGCCAGAGACTGAAGGAAGACTGAAGTCTTCTTTGAAGACTACTTAAAAAATATACATAAAAAAAGGTAAAGATGTTAATACACACACTGCAGGGACATATCATAAACATATCAGATTTTCCTATCTTTATTTATATATGAGAGAATTTACATTATGTACACATATATACATGTCTAATAGGTACTTGATCAGAATAGGTAAAAACTGTATTGGGCAGTATGAAAAAGGCTGATCTTAGGGCCAGGGGTTTAGCTCAGTAGCGTACATAAGTGCCTGCTTGGCAAATGCGAGGTCGTGAGTTCGATTACCGGCACCAAAAAACAAAAACAAAAACAAAACCCCAAAACAAAACAAAAAAAGAAAAAGAAAAAGGCAATCTATAATTTATGAATCACTTTGATGGAGAAAAAGATCAACTGACAAAAGTTGCTTTCAAATCCTTAAGCCTTTACAAATTAGAAGTTTATAAACAAGATTTTTCTCTTGAATACATGGGGTTCTTTTGTCTTCAGTACAATCAGAAAGGAAAACAGGTGCTACCTGAATATCTGACAAGAGAGTCATTGTCAGCAGCAAATAGCACTGGACAGAAAGTCATACTTTTCTGGGGACTGTCACAGATCAGTTAGGGAACCTCAGCCAGGTCATCTACCCTCTCTGAATCTCAGTATGTGATCGACAAAAAGAGGAATTGGTGAAATAACTGAAAACCCTCCATACCACAGTATGATTAACTTTTTTTTCTTTACTAAGGAAGAAAAAAGGCATGGTATATATAACTAGCCGATAGACAAGAACATAAGTGAGTTGAAACCTAGGTAGGGGAGCAAGAATAAAAGACTACCTGGATTCTGAGCCAAGGTAAAAATTTTGTTTTCTTCCAACCCCAGGTTTGTATTAAGCCATAGTTTAAATAAAATGGGTCGGGGCTGGGGATTTAGCTCCGCGGCATAAGCATCTGCCTTGCAAGCAGGCGATCATGAGTTTGATCCCTGGTACCGACAAAAAAATATAATAAAATGGGTTATCTTTAGGATCTTATGAAATATATTTTTATATCATGAGTTTAAACAAATTCCTTGCAACATTTTATTACAAACCTGTTTCATCATCCACCCTATCGAACTCCTGGGTGTATAAACTAGTGAGTAGATTGTTACAAGGATAAAGTGAATCTGTGCTTAGGTTAAAATGCTTAGTAGCACTACTTTAAATGACATGGTTTGATACTTTTCATATTTAGTCCTTTCAATATACATTCATTCATTTTGAGGGAAATAAAATGTAAAATTGTCACTCATGAAACTTATTTTTTTGCTTAAGACTAAAATTAAGAATCATTTTTTAAAGTACCATTTTCTAACTGCCATTTCAGTGTCCCAATGTAACATTTTTTTAGTTTTTTTTTTTTTTTTTGGTACCTAGGATCGAACTCACAACCTCGCGTTTACCAGACACCCCGCTGAGCTAAACCCCTGACACCTCAATGTAACATTTTTGTACCCATGGCTGTAGTGCAAACAATTTATCCACTTGTATTTATTTACCTCACTGTTTCAGTTCAGGGCTATAAAAGGTAAAATCTGATGACCTGACAGGATAGGTGTAAAAAGGATAAGCACTGTTTTAATGTATCTGTAATCCACAGAACCAAAAAGGTTTGCCTCTTATCTTTTGAGAAGTGAGAAAAGAAGTTTCATTTGTACACGTAATTATGCAACGCGATGTTTTTAAAAGAGCACCTTTTACATAGCTCTCAGAAGTCTTTATCTTAACGACTTCTGTAGCACACTCGGCAGGCTGCTGGAGCTCAGCAAGTTATTTACTGGTAACGATGGGAGGGTTTCCTACCTCTGAGGAGGAATGAAAGGTACGCAGAAGAGTAAAATGAGTCCTATTTCGGTATACAGAAAGGTTGCAACTGCCACCCACTGGATTGTCATTTTGGATCCTCGCACCTAAACAGAGAAACGCTTATTTTATGTCGCTCCTCGGAAGGAAACGGGGTCAGCGGCCCGGGCGCGACGTCCGGGCGGGGGTTCTGGGCCGACAGGCTGGATCTGCCTGGGGCCCCCCACCAGCCTCCACCTGACACCGCACGCCTCCCACGCTCGGCCCGGCCACCCGCAAGACCTCCCCGCCGCCAACCGGGCCCGCAGGCCTCACCCGCTCAGCCACCCGCTCCCGCGCTGCACCGCGGCGGGCGACGCGCAGACGTCAGACGCCGGCAGCCCCGCCTCGCTGCCGGCTCCGCCCCACGCCTTGCTGCGTCAAAGAGGTGCCGCTGTTCTGTGGTTTGGAGACAAGTACTAGCTGGTGGGAGGCGGCCCCGGGGATGACGTTGGCCGCGGGCAGCTCCAGGCAGTCGCCGAGGTCCTGTCCGTTTGCAGTAACTAGCGGAGGAACGGCATTCGGGAGGGGTGGGTTCAGGATCTGGAGTTCAGTTCCGCCCGCTAAGGGGTCAGGGTGGGGGCACTTTCGCCCGCGCTGGTCCACGCCTGGGAAGAGGCGGGCATGAAGTAATAATACACCCTGGGATGCTGCCCCAGTGGAGCAGTAAAACTGGGTCTGGGATTGTTATCGCTTCCCACCTGTCTGAATATGCACCATTAAAGATGATTTACCATTACTGAAAACAAGGAAACCTATCTTCCTGGAGACTGTTATGGGAACCATTATGTTGAAAATATAAAATATAAAATATTTTCCTGGAGACTTATGGGAACCATTATGTTGAAAATTATAAAATATAGATCACATTTAACTCGGTCCTTTCTCTTAAAATTTATCACACATATACTTGGCGTGTTAACAGAAGGAAGACGTCACGATTATTTTTAGCAATGATTTTTTTTTTTGGTACCGGGGATCAAACTCATGATCTCACGCTTGCTGGGCAGGCGCTTATGCCACTGAACTAAATCCCCGGCCCCATCATGATTATTTTTAATTATATGTGTTAGAATTCCTTGCCCTTTCACACCGGTTCCTCCCAAGTTCTATAACCCTTTGTGCTGCTACTGTGCTGAGTCCTGTGTAACTCACTTCAGTTGGTCTGACAGTTTGGATCAAACTTCCCTCTTTATATATTGTGCCTTGCAAATGCAAAAGCATTTGACAGAACGCATTCATTAGTTTTTAAAAAGTGCAAAACTGAAAAGTGAATGTGTAGCGAAGTTTGATAGCTGCAGCAGGCTAGGAAAGGGCCTTGAGGGGGTTGGGTCATCAGCCATATTGATAAGAAAGACTAGACGGTGAAGTAGTGCAGTGGCCCAAAACTACTTTCTTGGGCGACTTGGAATGCAGCCTGGACCCTACTAAGCTCCTCAGGAATTTGAAATGGGAAGTAACTTTTTAAATTTAGAATTAGTGTCTGTTTAAACCCTGCATGTCGAATAACCGGCTAAGCCCAGAGTTCAGACCAACTGAAGTGACTTACACAGGACTCATTCTAAATTCACTAAGCCACCTATGATAGTTGGCCATTTAATAACTGAGCAATTCCTTGTGTTTAGCTATAACTCGCTCTGGATGGAGAGGCCACGTAGCCACCCACTTGGGGATCCCTCCTGGAAACCCACAGGCTGTTATTTCCATAAAAGCTCCTAATTCCCTCCTTTTGGTTGGGGTTGTGAGACCATAACCTTTAATATGGTAGCAAAAGCACACGTGTAAGAAAAACATGGCAATACAGTGCTTATAAAAGTTGATGTAGCGCTCACCAACTCTTGAATTAAATATTTTTAGATAATCAGTTTCCATAGTAGTTCAAGCCAGGGGAGTTTAAACCTGCAATTATCAACTGACGAGCATAAAAATTACTAACATGAAAATTAAGTTTCTTAAAACCTGGTCATTATGCTCTAGGAGATATTTCAAATATATAATCATCTCCAGATCAGGTACCACATTTTTTATAGTTAAGATATAGAGGGGGACTGTAGGGTGAGGTACTGCTTGAAAAAAAAAAAAAAATATATATATATACCAATTTCCCAAAACTAATGTAATTGTTATGTATGAAGACATTAACACTAATTTTTAAAAAAATGATGCACCAGGTGTGATGGCTCATGCCTGCAATCCCAGCACTGGGGGCTGAGGCAAAAGGCTCAACATGAATTTGAGAAACCTGGGCTACATAGCAAGACCCTGTCTCAAAAAACAAAAACAAAAAACCCCCACAAAAACACTCAAAGAGCATGGGGCCAAAATTAGTTTTATCCTTTTAGGTACAGGTATATTTATTGAACTCTGAAATCTAAGTATCTAGAAGGATTGAGATGTAATGCTTAATGTCATTTAGAATTCCATGCAATCTGAGTTTTAAACTATACACATCACACCTAATTAAATTAGTATGAATCAGTCCGATTTTCCAATTTGGATTTTTAATGTAAGCCCTGAGTACACTTCTATTCAGAATTTGTTCTACCACTTATCTGCATTTATTTTTATTAAAAACATCCTTGTTATAGATACAGCATGAGTCATACTTAGTATTAAAATAAGCTTTATTTAAAAGTGTTAAAAACATATCTTCTCTAGGAAAGGAAAAGAAAAAAAATCCCATTCCATAACAAGATCCAGGGTAGAGTTTGAAAATGTTTAGACCTACGATGACCAGGATGTTTGAGTCACTTGGGTTTTTTCAAGAAAAGTTTATTTTTTGGTGGTGACAGGTATAGAACCCAGGACTTCTCCATGGCAGGCAAGGGTTCTGTCACTAAACTACATCCCCATCTCTTGGATTTCTCTTTAAAACTAAGTTTCTGGTCCATCCATTCACTGAATCAGTCTGGGGATGCAATCCAGGTCTTTTCAAAAAATGTTCCCAGGGATTATTTTTATATTCAACTTTTGAGAGTCACTAATTTAAAGTAAAAACTAAGATTTGACCGTGTATGATTTCCTTGTAGGTATAAAATAAAGTATATCTTAAAATAATATGCAAAGTTCAATCAAATGCCATAATGGTCTGAAAGGTAATCTAAAACTGCTGATGTGCTTGACAGAGCATTAAATATTCTTTTTTCCTGCCTTGAAGTTATTTTTTCCATCATGTACATTAAATGTTGATGGAAACACATAAAAGGAGTTCCAAGTTCGAGAGCAATGTCGACCCAGTCCCAGATGCATTTCAATGGCGTTTCCTCATATCCAGCAAACATGGCTGGGTTTGCCAACAGTCCTCTTGCAACCATCACACCTACAAATTAAAGCACAGTATATGTGTCCATGCATTAAGAATCCACGGTTATTAGCTCAAGACCAATGAAACAAGTATTAACTTAATATTAAAGTTTTATTACAAGGTTTCACAATGTTCTTATTATATTACTGCTATTTAAGTCAATAGAACAATTTACATTGGTACCTTTTCTAAACCAAAGTAAGTTTAAATGTACTTATACAATTGTTCATTTTTAAAGGACTTCTATGTTAAACAATTAGTCTTTGATTTCTCTTTATGGTAAATCCAGATTATTTTAAATTGGGATGCTTTTACTGTTTTTATGCATTCTCCATCTAGCCAGAGTTATCATCTGGCATAGTTTGCTTGTAATTTCAGGGGATAATGAAACTAGCAGTTCTGAGGTACCTTTGGTTAACAAACTTTTCATTAACTCACTTCTATTCTACATGCTTTATTTCACTAATAGGCTGTCTGGAAAATTCCTAACTGGGCACTACATAGGACAACACTAGAGAAATAAATGAATTGATTTATCCCAGTTAATAATCTGTTGTTTTCAAGCAGAAGATTTAACAGCATTTAATAAATTCCTTAGATTAAGTCTCAGTCTGCTGAGAAAATAAGGCTCAGTGTTAAAAATAATGAAAATCAAATTAACATTACTCCATTTTTTCTAATTAAAAGATAAAATCTAAGTATGTATTGCTTACCATCTGTCCCAGTAATCTGCCACACATTTTCTGCTTCTTTTAAGCTTCTGATGTCTCCATTAGCAATCACAGGTATAGACATGTTTTCCTTTATTATTTTAATGGCATCATAGTGGACTGGCTGATGTCTTTCTTCAACAGTTCTTCCATGGACTGTAATCCAATTAACTCCTGTTGCTTCAGCCTTTCTACAAAAGTCTACAGTTCTTGTAAGGTCATCGTGGATCCTGTCATTTCAAAATTACATGTATCTGTTCACAGCACACACATCTCAATGCTAAAATTTTAATTAACGGAAATGGCATTTCATCCACTATATTACTTGGTTAGCTTTTCTGTATCATATTATTATTTCATGCCACTATCAGGTTCCGTTTAGGGATCAGTTCCCACCAAAGATCTCAAACTTATTTCACTCTTGGCAACAACAGTAGGACAAGTAAGTTTTATCTTACCTAGTGTGTCTCCTTTTGGACTGATAAATGAAAAGATTATCAGAATACTGTCACAGATGAATTGGCACATACTATCTTAATAGCTGATGTGTATGTTCCAACAAAAAACTGATTCTTTGTTAAATTTTAGTGCAGATGTATTTCCTATTTTCTTCCTTTTTCATTCTTCCTTCTTTCCTTCACTGGGGATTAAACCCAGGGCCTTCACAATGAGCTACATCCCTAGCCCTTTTTCATTTTTACCATTATTAAGATATGGTCTTGTTAACTTGCCCAGACTGGGCTTGATCCTTTTGTCTCAGCCTCCCAGACTTCTAGGGATTACAATTGTCTACCACCATGCCTGTTTTCCTATTTCCTAATGTCTTTCTGTTTTATCTGCTGTCTTTCCTATTTTCTACTGTTGGTACTGGGAATGTAATTAAATAGTATTTGGAAAAGTTGAGAGATCTTTGAATAAAGGGATGCTTTAATTTTATTAAAAACTAAAAAGGGAAAGTTGTTCAGGATTATAAATAAAAATTGGGCTATATATTTGTTTATTCAGTATCTTGTTTCAACATTTCTATACACCAGTTACTAGTTTATTTAGGACAAACACTCCCACATCACTACATAGAAAACATACACTTATTTCCTAAGAAATGAATTACAGATTCATTAGATTAAATTCATAGGTTAATTATTACTCATAGATTATGGATTAATAGGTTATGTTATCTTTACCTTATTTTAATAGAAACTGAAAATCTGGGGTTTTCCACTTGATTTCTTACTTGTTTCACCATATCTCGAACAAGCTCTGGCTTATTTATTAAGCAAGCTCCATAACCTTCTGCCATTGCCCACCTTTATAAAGCAGATGCAACAATGGATGAATTATAAACAGCAGATAAAGAGAAGGTAAAATTCTAAAAGCACTAAAGTATAAGTGCACTTATGTATTTATCTATCTAATGATCTGAAATGAAGCAGATTTTTAAAATACATAGGTTAACATTTCTAAGTGAACCAATGAGATTAGAAACATGTTCCCAGATAATACTCACAGGGAAGTTTCCACTGGCAAGTTAGAATATTAAATTAGAATTCATTCAACTGAAACAGATTTAAGTATTTGTAATTAACTGTAATTATTTCAGATTTTTAAAATTCCAAATTTGATGTTTATTGCGTATAACAAGAGGTTTTATTAGTCTTGATAGAATTATATTTTTGGCTTACAGCATTCCAATACTACTAAACAGCTTATTTAACTCTCCTAATGAGTACACAAATATGTGTAATCTGTGGATTATGCTGTAATTAAAACCTTGATTTTATTCTTTGGACATATTCTGAATTGACAGATAATCTAGTACGGCAGGGATACTATTGTCAAATGAAGTCCATCCTTCCAAACACAACCAAATACTATAACTGTAAGATAGTAAGAAAAGGTGATTATATAGTTTTCTTGTAAGGTAAATTAATTAGGAGAAGACACACAGTATTTCTTAAATTACAGAATCAGTTTCTAGAGCAAAAATATAATAGTAAAAATATATTGTAGGAATTGTCATAAACATTACATTCTTACATAATTACTTATGGATGAGGTTGAAGGCAGATCCACAAAAAATGACAGTGTCGAAGGTGACAAAACACTTGTCAAGGAAGGGTCTGCATACTACTTCAGCCATCATAAAAGACCTTGGAAGTTAGACTCCTTTTATTTTTTTGAGATAGGATCTATTTATTCTTGAAATCCTCTTGCCTCAGTCTTTGAGTGCTGGGATTCTACACACTGGCTACTATACCTGGTATGAAATTATATTACAAAATAATCTTTCTTTATACTTTTCCCCCTTTTTTCTTGTTTAGAGCTCTGGTGCTTTAACTCTACGTCTTTACTTTGTAATTTTTCGAAAACCAGAAAGATATTTTACCATGTTCACATAGTTTTTTCCTAATCTTTGAAAATTCTTCCAACTTCTTTGAGCTTTACCTCTGAGGGCAACCACAATTAATGTCTATTCCATTCGCATAAGGACATACTATACGAGCAGCATCAGATAGAAGTCTTGCATCATTAGCAGCAAACTGAACAATCAATGGGCAATCACCTGATAAAACCAATAGCTCAGCATTAAAATCCACACAAAAACACACAAACACAAATACACCCCACACAGATACCATCTTCTAGTGTTTGTACACAACAACATACTGATAACTACTTTTGGCCTGAGAAGCATTTGTTCAATTTAGATAATATTAAGACATTAAAAATATTAAAATAAATTAAAAATATTTACATTAAGTAAAAATTCAAAATTTGATAAAATCAAAAGTATTCCTAGACTCCTGATAAGCAGACCATCTAGCTAAAGGTAAGAATTAGTTTCTTGTACTCTTGTAATTTTTATTTGTAGTACTTATAAGTAATGCTGCAATAAGGATACTCTGGCTTACATGCTTCTGAGTATAGTCACATGGTATGTTCCTAGAGGTATGATCACTTGGATAGATATTTTTTTATCAATATAGATCAATATGGATGAAGGTACTTGTTTCCTCACAATTTACCCTACAATGTATATACATTTTGTATAAATTGTGAGCTCTTTCATATGTTTTGCACAATTTTCTATTTGTAATTCCTTCATTTGTAACTGGAAGGCTGAACTTATACTTACTGTTTATAATGAGCTTATAAGGTACTCAGTACGGTATTTTAGTACTATGTCTTAAAGATACTTTAAGAACAAAATGACTATAAAATCTTTTAATTATATTGTCTCTGATGAGATAGAATGGTTGAGTTTGTAAAAAAGTTTTTAAGTTTTATAAAGTCAGCAAACTAGGGTTTCACATACCTTGGTTGGTGGTAAATTCACTGTCTCTGGCTTTTATAGATCTGACAAAATCAGCAGCAACTATCATTGGCGTATAACACAGATCACAATAGTATTTTCTCACTAGTGTTCTAAAAGCCAACCTGTGAACATACAAAACTCTACTAAGGCTTATTTATTTATTTATTTATTTATTTATGGTACTGAGGATTGAACTCATGACCTTGCGCTTGCTAAGCAGGCACTTATACCACTGAGCTAAATACCTGGCCCTGTTAAGGCATTTAGAAGATACCATAATCATATGTATTTACAAGTTTAGTTAATTATTAAATATTTATTAGAGAGTTTTGCTTATGGGAAGATGGAGATGTACTTTTTCTCATTCTAATTATAAGCAAAAAACATTGGTATCATATCTAAAAATCTGAAAAGTGCAGAGAAGAGGGTAGACAGGCTAGTGCTGCTGCATCCTGAGAAACAAGAGGGTGGTCATTTCCCTGTTTTTAAATTTTTTTTTTTCCTTTCAAATATGTCAGAGTTGGAGGGTTGAAGAAGCTGGACACCTGGAATCAGCAGTGGATACAGACAAAATCAGCTCCACAGAAAGTTCCTTGCTAATCAAACTAGAAACTGAGTGTTTCAAAGATCATATATAATATACAGTGAATGTACCTAACACTACTGAACTACACACTTAAAAGTCATGAAGAAGTAAATATCATGGTATGAATATTTTCTAACAAAGTAAAGTCTTCAATAGTAAAAAAGTACACAATAACTAGAAATGGGCAAAACAAGGGAAGAAACAAAATATGCTGGTTTCATGATTTCTAATGCAGCCAGATATGTATTCAAAAGTTTGAGGTGGAAGCTAAGATTCAGTACCAGCCATCAAGAGAGCTGTATCCATTATTGTGGCACCATTCAGCATCATAGACAATCAACAAGGAAACACACCTAATTTGAAGTTCTCTTTGATCCCTAGAATGTCTGCGGGAAACTCATCAGGGATATGACATTATCGTATTTTGGTTGAGGAAAACTTGGGTCAACAGGTTTATAAATTTTAGTATTAGCATATCCAAGCTTGACTGTAATGTTTCTTTCTAGTTCATTTTTGAACTTGACAATGTGAACTTCAAAAATGGATTTTACGACTATTTTCCCATGATGAATAGTATTTATGTTAATTGTGACTTGTATACTGATATCTCCATGTGAAAGTGACATCAAGTTGGTAAGGTACAAAATGTTGAGGTCTCTTACAATACTTTAAAAAGTCAGAGCATGAAAGAGACATTACACCTTATTCATTAACCATTTAACAATTCTTACTTGGAATATCGAACCATCGGGGCACAAACTTTCACCAGCTGTCCAGAATGAAACATTTCTATTGGATCTTTTTTTCCTTCTTGACATATTGTGGTTTGTGTGGAGTCACTCTTCATGAATACAGATTTGTTCCAAATCTGAAAAAGATAATCAGCTTGAACAGAGAAAAGGTACTTTAATTAAATGAATTCCCAATATTCTAACAATTTCAAATGTCATTATTTTTCATCAGAGTTGTAGGCTTGTTTCAGCTTTTCATATTATCAAATAGGATAACACAAAATTCTGCCTTCACTTACAAATGTAAAAAACACTACAGTTGTGAAAAAATGTAAAAGAAAGATTTTTTTGCTAGTGTATCATGTTACGATTTTTCATATTTTAAACTTTTTCCATTGTGTTTGGCATTCACAAACCAGTAACTTTGATTTGAATTATTTTCTTAATACTGGAAATGTATGTAACTTTAAAATATCTTGGTTTATTCAGGAAAGTTAAATAGCATTAATAGAACAACTCTAGAAGAGTATCCTAGTATTTTTACTGTAATTCTTTGTGACTCAAAAGGCAAATGAATCTTTATTGTTCAAAAAAATGTAGCATTACCATAAAAATTTCAGTTACAATAATTGAACAGTAAATCACTTTTATGTCCCTTGAATTATGTGATGAAATTAAGTAATTCCTAAGTTTTTTATATTTTCTATACTTCAAATATTTCAGAAAAATAATTTGATCATTTCAGTGTTTGCTGCTTCTAATATTTCAATCTCTGTTTTTTATATTACAATCTTTGGCCTTAGAAACAGACAAAACTAACTTTACACGGCTTACTCAAAACTGGAAATCTTTAACCATAGGTAACTAGTAAAAACTAAAACATAATCAAGGAAATTAAACATGCCAAAGCTTGTAAAAAATCCTCAGAAGCACCAATACTTAAGTAACAGAAAAAAAGAAGACTGCAAAGGAGATTGGGACAAATGAATTTTGGAGCTGGGAGAAATAACGCTGAAGAGTGATATTCAAAAATCAAGAGGCCAGAATATTACAAAGGAGGGAATGTCTTCAATACATAGAAAACTAAAAAGTGTCCGGTGGCAAGTTCATTTTAATGTGGCTTTAGCAAGAATGATTTCATTCTTATTCTTGTAATCACGGTAAACAGGAAGGTTTCTCTCACTATGTATTTGCTTACTAATAATTCAGTAGTTTTCAACCTTGATTGTACATTAGAGTGATCCGCAAGCTTTCAAGAATCAAGATGCCCAAGTCATATCCCAGGCCAATTACATCTCAATCTCCAGCTTCTTCAGATGCAGGAATCAGTATTAAATGGTCTCCATGTGATTTCAATGTGCAGTCAAACTTGAAACTCGTGAAGTAAATAATACAGTCCACTACACCTGGCACAATCGTTTATTGAAATGAGCGTCCAGCTTACCTATTATCTCCTTTTGGATATAGATTCAGTCCTCTGTAAACTCGTGCTGATATATATAGTAGGGGACCAAAACTTTTCATCGTATGAATACTGTGTACTCATCTAAAATCTTCCAGTGTTAAAAAAAACCCCAAAAAACTAAGGAGGAAACAAAACCACCTCACAATTCATAGACAATGGTATTTGCTACTACTAATTACCAACAACTGTTTTGCGTATTACGGATAATGAAACCTAACGTGAATCACAGAATACACTACATTTGGCAACCTCTCAAGAACAATCGATCCTATTCGTATCATGGCTGAGACCAAACACATTAAGGAAAACCCCTCGGAGAGAACGCGTAATGCAGCGTAGCACGAGACTTGCTCATAAGTTGTTAAAGAGTATTCGATGCGTTTAGGTTTATTCAGTACTTCAGCCTTTATTAACTTTTCTTCCTAACTCCTTCCTGCCAGCCTTTACTACTTATTGCCAATCGAAGGAAATAGACAAAGCTGTGAAGCAAGCTCCCAGAAACCTCCGAGCTCCCTCGTGTCCTGCGCCACGAAACCTGAGCTCTAGAGCTAAGCGCCGCGGCCCCGTTCTGGAGCCCACCTCCTGCTTTTTGGTGCTGGGGCGCGGCTCGGTCTGCGGTTAGAGACAGCAGACAGGCTAGGCTTGGTGACCTCGTTCTCGCGTGTCCAGCTCCTAGCTCCCGTCCTCAGTGGCTGCCGCCTCCGGTACCGACAAAACTGAGCGCTGCCTCACGGCTGACTCCCCAGGCCTACCTGGTGTCGCTCGCTTCCGCGACCGCCGGCGCCAGGATTTTGCGTCATCACCTGGGCGGGGCGTGCTGCCGCTGACGCCATCAATTCGGCACCTGCCAACATGGAAGGTGGTGACGGCGGCGTACCCGTGGCGGGCCTGGGGGCTCTGGGTTCTGGAGAAGCTGCAGCGACAGTGCGGGAGCTTCTGCAGGACGGTAAGGAGTGGGGGTCTGGCCAGGCCGTGGGGCTGGGAGGGCTGTCTTGTACCGCGCCTGGGTCACCGTGGTGGACTCAACCCGTCGCTGTGCAGAAAGTTTACTGGTCTCGACGTGACCACTCCCCTCCGACGGCCCCCGAGCATCCGGGTACCTTGCTAGTAAGACGTGATCTCGGCGACCTCCACCCGCCTCCGGCGTTCCACACTTGCTCTGTGGTGGCTCCCCGTTTCAGCTTGGTCTCCCGCGCCCCGGGCTTCCCTGAAGTTGCAGAACCCGGTGCCCCGTGGCCCGCGTTGGCGGCTTCCGCAGTTCGGGACGGAGGGCGAAGTATCGGGGCCAAGAAGTGTGAGAACAGACGGCAGACACTTTCCAAAAAGAGGGGTTTGTTTGAAAGTAGAGTTGGCAACTCCTCCGTTAACTTCTTGGGCTGTACAGGTGTTCCCTGTGGCTGTTTTTTTTTTCTTTTTTTGTAAACAAGCACTTATCCACAAGACATGGTGAGAGTTTAGAGTATTTGTTCTGGTTTTGATTTCCGTTTATATCAAACTCGGGTCTCTTGAGAGTTTTGGAGAGTTTTCCAAATATAGTACGCCTGAAAAGCACATTCAATTGTATTAATCCAGTTAACATGTCTCGAATGTTTTATTCAGAATAAAGTTCAAATTTCTAAGGTTAAACATAAGGTCCTTCTCACTTGTTCTTAATTTTTTTCTAAAGGAACTCACATTGTACCTTGTATGAAAATCATTTGTGTAATTGGCTTAATCGCTTCTGCTATGTTGTAGGAAACTTTTGAGTGTTACTAGATGTATCTTGCATACAGTAGGTGCAGAATAAATACATTTAAAGTAATTAAACATAAATACATGCAAACATTTCTAGACCAAAGTGGGTTATAAGTCATTGAAATAAAGTTATGATTTTTCTACTGAATATTATTGCCTTACTTGCCTTTAATGTGATCATTTATCTACTTTTGTTATAACTAATCATGGTTTCTGAACTAGATTGTGTTGGATCCTTTAGGTTAGGGACGCTAATGCGCCTTTGTATCTTAATTAAAAATTCTGTTTAACCAAGTTTTGAACTTTTGATATGAGTGCATTTTCCACTTCTAAGTAGCTCACCATTTAGCAGGGGAAATATTCTTGTAGTGCTGTAAAAGTGCTGTCATAGAGGAGTACTAGCATTATGTATAAAATTGAAAGGATTAATGCAGATGGTAACTAGGGCTTGGAAATTGTTTAGGGAGTTTCAAGAAAGCCTTTCTAGTAGGGTTCTTTTTTCTCTTTTTTTTTCCCCCCTCCAATAGTGTGGACTGAACTAGGGCCTTGGATATGCTTGGCAAGCATTCTACCCCTGAGTTACATCTCTACCCCTTTTTAATTTGATTTTGGTACAAGGTCTCAGTAAGTTGCCCAGGCTGTCCTCAAACTTGGTTCTTCTGCCTTAGTCTCTTGAGTAGCTGGGGCCTACAAGCCTTTATCACCAAGCCTGACTTGGAGTTAGTTTTGAAGAGTAACTAGCATTTTCCTAGATGAACAAGTAGAAGGTAACAACGAGTATGTTTCACTAGGATGCATTCCAGGAAATAGTTTTTTGAGGGTATGTGGTCCTTATTTATGCCTTTTATATTTTCCTGTATATCTTTGACATTTTCCATTGTGATTATTTAAAGCTTTTTTTATCCTGTATAAATCTCTTCTTCACACTCAACAGGTGATGGTCAAATTTCCTAAAACAAGTAAAAAACCCACACAGAAAAACCAGAATATATCAGATGTGAATTTTTTTTTTTTTTTTTTTTTTTTGTCTTTTTGAGACAGGGTATCTCTGTAGTTCAGTCTGGCCTTGAGCTCACTTTGTAGCCTAGGCTGGTCTCTAACTCGAAACAATTCTCCTGCCTCAGCCTCTGGAGTGCTGGGATTACATGCGTGAGCCGCCACGCCCGGCAAAGAAAGCAGATTTGACTCAGAGGGCCTGATTTGAAACTTGGAGCTCCCATCTACAATCTCTGCCTCAGTTTCTTTCTTTTTTTTTTTTAATTGGTACCAGGGATTGAACTCACAACCACATGCTTGCAAGGCAGGCACTTATGCCACTGAGCTAAATCCCCAGCCCATGAAATTTTTATTTTCCGCCATCAAATCTTTGAACTTAATCTCTGTCTAATACTATTCCCCTTAACCTGATTATTCACCAATAGAAGTGGAGACTGCCCCTTGATAAGGCTAATGTGCCCCTCCAATAGTCTGAATTTTCTGTTTCAAGTGTCTAATCGCTTTCATTCTGTGCCATTGAAAGCACTTTGCCAAGATTTCCAACTTCCTGGTGATAAATCAAATGGACACGTTAGTCCTTATTTGAACTTGTAAAAGGTGTGGCTGCTTTCTTGATTATGTCTTATGGTTCTGTGATCTTTAAAATTTTAATTCCTAATTCTGTAGGTATTTTTTAAAAGTTTCCTATATGGTCTTGTCAGTTCAGTATGTCTTTAATACATTGGTCTTCCCCTGTATCCTCCAAAATACCTGAGAAATGAAGCATTTCCATCACTGTGATAACTATGTTCAAGGGGGATAGGATTGATAGGGTCTGGGAGTAAATGCATAGTGTGAAAATATGTGAAGCACTTGATGTACTTTCTATAGGAATGAGAAGCCCTGAAAGAGAAACATTGACTTGGCTCTTTAAGGGATGTCAGTTCTCAAATGCTAAATCCAATACTAATGTTCAGCTTCCATTGTTTCCTCTGTTAGAGAGATTTGACATACTGACCTCTTATGTTCTTTGAACTGTTCCTACTCTGATGGCCATTATGTTAGTCACCTTTTTTTGTTGCTGGGACAACATGCTTGACATACGCAATTTAGGATGGTTTATTTTGGCTTATGTTTTCAAAGGTTTCAGTGTATAGCTGGCTACCAGGCAGAAACAAAGGAATAGTGTAAGGTAGAGAATTGCTCACCTTATGGGAGTCAGGAAGCAGAAAAAGCAGCAGCCAGAGGAGAGTTATATACTTCAAGGGCACACCTCTGAGTGACCTACTTCCTCCACCTCCCTCCTCCTAATAGCACATTCAGCCATGAACTCATCAATGGACTAATCCATATTAGTACCCCTAATATATGATTCTTTGGGAGACAGCTTATACTTACACTATAACAGCAGTTATTTTTCTTACTTTGCCTATGAGCGTTCTTTAGTCTCTGGTTGCTTTTTTTTAATCCATCCCCAAATTTTTGGAGTTTACCTGTACTTGGCTTCTAAATTTACTATTTTATGTATATGTGTACACGCTTTAAAATTTCTTCCTAAGTCATCTAGTATTAATGTGGGTGTTTTTAAATTTTCCTTGAGACAGGTTCTTGCTAACTAGTTCAGGCTGGCTTTGAACTCTCCATCCTCTGCCACCACACCAGGCTCATGGGTGTGGTTTCAGTATGGTCCCTACTGATTTTCTGAACTGTAGAGCTGTATTTTTACCATTGTACTGGCATTTTAATCTTTCCTAGTGAACAAATAGTACTAGTTCTACCCATACAAAGTGACATTTCAAAAAGTAGAACAAGTTGTACATATCAACAAAATTTTTTTCCACTCTAATCTTTTCCTCTGGTAGTCTGGTACCACTCATGAATTACAGTTGCTTATGGTTCAGTAGATTATGAGTTTCTTGAAAGTAGAGGTTTGTTCAAGTTCATTTTTGGTACCAAGGTGTTATAGTCATGGGTTATACAGAGAACAATTAGAATAAGAACATGGAGTTTACAATATTTTTATGATGTCACCCAAGGTTAACACAAGAAAATGCAGGAAATCTATCCACATCACTAAAGACATAGAATATTCAGCCAAGGGCCTGAATCCCACAGCAATGTCCCACATGAATCCAGATAAAGACCCAGTGCTCATGACAGTGCCTCCCGCGGGTCCAAAATGGAAGCCTAGAGCCCACAGGAAGGACTCACGCCAGTCTCTTTTATGGATCCCTGCTAGGAAGGCCTGAAGGTCAGCATTGGAAGCCAGAAAGTCTATGCCAGCGGGGTGAAGGAGCTGTGCTGGTAGGTTGAGGGTTCTACACTGGAGCCAAGAAGTCACACTCACAACAACTCCACGGCTGTCCTGAAAAGCCCCATGGCCATCCTCAGTGACGTGGAGGCGCCGAGCTCCTCTGACGACCAGCACAGTGAAGTACATGCCAGGAAGCCAGCGTGACGAGTTCATCCTGGAGACCAAGCAGCACATGTCTTCCCCTCTGGAGCCAGGAAGCAATGCTTGATGTGAAGACCAGAGCTTCTCCCGGAGAACTAATGGCTCAAACAGCAACTTGTACGAGAACCCACAACACCTCAATATCTTAATGCAACTAACGTGAATAACCTCTCCTCCATGTCTCCATTTATACTGGCAACTTTCCTCCGGTGACACATCTATGCCCAGCGCCATGCTGATATAATCCAGCTGGCGTTAAGTTGACCACCAGTTTTCAATCGATAACACAGGGATTGAACTCAAAACCTTGTGCTTGCCAGGCAAGTGCTATGCTGCTGGCTACATCTCCAGCCAAGCAAGTTCATTTTTATGTATTTAATGCCTAGTAACCTAGCTTAGTGCAAAACTGAATTCCCTATTATCAATTTCTTAATCAAGAAACTTGGTAATCAGTATTGACTTGGTCAAACTAATCACCTATTTTCAATTTGTCATTAAGCCCTATGCATTATGCTGCATCTGGATATTCATCAGATTTGTCTTTTCTAATGACCTTTTTAAATTTATTTTATTTTTATTGGTACCGGGAATCGAATTCATGACCATGTGCCTGCAAGGCAGGCGCTTATGCTGCTGAGCTAAATCCCTGGCCCTCTTGCCCTTCTTAATGACGGTTGTTATTCAGACTTTCATTATGTACTTGGGGCTGTTAACATAGTATAGTACTTGTCTGTGTGGTTCTACTCCATGGGTGTGCTAATAAAGCAGCTTTATGTGAAAATAGAAAAAGCACTGATTTTTGTACTGTTTGCCTCTTTCCATGGCATAAATGCTCTCACCATGGGTAAATACTCATTGTGGTTGGTTTTAAGATACTTTAAATGATGTCATCTAGCACACAGAATTGTTGAAAATCTAGTGGTTGGCTACCAAAAAGCTAGCAGGAGCCAATTCCAGAGCACTACTGTGTAACTAATCCCTTTTCAGTCAGGCTTCACACTGCCAAAATTAACTTTTCTAGAATACAAAGCTGACAGTGCTGTTTTGCCTTTAAAACTTTAAAGGGTCTGTACAGTGAATATTTTGAATGTCTACAGGCTTGTTTTCAAAATGTTCACCAATCTTCCTTTGGAGTGTCATCTCTTATTCTTTCTGCACAATATGTTTATTCCAAGATCTGGGCCTACTGAAGCCAGTATTCTTATTTGTCAAAGTATGCCGTGGCATTTGTCTTAGGGTTCACCAGAAAGGCAGGATAATGCAAAATATATGCATAGTAATTTGAGGGATTTTTAAGGTAGATTTATAGGATCAGAAGAAAAGGAGTCTGAGTGACATTTTCTGGAATTAGAGGTGGAAAAACCCAAAATGGCCATCTGTGAGTTGGAGAGCTGGAGGATCTGCAGTAGTTGAAGGTTGAAGACCTAGGGTACTTTGATTTGCAGTCACCAGTGGGAATCTGTACTAGAAAGCTGAAGTCTGTGTTGGAAGCCTGAAAGAACTGGTGACCAACTTCTGAGTGCGGTGATGAGGACCAGAGCTCTGAAAGAAAAGGGCAGACTGCTGCCTCCTTTCCATGTCATTCCATCGAGGCTAAAAGCATTGGTGCCACCCACAGCCAGGATTGCATCTTCCTTCCTCATTTTATGGCCTACATGTTAGTCATCCACAGACACATCTAGAACTTCAGTAGTCTGCTAGATGGGGTTACTCAAGTCAACATATCAAATTTAACGATCACAGCATTGCTGCTGCTAAACTGTCCGTGTTCTTGGAATGGTCTCCATTTTGTCTGGTAGGATTCCTAATTCTCAGAACCAGTTGGCAGATTGGAAGGAACTGTTCACAGAATTAAGGCCAAATTAGTAATATTCTCCTGTTATTTTGCTCCATTTTGAGAATAATAATGAATTGGCCTTTAGCAGAATGATACTTTTAGCTGAAATATACATTAATTCACCAAATATTGAGTACCTGCCATGTGTCTGATATTGTTCAGGCCCCAGGGATATGGCAATAAACAAAGACCTTATCCTGTAACATACACTATAGTGAATAATGGAAATATTCTTATAAATGCCCTGTTTTGCTTATTTCATATTCTGACAGGTTACCTTAGCTGTATCTAACATATGATTAGGAGGATATGATATATACACTATCTACCTTAAGCTCAGTTCTGTATAAGTGTCTCTCCCTGCCCACTTGTACCAGGAATTGAACTCAGGGCTTCAGGCTTGCCAGGCAGGTGCTGTGCCACTGAGCTACTTCCCTGGCTCCCATATATCTGTTTTTAGCTTTTAATTCTCTACCCTTTTTTCACTGAGATTTGTAGATTCCTTATACAAAGGTACCTTTTTAGCATGTAGCACCATTGTACATATATTGACCATAAATCCCAAATTTCAACAGCATTTATAAATTTGCCTAATTTTACTAAAATTTCAGTTTTATATTATTGTCTAACAAAAAATATTTGGGCATTGATTTAGTGATATCTGAGGCGATAATTTGCCCATTTATAGATATTTTTATTCTATATGTTTGCAATATGTAATTAACTTGTTTTGCAGGAATTGGTATATAATTGTAAGCTTGATTATTTTTGATCCCTCCCACTCTCTTCTGTCCCTTCTTCCCCCAGCCCCTTCCCCATTTCTAAAACGTCTGTCTCCTACCATCTCTTATTTTACTCTTTATATTTTGGATTTCTCATATAAGACAAACTGTACAATACTAACCATCTGTGATTTATTTCACTTAAGGTTATAACCTCAGCTGGGCATGGTGGCATACATCTGTCATCCCAGAATTTGGGAGGCTGAGGCAAGATGGTTGCTTCTAGTTCAAGGCCAGCTTGGGCTACATAGTGAGTTCAAGACCAGCCTGACTACCTGGTGAGACTGTCATAAAATACAAAACAATAACAAAAAAGATTATGGTCTCAAGATCCATTCATTTTCCTAAGTGACCCAAATTTATCCTTCTTTGAGGCTAATACACCATTGTGTATATATACTACATTAAAAAAATTTTATTTTAAAGAGAATAAAACAAAAGAGGACAGATATAAGCAGATCAGAACAATGTAAGCAGCACAGCACTTCACTAAAAGACAATTGGATATTAACAGTAGCTATCATAATGTCTCTTTCTTTGAAATAGTTGAGCTTAGCTTTACACACAATAACGACAAACATAATGAAATAGAATAAAACCACTCAAGAGAATGAAAGTATTGCAAAGCATTCTGAATGAAATAACCAAAGATGAACAGTGGCTACTATATTATCTCATTTTCCATAAAAAATTTGTTTATACTATCATACATATTAAAATCCAATAAGACACAGCATGATAGAACAAATGGTAATAGAAAAACAAAAGCATGGTAGGACTTCAGAGCAAGATGATATTAAATCAACAATGGCTGCCGTATTGTCTTTTCTTCAAAGTAACTATTCATACCATCACATATATTAAGATCAAACAAAACAGAATAAAACCATTCCAAACAATGAATGAAAACATGAGACGTCAAAACAGTATAATGGTGAACCATGATTTCCATAAAATCTTCTGTATTCTTACCATTTCTTACACTAGGGAGACTATATGGTATTTATACATGTGAGTTTGATTTGTTTCAGTTATGAGTATAGAGTCAAGATGCATGCACTTATTTATAAATATCTCAATGTGATCATTCTTTATGGCTGAGTAGTACTCCATTGTATAAAAGTTTTTTTTTTATCCGTTCCTCAGTTGATGGGCACTTAGGTTGTTTCCAAGATCTGGCTATTACAAATTGTGCTGCTATAAACATGGGTGTGCATATATCACTGTGGTAAGATGCTTTCAGATCTGGGAATATGACTAAGAGTGGAATAGCTGGGTCAAATGGGACCTCCAACCCCAGCTTTTTGAGGAATCTTCAGATTGACCTCCACAGTGATTGCATCAGTCTATACTCTCCCACCAACAGTGCAGAAGAGTTCCTTTTCCCCCACAGCCTCTCCAGCATTTGTTCTTGGTAGTTTTGTTGATCCTGACCATTCTTTCTGGAGTGAGATGGAATCTCAGTGTGGTTTTAATGTGCATTTCTCTAATGACCAATGATGATGAACATTTTTTCATGTATTTGTTATTCATATTTCTCATCTGAGAACTGTGTGTTCATTTTGGATGCCCATTTTTGGATTTGGATCTTTGAATTTTGGGGATCTGATTTTTTTTTAATTCTTTATAAGTTCTAGACAGGAGTCCTTTGTCTGAGGGACAGTTCACTAAGATTTTTTTTCCCAGTTTGTGGGTTTTCTTTTCACTCTGCTGGAGATTTCTTTGGACATGCAGAAACTCTTTAATAAGATGTGATCCCAGTTACTGATTCTGGGAAGTATTTCCCATGCAGTTTGGTTCTTGTTCATGAATTCTGTACCAAACCCTATATCTTCAAGATTTTTACTTTGTCTTCCAACAGATTTTGTGGTTCTATTTTAATATTTAGATCTTTGATCCATTTAGATTTTAGTTTAATACATGGTGATAGGTATGGGTCTAATTTTAGTTTTCGGCATATGGAAAGGTAGTTTTTCGAGCACCATTTATTAAGGAGACTATCGTTCTTCCAGTGAACATGCTTGGCCCCTTTATCAAAGATAAGGTGGCTGAGTGTGTTCCTAGTTGTATCTTCTAGTCTATTCCATTGACCTTCAGGTCTGTTTTTATTCCAATACCATGTTGATTTTATTACAGTAGCTTTGTAGTATAACTTCAGGTCAGGGATTGTGATGCCTCCTGCCTTGGCTTTGCTGCTTAGAATTGCCTTTGCTCAAAGGCAGTCTGCCTGCCCTCCCAGTAGGGGCCTCTGGCCTGAGCTGGGAGGAGAACAAGCAGCCCCAGAGCTCCAACCATGGAGGGACTCAAGGTGCAGCACAGAAAGGCAATTTGCCTGCCCTCTCCATAAGCCGCCCATGCCTAAGCTGGGAGGAGAACCAGCAGCTCCAGAGATCTGACCATGAAGAGACTCAGGGTGAAGCACAGAAAGGCAGTCTGTCCATCCTCCCAGTAGGGGACTCTGGCCTGAGCTGGGAGGAGAATGAACAGCCCCAGAGCTCCCATCATGGAGAGACTCAAGGCTCAGCACAGAAAGGCAATTTGCCCGTCCTATCGGTAAGCACTCATGGCACGAGGCAGGAGAAGAATCACTCGCCAGCTCCCAGGAGCCTACTGGTGAGCAGGCTAAGAATTACCGCCCCCCTCATTAGCAAGTGAGCCAGAGAGATCTAGACATCTCTTGAGAGGTTGACCATATGCAATGTAGTAAATAGGGGGGATTTCCTTCTGTCACCTCTTTGAAGGCAAATTTTGTTATCACTGTTTTGCTTTGTTCTGATTAATGATATTGCTCTAAGCCAGGTATTTAGCTCAATAACTTAAGCGCCTGCCTTGCAAGCGCGTGGTTGAGTTCGATCCCCAGTACAAAAAAAAAGACTAGTACCCTTCAATAGGATATTGCTCTATTCAATGTTCTGTTTTGATAAGTTCTAGAATGTTCTGTATTTCCTTTGATTTGGCTATACCTTATTGAAAGAACAACTGTTGTGAAGATAATGGGATATACTATTGTACCTATTACTGTTATGCCAGTAACCTGTTGAGGGTTTCTGTACCAATTTCACTGCACTCTCTCAGTTGGCTTTGTTCCTTTCTGTTCTGTTGTATTTTACTAATAATAAAAAATTAAAATAAAAAATAAAAAGTGAATAACAAAACAGACCACTAAGGTATTGTGCAAGCTGAAACATGATATAACTAAACAGATAATGGACTTGAAAAGCAAAAGGAGGAAAAGAAAGCAGTCTAAAGGATATAACTGCATGTATGTTTAAGTGTGTAGGATTGATGACCATGTTGCTGGGTTTTTGTTGGATCATTGAATGGAACTGTTTGCAGCCTCACTGTTTGAATGTCCACCTTGTATGCTTTAATTTTGTAACTTGAACAACTATATCTAGAAGACAATATGTAACTTATCAACTAGTGGTTTCTTACTGTTTATTTTTTTCTTTTCCTTTGAAATTCTGTTTTTTTTCTGTTTTGCTTTTTTTTTTCTCTTTAAATAAAAAAAAAAAAAGAATTGCCTTTGCTATTCTAGGTCTCTTCTGGTTCCAGATGAATTTTAGGAGTGATTTCTCTAGGTCTATGAGGTATATTAGTGGTATTTTCATTGGGATTGCATTGAATCCGTATAATAATTTTGGGAGAATGGCCATTGTCACAGTATTTATTCTTCCTATCCATGAACAAGGCATGTATTTCCATTTACTGAGGTCCTCTTCAATTTCTTTTTTTAGGGTATTATAATTTTCCCTGTACAACTCTTTTACATCTTTCATTAGATTAAGTCCTAAGTATTTCATTTTTTTGGATGCTAGTATGAAGAATGTGGCTTCTCTTATTTCTCTCTCAGTGATTTTGTTGTTAGTGTATAAGTATGCTATTGATTTTTGAATATTGACTTTGTATCCAGCTACATTGCTGAATTTATTTATTATATCTAGCAGTCTTTCAACGGAGGTTTGGGGGTGTTCTATGTAGAGTATCGTGTCATCTGCAAATAATGATAATTTAATTTCTTTTCCTATCTTTACTCCTTTTATTTCTCTCTCGTCTAACTGCTCTGGCTAGTATTTCCAATAATATGTTGAATAGGAGCAGTGATAAGGGACATCCTTGTCTTGTGCCTGATTTCAAGATAAAGGCTTTCAGTTTTTGGCCATTTAATATGACACTGGCTGTTGATTTGTCATAGATGGGCTTTATCATATTGAGGTAAAGACCATCTATTCCAATTCTCTGTAAGGTTCTTATCATGAATGGGTGTTGGATCTTATCAAAAGCTTTTTCTGCATCTATTGAAATGATCATGTGATTCTTTCTTTTGGCTCTATTGATATGGTGGATTACATTTACTGATTTACATATGTTGTACCATCCCTGCATGCCTGGGATGAATCCCACTTGGTCATGGTGTATAATCTTCTTTATGATTTGCTGCATCCTGTTTGCCAATATTTTATTGAGAATTTTTGCATCTATGTTCATTAGGGAGATTGGCCTGTAGTTCTCTGTTTTAGTTGGGTCTTTCTCAGGTTTTGGTACTAGAGTGATATTTGCTTCCAGGAATGACTTAGGGAGAATTGCTTCCCTTTCAATTTCATTGAACAGTTTGAAGAATGTCAGCATTAAGTCTTCTTTGTATTTCTTATAGAATTCCGCAGTGAATCCATCTGGGCCTGGGCTCTTCTTTGTTGGTAGGGACTTGGTTACATTTTCAATTTCATTAATAGAAATTGGGTTATTCAGCAGTTTTACATCTTCTTGATCCAGCTGTGGTGGTTCATATGTTTCTAGGAATCTGTCCATTTCTTCTGTGTTATTGAACCTATGAGAGTAGAGGTTTTTGAAATAATTGTTGATGATCTTCTGTATTTCCACAAGGTCGGTAGTGATTTCACCTTTTTCATTCTGTATGGCATGAATTTGAGTCTTTTCTTTCCTTTTTAAATTAGGTTGGCTAGGGGCTTATCAATTTTATTTATTCTTTCAAAAAACCAACTCTTTGATTCATTGATTTTTTTTGTATTGCTTTCTTAATCTCTATTGCATTAATTTCTGCTCTGATCTTTATAATGTCCTCTCTTCTTTTGGCTTTGGGCTTGGCTTGCTCTTCTTTTTCTAGATGTTTGAGGTGTAATATCAGGTTGCTTATTTGTGTTCATTCTGTTTCGCTAATGTGGGAACTCATGAAATAAATTTTCCTCTGATGACCCCTTTTATTGCATTCCACAGGTTCTGGCAAGTTGTATTTGTATTTTGGTTTGCTAGATATTGTTTAATTTCTTCTTTAATTTCCTCTGTGACGCACTGATTGCTCAAGAGTTTATTATTCAATTTCCACGTGTTTGTGGGCTTTTTGTAGTTAGTTTTATCATTAATTTCTAGTTTCACAGCACTATGATCCAATAACATGCATCTGATAATTTCAACTCTTTTGCATTTACTTAAATATGTTCTGTGGGTTAGTATATGGTCTGTTTTAGAGAATGTCCCATGTACTGCTGAGAAGAATGTATATTCTGATGTTGTTGGATGGAACACTCAGTATACGTCTATCAGATCCATTTGTTCACAGGTGTGGTTCAGTTCTGTTATTTCTTTGCTGATTTTCTGTCTAGTTGATCTATCCCTTTGTGTCAATGGTGTGTTAAGGTCTCCTGTTATAATTTGTGTTATTGCCTATTTGATTTTTCATTTCTGTTAATACTTGGTTTGTGTAGCTGGATGCTCTGGAATTTGGTGTATATATATTTAAGATTGTTATCTCTCCCTGTTACAGTTTTCCCCTAACTAGTAAGTAGTGACCTTCTTTATCTCTTTGGACCATTCTTGGTTTGAAGTTCACATGGTCTGCAAACAGAATAGCTAGCCCCATTTATTTTTGAGTTCCTGTTGCGTAGAGTATTGTTTTCCATCCTTTGGCTTTCAGTCTGAGTTTCCTTTTGGGTTAGATGGGTTTCTTGTAGACAGCATATGGTTGGACGTTGTTTCTTGATCCATTCTGCCAGTCTGTTTCTTTTAATTTGTGACTTGAGGCCATTTACATTAATGGTTATAACTGTCATATGTTGGTTTATTGTTGACATGTTGTCTTTCTGATGTTGTATCTTAACTTTCCATTCTGTTTAATTGTCTGACTTGTTTAGTGGTTTTTTCCTATGTTTATCTAGAATGTCTTTCAGTATTCTTTGTAGGGTTGGTTTGGCGATCATGAAGTTTTTTAGCTGTTCTTTGTCATGGAAGTATCTTATTTCTCCATCCATTTTGAAGGACAGTTTTGCAGGGTACATCAGTCTGGGTTGGAAGTCGTTTTCCTTTAGGATCTGAAACACTTCACTCCATGCTCTTCTTGACTTCATTGTTTGTGTTGAGAAGTCTGCTGTGATTCCGATAGGTTTTCCTTTATAGGTGATCTGTCTTTTCTCTCTAACAGCTTTTAATATTCTGTTATGTTGGATTTCTAGGGTGGTGATTATTATATGTCTGGGTGTAGTTTTGTTTTGGTTATGGCTATTTGGAGTTCTATATGCTTCACTAATCTGTATGTCAGTTTCCATACTCATGTTTGGGAAGTTTTCAGGTATTACTTCTGTAAATAGCCTCTTGATATCATTTGTGTTGTCCCCTTCTTTTTCATTTATCCCTATTAATCTTATATTTTTCTTTGCATCATCTTGCAGCTGTTGAATTGTTATTTCCTGATTTCTTGTTGTTGTTAGATCTTTTCTTTCCTGTTCACTAGCTGCAATCTTATCTTCAAGGTCTGAGATTCTATTTTCATTTTCGCTGAGGTGGTTTTTGCAACTTTCAGTAGAATTTTCCATTTCCTGTATGTCTCTTTGAATCTGCTTAATGTATTCTGTTTCTTAAACTGTTCATTCAGGAATTTTATCATTTTGCTCTGTTCCTCTAATTTTTTAGCTGTGTCTTCATTGGATGCCTTCAATATTTCACTAGTTTTATCATTTCTTCTTTTATCTGGGAGATTATTTCTGATTTGAGTTCCCTCATAGCTTCTTGTACTTGCTTCTTTATTTCAGTTGATATCATTTCAGGCATTTCAGGTGTATGGCTAGTATTTTCTTCTATGTACATGACTCCTAGGTTTTCTTGGGATGGGCTGGAGGTTTGAGATTGCATTTTGGTCTTTCATGTTATCATTTTCCTATATTTCCATGTTTCCAGCGATGTTCCACAGCTTTCCCTGGATGTGTTGGAAATCACCTCCTGTGCCCTCCACTACTGGGACTCATGGGGCTTTGGCTCCCCTTGCAAGGTGGGCCTGGTTCCCCTGGTTGAAAGAAGGTCACTGGGCGTGGTCTACTCAAGTCTGCAAAACCTCTGGGGTGCAGTCCAGTGTCCTAGGGGGCTGGGCGGGCACCCACCCACAGGGATCAACGGCCCCAAACTTCCCAGGCCTGTGCTGGCAAGCTGCAACTCACTTAGTGGTGGCTCCGCGGGCCTGGCTCCTCTTTTGGCGGGCCTGGTTCCCTTTTCAGCAGGCCTGGCTCCCCTGGTTGAATGAAGGTCGCTGGGCGTGGTTCACTCAAGCCCTGTACCACATTTATATATCACTCATCTCTTGTTGGGCTTCCAGGATGTTTCCATAATTTAACTATTGTGAACTGCACTGGTCTAAATATTGGTGTGCACATATCACGAGTACGATGTCTTTAGCTCTTTCAGGAAGATACCCAGGAGGAGTATAGGTGGGTCAAATGGAATTTCTAGTTCTAGTTTTTGAGAAATTTTCGTACTAACTTCCATAGTGGTTGTACTAGTTTACTTTCCCACCAACAGTGTAGAGCCCCCCTCCCAAGTATTTGTGTGTGTGTGTGTGTGTATGTCCTTGAGAATAGTCATTGTTTCTGGAGTAAGATGGACTCTGAGTTATTTTCATCTGCATTTTGTTAATAACCAAGGATGTTGAACACTTTTTCATGTACTTTTTGGCCCATTGTACTACTTTTTTTTTTTTTTTTTGTACCGGGGATCAAACTCTCAACCTCTTGCTTGCCGGGCAGGCACTTAAGCCACTAAGCTAAACCCCCAGCCCTGTACTACTTTTCTTGAAGTATTTTTCATTTCATTTGCCTATTTTTTTAATTGGGTCATTTGTGCTTCAGGATCTGATTTTTATTGAGTTCTTTATGTATTCTAGATATTAGTTCTGTATCAGAAGACATTTTTTTTAAACCTTTTGTGGATTATCTCTTCACATTGTTTCCTTTTGTGTAGCAGTTCAATACTATTCGTTGTTTTTTAGTATTATTTGTGTGATTGGAGTTCTGTTCAAGAAGTCTTGCCTAGGCCTGTATCTTAAAAGTGCCTTCTCTTTTTTAGCAGATTCAACGTCTTATTTTTTTTTTTTTAAACTAGGTTTTTGATCCATTTTGTTTTGACTTTAGTACATGGTGAAAGCTATAGGTCTAGATTCAGTCTTCTGCACATGAAAAATCAGTTTTCCCAGGAACATCTTTTAAGGAAACTACCTTTTCTCTAGCATTTGTGTTTAGCCTCTTTGTCAAAGATCACGTGGCATGGCTAAAGGCAGATAGGGCTGTTTCTTTGTCCTCTGTTGCATGGATCCGTACATCTATTTTTTTGTGCTAATAGTGTTTTTATTGCCATAGCTATTGCTGTATTGCTATTGCAATAGCTTTGTAGTATAACTGGAAATCCAGGACGATAATGCTTTGCTTGTTTTGCTTAGAATTGCTTTGGCTGTTCTGTGTCTCTTCCGATTCCATGTAAATTTTAAGAATTTTTAAGTTCTGTGAAGAGTGCCATTATTATTTTAATTGAAATAGATGAAATTTATACATTTTTGATATTATGGCCATTTTGATAATATTGATTCTGCCTGTTGAGGATGGGATGTTCCATTTTCTAATGTCCTCTTGAATCTCTCATCAGAGTAGTATAATTTTTGTTATAGAGGTCTTTCCTCTCTAGCGTCCTTTTTAGGTTGATTTTCTAGATTTTTGTTTCTTGAAACTACTGTGAATAGGATTTTTTTTCCTGATTTCTTTCTTGGTGAATTCATTATTGGTGTACAGGAATGTACTAATTTTTGTGTGTTGATTTTTATGTCCTGCCACTTTGCTAATATTATTAGCTCTACGAGTCTCCTGGAGTTTTTTTGGGTAATGGCTCATATCATCTGCAAATAAAGACAATTTGACTTCTTCCTTTCTTAGTTACATCTCTTTTCTTTCTCCTGAATTACTCTGGCTGAAGTTTGTGTACTGTATTGAACAGGAGTAGGAAAAATGGACATCCTTGTCTTGCTTCTATTTTACAAGGAAAGTTTGTAGTTTGCTCACATTTAGTATGATGTTGGCTATGGGTTTGCATAAATGGCTTTTGTCAGTTTGAGGTAAGAGCCTCCATTTTTTTCAGTTTTTTGTTATAAAGGGTTGTTGGATTTTATCAAAGACTTTTCTGATCTACTATGATGATCATGTGATGTTTTGAAATTCTTAATTCTATGTATATGATATATTAATTTATGTTGTCCCATCCTTGCATTGCTGGGATGAAGCTGACTTACACTCTGACATTATCTTGTTGATGATTTTTGTATCTGTGTTCATCAAGGACATTGGCTTGTAGGGTTTTTTTTGTTTTTGTTTGGTATCAGGATAATGCTGCCTTCAGAGAATGACTTTGGCAATGCTCCTTCCCTTTCAGTTTTACGGAAGAGTTCTTGGAGTATTAGGTCTCTGAAGTTCCAATAAAATTCAGTGGTAAACCCATCAGATTCTGGGCTTTGCTGAGTAGAGTTACTGTGAGGCCATGTATATTATGACTAGTTTTTCTGTTGTATTCTTCCTGGTGTGACCTTGTTTTCTTGGAATAAATGCTATGATAGTAATCATGTTTTCCTTCATTTTAGCTGTGTATAAAAGTAAGCATTTAGCAGCATAGCAGAGTAGTTCAGAGTATGGGCTCTGCAGCTAGACTTCCTGGTTTGAAGTCCCAGATGGTGGCACTCTTTGGACAAGTTGCTTGTTGTATCAGCACTTGTTATGTATGACTTGTGCATAGTTCCTGCAGGGTAGAGTGTAGATTGAATGAGTTGTATATAAAGTGCTTGGGCCAGTGCCTGGTACATAGTGAACTTGCCATTGAGAGCCACTTTTTTTGTTTGTTTGTTTGCTTTACTTGTTTCTTGTTACTGTGGGAAGCATTCACAACAGTTCTCAGTGCTTAGAAAGATGATAAAATATGTTCACCATGATTGTGATTGTTTTGTTGTTTAGTAGCTGGTTTACTACTGGGTAATTAAGAAATTTTCCTTTTTCTCCTAGAATGTTATAGTGACTTTTTAAATGAAGACTTTGATGTAAAGACTTACACTTCTCAATCTATTCATCAAGCTGTAATTGCTGAACAACTAGCAAAACTTGCCCAAGGAATCAGTCAGTTGGATAAAGAACTACATCTGCAGGTAATTCTAATCTTCTGGATCATGCAAATTTTCAGCCTAAAGAGATAATTTAGCCTTTTTGTAATCTTAATGTTAAATCTAATTGTGTATTTACATGAATAAATGCATGACTTACCAATGTGACTTATTCTCTGAACTACATTTTTGCAGGTTTTTGTAAACCACGTTTTGTTAGTCAAATATATTTATTTCTCTAAAATCTTTTATTCGTTCTTAGTGCTTACTACTGAAATTGGTGTGCAGTGAATATAGAGTGCAAGGAAGAAGATCTTAGATAAAGATAATAGAAAATGGAATTTTAGAAGTAGAACAGTGTGAATAAGACAGTTATACTTGGTAGGTTATACTTTGTTAGCACAAAGTGTAACATTTGCTGAAATAATAGAAACTGGGGGACAGTGAGTCCATGCTCTGCACCCCTCCATTCCATCTCAGAGGGTGGCCTGCTGGAGGATAGTGAGTTCGTGCTCTGTGTCTCTGCATTCCATCTTGAAGAGTGGTGGAGGGCTGTCCAGTGAGAAGACAGTGAGTCTGTACTCTGTGTCTCTCCATTCCATCCTGGAGGGTGGACTGGTTTGAAGTCAGTGAGTTTGTGATCTGGACCTCACCCATTGCATCCTGGAGGGTGGGTTGGCTGTAAGAATGTAAGACTGAAAACCCAGGACAACAGCCTGGTTCACAGATGCACACACTTCTGATGGGTGAAGTAATCAGTGAGGCCAGTAACATGGAAGCATCTGAAGCAGCAGTGAGGAGCTAGCAGTTGGTCTCTGAGAACTCTACTGATGAGACCAGCCCCAGCCCTCACATCCAGAGGCCAAGATCAGGTCCATCCCCAATACATTTCTAGGATGCAACATGGACATTAGCACAGAACTGTAAATAGCAGCAGAAGAAACTGAACATAGATACCTCTACGAGCCTGCCTGTAGCCATCAGGAACCAGTGGCCAGTTCCACTAGGGAGAACCAGCCAGCCATGCTACCGTGCACCTGCCACCATTGGGGGAACCTCAGAGTAGCTGTGTGTGTCTGGAGAAGCCAGCCTTGCACCTCAGTGCTGCCCTGGGAACCTGGATAGGAGAAACCCTTGTGCCTGACCCATTGCCCTACGCTGTGGATGGATAGCCAACATGGGAAGTGCCTGGGATGCAACAACCTGCTTGTCTAGAAGAACCCAGGAAAATGTCAAGACAAAGAAACAGAAGGCAGTCTGTGGCCTCCAACCCATGCAGAGCAAGTCCAGGGGATATAAATAAGAGATTGGAAGTTGCACACCTGAAATTTGTGAAGTGATGGCAACTGAAGTAAAGAAACAACTTCATGAGACTATAAAAGAAATTGGATCAGAAATACTAGCTCATGTGAAAAGAAAAAAACATAATAAAAGAATTGCTGAGCATATCTAAAGAATACATGGATAAAAAATAGAGGAGCATAGGAAAATGAGGGAAACTATGAGAATGAACAATATGAGAGAAACAATGCATAAAACAGATTCAAAGAGATATCCAGGAAATTAAGAACTCTGTTGAAAGCTGGCAAAACCAATTGAAAGAAACTGAAGAACTTTCAGACATTGAAGACAGGTTTTCAGCTAAGACTATGAAAGGGGAGATCTCTTAAAAATAACAAGGAACCAAGAAATAACAATTCAATGTTTGCAAGATGATGCAAAGAAAAATAATTCAAGAGTGATAGGTGTCAGTGAAAAAACAGGGATCAACAAATAAAATAAAAAGGCTATTTACAGAAAACTTCACAAGCATGGGAAAAAGACCTGACATGAAGTTAAGTGAGGCATATAGAACTCCAGCTAGCTATAAACAAAATAAGTCTACACCCAGACATATAATAATCAAGATCCCAGAAATTCAGCATAAAAACAGGATATTAAAAGCTGTTAGAAAATAGAAACAGATCACCTATAAAGGAAAACCCATCAGAATCACAACAGACTTGTTAACACAAATCATCAAATCAAGAAGAGCTTGGAGTGACTTATTTCAAGTCCTAAAAGGAAACAACTTCCAGCTCAGATTGTTGTACCCTGCAAAACTTTCAAAATTAATAGAGAAACAAGATACTTCCCAACTGAAGGAATTCATGACCACCAAACCAACTCTACAAAGAATACTAAAGGGCATTCAGAGAGAGACAAACATAACCACAATTCCAGGAATAGCAGCAGAGGGGGATTGCTAAGCAGGGCAAGCAGTTGAATGGAGGAGAGAAGTAGGGAGCCAGTGGCAGAAAAATAGCAAGGCAGAGATGAGCTGGTACATGTTGACCATAACCATTAATGTAGATGACCTCAATTTACCAATAAAACAAAACAGAGGCAGAGTGGACTAGGAGACAGGATCTAGCAATGTGCTTTATACAAGAAACACATTTAACTCAAAAGGAAATTCATAGACAAAGTCAAAGGAGAGAGAACAATGCTCCATGTGACAGGGAATAAGGAAAAGGCAAGAGTAGCTTTCCCATCAACTGCAGAATGGATAAGAAAGATACAGCATTTTTATACAGTTGAACAGCTACTCAGCTATAAAAATAACCTCAAGGTTCTTGCAGGTGAATAGATACAACTTAAGATCATGCTCATGGGTGAAATGGTTCAGAGTCACATAGCTGAACATTGTGTTGTCTCCCTAGTATAAGAGACTGAGTGAGTGAGTGGGATCCAAAATGTACAGCAGATATTGTGAAAATGAAGAAGGGGAGGCATCTGAACAGGGAAGGCAGTAGCCATTGTTAATGTCCTATTATCTTGTTTTGAAGCCATGCATCATTTTCGTTGTTCTGTTGTGTTTGTTTTTATTCCGTTTGATTTTATTATATCAGATAGTGTGGGCAGCAATTTCAAAGATAACAAAATATATTATGGTAAGTATTGTTGATTTCCTACTATCTTATTTTGAACCCTTACATTGCTTTCATTGTTTTGTATTGGTTAGTTTTATTCTGTTTTGTTTTGTTTGATTTTTATTTATTATGATGGTATAGGCAACTACTTTGAAGATAACAAGAGGCATTATGGTAGTTGTTGGTTTCCTATTGTCTTGTTTTGAAGTCTGTATCATGTTCTGTTTTGTTTTGTTTGGTCTTATTCTCTTCAAAATTAAAAAAAAGTTGATAAATGGGATGGATTGAACAAATAATCTTAGCCATAATGTTTATTGACTTTCATATCACTTAATGTCTTTTTGCTTTTATTTATATGGACTGGAATGACTTAAGAGGAGATTGCAGTACAGAATCTTGATGCTTCCTATTCTACATTTCTATAATTTTTATTTCTGGTTGGTTTCATGATATACTTTGTTATGAATTTTGTCTGAGTAGTAAATAGTTTGATGAATAACAAATGCACTAATAAATACTTACCTGGAAACCTAGATTTGGTATATTGTGAATTTTGTGTCTTATTATTTTTTTTCAATCAATTAAAACTGCAGTTTACAAGGATTGGGATGATTTCTAACATCATTTTAACTTAAAAATTCTAATTAAACATTAGAGTTCATTATTTTATTGACACATATTTAGAAGGCGTTTTAGTTGCCAGGCTTTATAAAGATAATAGAACGTGTTAATGGACTCAGATCAGTGACAGACAAAGACAGAAATAATGTATGTTTTAAATACAGAAATGCAAGGTGTCTGTGGGAGCAGGAGAGAATTCTGCTGGGTATTCTTGGGGTGGCTTTTTGCAAGAACCACTTGAAATTATTTCTGTTCTTTTGTACTTACTATTTTCCTTATTCTTTGCATGTAGTCCCTTCTCTGCAGGTATCAATAACAATGTAAAGTTTTTTTTACTATCTCCTAGATGGGGGCAGTTTACATTTACAGTAGTGTAGAATGCAAAGTAGAGAAAGTCTCAAGACTTGTGTGAGAAGTGAGTGAACTTGCTATAATTTTCTATGGAAGCAAAATTAGGATAATGTTACCTAATAAGATACAATAAAAGTAATTAAAATAGAGTAAAAGTGCAAAAGATTTACTGAGAGTTTAGCATAGGAAATAGAAACCGTTTTAAGTATTTAAAACAAAGATATTTAGTACAGAGAACTGCATGCTTGTGAAATTGTTGGGGACACAGTCAAGGGATTGAGTTGAAGTACCACTTATGATGGATGGATGCCTATGAGCTTGTGCAGTCACCTCCGGTGCCATTGCTGAAGCTCAGCTTCTAGATTCCTGGAGAGTGGACACTGGAATGGTGAATATTGCTCTTTCAACTGTCCCTAAAGCCTCATGACTTCAAATCTTGCTTAGTAGCCAGAACAGAAACAGGAAAACAGCCTTCATCTTTCTTTTTCTTACAAAGTCTATGACTGTATATTTTAAGTCTTTTCAACCTTTCCAGGGGCTTTTAATTCTTAACCTTTTTTATTTTGTTAAAACCATTCATATTGCCCTAATTTTGGTCAAAATGTCACTCTTTTACAGGGAGGAGGATTTGTTGTGACACTAGGTAACTGAAAGCAGGGAGATGTTCAGAGATAGAGGGGTACTGAGTGCTTTATCTTTCCAGATTAGGATGTGGCCTTGGTGCTAATGAATTAAGTTCAAGAATCAAGAGAACCTAAGCATTTCTTAAAGGAAAAGCAAATAACAGCATGTCAAGATTTGGCTGATTTTTCCATTTCTGACAGGCTTCCCCTTACTTATCTCATTAGGAAAGCAAGAGGCTTGCTATGATCTGAAAGTTTGTTCCCCTCAAATGCATATCCTGAAATTTAATCCTCAATGTGATAGTATTAAGAGGTAGAGCCAGGTGGGGTGATACTAGCTTACAATCTAGCATTCTGGAAGGCTGAGGCAGGAGGACTGTAAATTCAAGCCCAGCCCCGGCAACTTAGTCACCTAGTGAGATCCCATCTCAAAAATAACAAAAGGGCTAGAGATGTACCTCAGGGCAAAGGCCCTAAATTTGTTCCCCAGTACTGGGGATAAAAACAGGTGGAGTCTTTGACATGTGATTAGTACCTTTGTTAGAGTTCCAAGGGAGTTTGTTCATCTTCCCACTGTGTGAGAATACATAGAAGGCACCATTTATGGTGAAAATTTATGCTCACCAGACACTGAATTGGCTGGCACCTTAATGTTATACTTCTCTTTCCAGACTTTTGGGTAATAAATCTCTGTTTATAAATTACCTGGTCCATAGGGTTTTGTTTTGGTAGCCCAAATTGGGCTAAAATAAGGCTATGTGTTGAACTATAAATGTGTATGTATTCCTGTTAATTACTCATCTCAAGCATACCTTTTGTTTTCCTTTTGTATTACTACATGTCTCCTTGATACACCAAGTGAGACCTTCAATTCTACTCCATGGGTACAAAAAAAAGTGCCTAGTAGTGAATCAGTAAATGCTGATTATTCATTCTTGATTTTCAGGTTGTTGCAAGACATGAAGATTTACTTGCTCAAGCAACGGGGATTGAGTCTTTGGAAGGTATACTTTTTTTTAACAATTACAGATTAAATAGAGCTATATCAGAGATTGGCAAGCTTTTTCTGTTGGGCATGAGATAGTGAATGTTTTTAGATTTTGCAGGTGTGTTGGTTACTTTTCTCTTGTTGCTGGGACAGAATACCTGACGTCCAAAATTAAGGAAGGAAGGGTTTATTTAGCTCATAGTTTGTGGAGGTTTCTGTCCCTAATCAGCTGGCTTCAAGGCAGGGTGGCATGGCACAGAGGTAATAGTTCAAGGCAACAGAAGACAGCAAAAGCAACAAGAGCAAAAGGTCTAGTGAGATTCTTTTTCTCCCTTGCATTGTATACAGGGTACCTCCTCCCCTCTAGGTCCAGTGTAGCACTCAGCATCTCTCTGCACTGCTTTTGCACAGGATGGGGATGTTTACAAAGTGAGGTCCCTGGCCCCCTACTGAGTGGCTTAGTTTACACTTCTCAAGGTGACAGTGTATCAACCATTACAATAGGTCATTCAGTCTGTTGTAACCACTAAACTCTACCCATAGTGGGCTGAAAGCAGCCAGCCAAATAACGTAAACGAGTATGTGTGGCTGTGTTCCAGTAAAATTTTAATAAAACTTTGCTGACTCCTGGGCTTAACTATCTGGATTTTAATTCTTACTACTTACTGGATATATAGGGGAAGTTATTTAACCTTTTCTTTATATAAAAAAGTATTAATATATATCAGTGTGGAATTCTGAGGATTAAATGAGTTAGCAAAATGCTTAATGCCTGTACATAGTTCATCTATAAGTGTTAATTAAAATAAAAAAATGTCATTACTGCATAGTTGGGGAAATAGGCTTAAATTCTTTTTTTTTTCATGGAGTCTTTCTTTGCAACTCTCTTTAATGAAAGTATAGTAAATAATAATACATTGAATTTTTACTTGTTAATTCCTCTTATTTTTGTTTGACTAAATCTTATCTGAGTTTTTCATTCTTTTGATTAAACCACAGGTCATAAATATGAAATGTTACTATTGTGTTATTACTATTATTAATCATTGTACATCATGAGAAAAGCTAATTGATTTTTCCCTGTGTTGATCAGATTGGAATTTAAAAAGGGTGGATATTATTTTTGTTATACAATATTCTTTAATGATTCTCTTGGTATTTCTCATCCACTCAAAGGTATTAATTTATTCTCAGCATGTACAGTGTTTCCAAGACATACTGGTGTAGAACTTACATGTTGGGAAATGTCAGCTTGACTGTTACTTGAAAATCTAGAATAGGCATTAGACTATGTTGTTGGGTAAATTAAGATGCTCAAAGTGCTGATTAACCTAGTATGGGAAGTTTTAGTTCTAGTAAAGGCTTGTTTTTTCCAGAGTGGTTTACAAGGATGGCAGAATTTAAGCCATGCTGTTAGAACTGGGAGTGTGCTCAGTGTGGTAGCATGTGTGAGGCCTTGGGTTAGATCCTCGTATCCTTAAACTATAAATATGTGTAGATTGAGTTAGAAAGACTGTCTGATAGATTGAATGTGTAGAATTCTGAAGGCTTGGTTCTTTGAATTCCTATGATAAACTAAGCATGTTATTCAGATTATTTGAATGTAGAAAGCCTAGGTTTAAGTTTGTATTCATTTTAACATAGTATGTATTTCTCAGTACTTATTAGAATGTTATTTTGAATTGTTGGAAAGTGTGCTACATATTAGACAATTTGAATCTGAATCCTAATTTCTCCACTTGCTTGGAAACCCTTTAACAGTGTGGGTTGTAATGGTAAGAGAATGTAAGGAAATGATGTTAACAAGGACAAGAAGGATAGTTCAGTGTTAGAGGTTTAAGGTGAGTGAACCATAAAAGCAACAGAAAAACAAATTCTTTAGTCTATGGAGGATTCCATTGGACCGAGTATATTAACACATACTTGTAGTTTATAGGAATGTTTATTTATTCTGATGTTACTTCTTTTAATATGTGACAGCATATATTTATTTACATTTACTTGGATTACTATGCTTTCAAAACTAAAACTGCCCATCGTACATATAAAGAAGCTGACTTTTAAAGGGTAAAGATCAAAATAAAATGCAGTAATAGAAAGCCTAAATAATAAAATTTAAAGTCTACTTTTCTGTGGCTCCCTAGCTACCGTCACTGTAGCTCAGTGGTACAGTGCTTGTCTAGCATGCACAAGGCCCTGAGTTCAATCCCCAATATCAATCAAACAAAACAATCCAAACAAACAAACTCAAAACACTACTTTCCTGAAAATATTTTTGTAAGAATTTCTTCCTCATGTTGTAAATGTAGTGTAAAGGCACCATTGTGCTTGCAGTCTGTGTCTATTGTTTATATATCACATAATTCATCCAAAAATGTTTTGATTATCTGGGAATGATTCTGAGTTAGGTTTTGTTTATACAGTAGTGAACGAAAGACAGTTCCTTTAATCTCAAGAATGTATAGTCTAGTAGGTAAGTAAAAGATTACATAAATATACAAATGATTACTTAGTTACATATTTAGTGGTGAAGTAAAAATGTAGTTTGGTGTAGAAGAGAATGAGATTCTGAGTTGGGGGATCTTGTCCTTATCCATAGGAGCATGAGGGTTGGGCAGAGTATAGGCAGAGTTTACTATGTCCAGATCATGCAAGGCTTTATCAAATATACTGTGGACTGTAGTTTAATACAGTGAATAGTATGATACAATTTGAACTTTTGAAGATACTCAAGGCACTTTCTTTTTGTACTGGGGATCGAACTCACAACCTCACACTTGGCAGGCAGGCTCTTATGCTGCTGAGCTAAATCCCCAGCCAAGGCACTTTTTAAAAATAAACACAAAATTTACTATTTTAACGGTTTAAAAACATACAATTCAGTACTATTAAGTACATTTACAGTATTGTATAACCATCACCACTGTCTAGTTTCAGTTCAAGCTTTTCACCACTCCAAATCGAAGCCCTGTGTCCATGCAGTCCCTCTAAGGTCTCTTTTGTGGGGCAAGGATTGGAAGAGGAGGCTAGTTACAGGCTTTTCATACCAATACAAATAAAAGGTGTTGGTTGTTTGGTTTACAACAATAGCAGAAAAATTAAAGTTGCATTTGTATATTGTGACAATCTTGATTGTCAATTCTTTGTCTGGAAAGATTAGTAATCTTTTGGGTGTGGCTGGGTGGGTCGTGGAGGAATGACCTCCACCTTGGTGCCACGCCCTCCCCCCCACTCCCCATCCCCGCCCTGCTTCCTAGCCACCATAAAATGAGCACCTTTGTTCTACCATGCTGTTCTGCCATGATATTTCTTCCTTGCAGATGGCCAACCACGGGCTGAAACTGAGCCAAGTTAAACCTCTTCTTTAAGTTGAGAGTATTGGGTATTTTATTCCAGCGTTTTTTGGAAAAGCTGATCAATACATATATATTTTCTTCTTAAAAATATTTTTTTTCTAGTACGATTTTTTTACCCAGTGTGAGTCTTTATAGATTTATAAAACTAATGTATGTGGTTATGCTTTCCTAGGTGTTCTTCAGATGATGCAGACAAGAATTGGGGCTTTACAGGGAGCTGTTGATAGGTACTGTTGCTCATTTTATCAATATATGTAGTGGAAATGTTTCTATCCATCGATATTTTGAAAATCATTTTATTGTTACTCTTCCTTTTTTTCTCTTAGGATGAAAGCAAAAATTGTTGAGCCATATAATAAAATAGTAGCCCGTACTGCACAACTAGCAAGACTTCAGGTAGGTTCTCACTTTTATTTCTTTATATTTTATTATTCATGCTGTTTGTACAAGTGGGCAGATGTCAAGAGTATGAGTCCAGAAGAAATAAGGGAATGGGAAGAGAGCAATAGAAGAAAGTGGCAAAATAATAAAAAGCCTTACAATGAGGTATCCAGTTCAAAAACTATACATTAATACTATATGAACTATTTCAACTCATTGTATATAATTAGTTGGAACTTTGAGTACTATGTTGAATAGAAGTGGTGATAGTGGATATCCTTGTTCCTAATCTTAGAGAAAAAGCTTATAATTCTTCGCTATTGAGTATGGTGTTAATTGTGGGATTGTTATTTATTATGTTGAGCTATATTCCTTCTGCAGCTAATTTGTTGAGTTTTTAATCATAAGAGGATATGAATTTTGACTAATACCCTTTTCTGTGCTTATTGAGGTGGTGCAAGGATTTTGTCCTTCATCCCATTGATGTGGTGCATCATTTTGTGTATGTCAAACCATCTGTGCATTCCAGGGATAAATCCCACTTCATGATGGTAGGGATGCATTTTACTGTTGCAGGCCTAGTGTTAGGGTTAGAACAAAGTGCAGTCTTGCGTTTTTGTCTTTTCCCCACCAAAGGCTATCTTTCTCTCTTGCTGAAGTACCGGGCGTTGGGGAAAGAGTAATATGGGTAATGTGAATCTTAACCTTCTTCAATGTGTCTTATTTCTGTGCTATATCCGAATGCTGTAATGTGTTATTTGGTTTCCTTTGCACACGTGTAAAGTGTTTCTGTACATAGTTGTTCAGTTTGCTGTCTTGGCAAACTGGAGTGCTGGAAAGTCCTACTTTATCACCCTGATGAAATTCCTCTTCAACGTTGCACATTGGTTTTTAGAATTTCAAATTATAATATCTTACTTTTTTGAAAATAGTATGCTTTTTAACATTTATCCTTGTTTCTTGTTTAGTTGCCTCATTTTTCTTGTTGTAGTCTCTGCGTTATCTGAATGTTCTGCTGATAGCCTTCAGGATTGCTTCAAGTTTGGGGCCATTCTTGGACCTGGAGCAATCCTTCTGCCTCAGACTCCCAAATGCTGGTGTTACGCCATGCCCAGCCCAGCAACATTTTTATAAAAGCGCTCTCTCTGTCTCTCTGTCTGTCTGTCTCTGTCTCTGTCTCTCTCTCTCTCTCTCTCTTATTTCAGGTGTCTATAACTAACAGGATTTTTGCCTGTATGAACCATGGATAGGAACAGAAACCAGACAATTGACCCTTACTAGCCAGTTCTACCTGGAACAACCCATTGCCTTAGAAGTGCCAGTACTATGTTATCATCTGCTGAATAAACATCTAATTTCTTGTCTATCACACTCTCCCTCTCTCTCTCTCACACACACGTTTGGGACCATTATAATGCTGACTTGAATAGTTTTATACAAATATATTGGCTCCTATAAATCCCCTTTTTGTAAGATATATCCTAGAATTGGGATTTGTGAGTTATAGACTTTCTCCAACTTTATTTAGATAATGGCTAATTATTTTGTCAAATGGTTAAGCCACAAATACAAACAGTATATACAGATTTCCCTTTGGTTTGTATTCATGTCAGCAATGCTGTTAGACTTACTAATTTGTACCAGTTATGTTTTTGTTCTTTTGAGAATGAGGTAACCAAGGAGACTGAATACTTAATATTAAGTTCTTTATAACAAGGTTTCAAATATCCCCTTGGCTCTTGTCTGATTTTTTTGTTTAAATTTTATTATAGTCTCTTGATGGATGGATGTTAAATTTACCCCTTTTTTCTTTGTTATTGTTTGTGTCTTAAGAGAACTTTCCCTACCTTCAAGTTACAAAGGTATTTTACATTATTTTCCAAAAGCTGTATCATTTCATATGTTTAGATCTGTAATCTAACTGAAAATGGTTGTAAATTTACTGATTTTTTTTTCTAAAATATCTAGTTTGCATGTTTTGAAACTTTACTTAGTATGGTAGTTTTCTTATATTTTTGTACTAGTTTATTTTTGTGTTTTTAAATTTCTTCTTCAGTTATAAAATGTGTTTTCATTTACTTTTTGGACATGTAGAGTGTATTTATATAGATATATCAGTATTTCTTCTTTTAATATTTTTGGTTTTTTTTTTATTTGTTGAGCTTTCTTTTTGTTATGGGCTTTCTTTTTTTATTTTTTGTAATTTCCTGCTAATTTTTGGTTGGATATTGAAAGCGTGTGTTTTATGTTTAGGGATCCTGGGTTGTTTAAAGTTTGAAGTAGTGTTGAACTTTATTTTTACTTTTTAAAGTAGTGAAGATTGAACCCTGGGCCTTTGCGCTGAGTTGCATCCATAGCCCTCTCAATTTTGTATTTTGAGATAGTCTCTAAATTACCCAGGCTGGGCCTGAACTTGTGTTCCTCTTGCCTCAGCCTCCCAGAGTGCTGTGATTATAGGTGTGTGCTGCCACACAGGCTCAGAACTTTATTCTGTTAATTCACATATAAATTACTGAGAACCAGTTTACTTTTTTGAAGATGTGCTTTTAAAAAGTCTTTGTAAGTGCAGGTCTAGCATAGCCATTGGCATCAGGCTATTTGAGCCTCTTTTATTAGGTCTTTCTCTTGTAGCTGGTGGGATATAACTGAGGTTTGTGGATTTTTCCGTGTGTCTTATGTTTTTCTCCCCCATATGCACAGATTAGTATTCAGTCAGGAATTTGAAGTCACCCTACTTTATATCTCTTTAGCCTTCCTTCTTTCTACAGTGTTTTACTCAGCAATTTGCCTGCAGACTCCAGCTTTTTATGCTTTCCCGAAGTCTAATATCTTTTTCCATGAAACTGTCATGCTTTTTTGGCTTCCTCTTCCCTTTGCTGCAGACATAAAATTGTCTTGCAGTATAACCTGAGACAATTGTTAACCTTTTTTTCTTCAAAGGATCATAGCCCTGTGCTTTGTTATTCATGATGGTTCAATTATTCCTGTTGCATGAATAATATATTTCATATATTTTGTTCAATTTTCTAGTTGCTTAAGATGGAGGGTAATGTAAATCTGATCCTGTCATTCTATTACTGTTAGATGTTTCCTTCATTTTAAGAAATTGAATCCTAAGTCCCATACCATAAAATCACCACTTTCAAGTATACAGTTTAGTAGGATGTGGTGATGCACACTTGTAATCTTAGCTATGCAGGAGGCTAAAGCAGGAGAATTTCGAGTTCAAGGCCAGTCTGACCTATTCAGCAAGATTCTGTTTCTCAGTAAATAAAAATGGCTGGGGACATAGCTCAGTGATAGAGCTCTTGCCTAGTACAGCAGAGTCCTGGGTTCAATCCTCACTAACACCAAAAAATAAAAACTGGTGTACTGTTGAAGGATACTTTATCATATTCATGTTTACTGTATTGTGCCTTGCTCAAATAGTATGTAACTCTTCCTTACAATGTCAGAGCATTTTCATTGTTTAACAAACCTCAATCCCATTAGTAGTCACTCCTCATACCTGGCTCCCTTTCTCCTAGTTCCCAATTACTGTCTGCCATCACTCTTTATGGACTTGTATCTTCTGGGTATGTCATATAAATAAATCATACATTATATGGCATTTTGTTTCTGGCTTCTTTTACTTACAGTATTTTCAAAGTTCATCCATGTTGTGCCATGTATCAGTACTTCATTCTTTTTATGGCTAAGTATTTCATAGTGTGTGAAATATTGTATGGCCACATTTTTGTTTATCCATCATTTAATGGAAATTTGAATTTCTGTTGTTCATTATTATAAACAAGACTGCTATGGGAAAGGTTTTATGTGTGGTTTTTTTCTGGATGTATTTAAATCTTCTTTTAGTTTATATATTCACAAGAGCATATGGTGTATCATTTAAGTCTTTATGGTAAAATTTTGAGGAACCACCAGACTGTTTCCATAAGAACTACACTGTTTTCCATTCCCATCAGTCATGTATGGTGGTTCTAGTTTCTCTTTTTTTTTTTTTTTTGGTCTTTTTGAGACAGGATTCACTGAGCAGTTTAGGCTGACTGTGAAGTCACTTTGTAGCTAAGGCTGGCCTTGGATTTAGGGCAATCTTCCTGCCTCAGACTCCCAAGTGCTGGGATTACAGCTGTGTACCATCGTACTTGGCCTCAGTTTCTCTATTTCTTGCCACCATTTTGGTGCTGTTTTGTTCTTTTTTAAGGAACAGTTTTTAAATTTTTATTCATTTTTATTTTTATTTTTTTTTTTGGTACCAGGGATCAAACTCCCAACCATTGTACTTGCCAGGCAAGTACTTATGCTGCTGAATTAAATCCCTGGTCCCTTAAGAAACAGTTTTAATTCTTTTTTTTTTTTTTTTTTTTTGAGACTGGTTTTTGCTATGTAGTCTAGGCGGCTGGCCTTGAACTCAGGTGATCCTTCTGCCTCAGCCTCCCAAGTGCTGGGATTACAGGGGTGCACCACCAAACCCTGGCCCTTTTGTTCTTAATAGACCTAATCCTGTTGGATTTGAAGTAGTGTCTCATAGTCATTTTGTTTTGTGTTTCCCTAGTAACTGATACTGAGAATGTTTTGTTGTGTTTATTGACTCTATCTATCTATCTATCTATCTATCTATCTATCTATCTATCGTCTTTTCTTTTTGTGGTCCTAAAGTACTTTTTATTTTGAGATAGGGTGTCACTAAGTTGCCCAAGCTATCCTCAAACTTGTGATCCTTGGTATTAGTCAGGTTTCCTAACTAATATCTAAGGTAACAAATATCTAAGATAATCAGCTTATAAAGAAAAAAAAGTTGTTTTTTTTTTTTGCTCACAGATTTCATTGTATTCCATGAGCAATGGGTTTTGTTGCTTTGAGCTTGGGTTGGCACCACATATCATAGTGGGTGTGTGGGTTGGGTACTATTCATTTTATGGAGAGGAAGTGAAGGAACAAAAGAAAAAGGCCTGTGTCCCAGAATTGCCTTTGAGGTCAGTCCCCAAGGACATAACCCTCCTGCTGGGCTTCACCACTTAAATGTTTCCACCACCTTCAAGTGGCACCAAGCTGAGGACCAAGCCTTTAACTATGGCCTGTGGGAGGGAAATCTAGATTCAAACCACTGCATATTATTCTTCTGAGCTTCCTTGTGGAATTCTTGGTTGCTTTCTGCATGTAGAAGATATTACACCATTGTGTCCTAGCTACCACATTAGTTTTTGAGAAGCTGTCATTCTGACCATGGTCTTTTAAAGGTTATTGGCAGATTTTCTTTGATTTCTTTTAAGATTTTGAATCCCTTCAATTTCAGAAATAGTTTTGTTATCATTTCTCTTGTGATTCATTTCTCTTGTTCAGTGTGTGAATTGATCTCTAATTATTTCAAAGCCATGATTTCAGATATGTATATATTGTTTGTTCTCTTTGTCATATTTCTTTAGATTGATTAAACCCATGCTAAACTTTATTACTTTATCCTCTTTTAACTTTTAGTGTTTTTGTATATTCCTGTTGTTCTCTGGAGTTTTTTTCTTTTCCTGATTCAGTCTTTCATTTCATTAATTCTTCATTTACTTATATGTTATGAACACACAAGTCTGTTTATTATTTTGCTAAACTTTAGTCACTGTGTTTTATTTTTAGAAGTTTTTTTTCCCTAAAATGCTTTATTTATCCTTTGTTGTATTTGTTTCTTGACTTCATTTCTTTGAACATATGTTGATAAAGTTTTTTGTTTCCTGAGTTCAATATGTTGGTGATCTTTGAAAGTTTATTTTTGTAGAGTTTGCTAACTCTGTTGTAGTCTAGTTTTTTACTTTTTTTTATTTAAAGAAAAAAAATGAAACAGAAAGAGGGTACAAATAATATATAATTTCAAAAAAACCCAGTAAGAAATCACTAGTTGATAATTACATGTTTTCGTCTTAGAAGTAGTTCAAGTTACTAAAGTGTACAAAGTGGACGTTTAAACAGTGAGACTGCAATCAGTTCTGTTCATCTATCCAACAAAAACTTAGTAATATGGTCATCAATCTTACACACTTAAACATACATGCAGTTATATCCTTTAGAATATTTTCTTTTCCTCTTTTTTTTTTAACAATAACTATAATCAATTCTTGTAAACTATTTAGAAGTTCTACATATATAAGTCTCTACATGTATACCTAGCCTTTCTGTATTAGAGGGAAAAACAAATCAAAACAAGTCAACAATACAAATTCCTAGAGAAACATGAAATGAAAATGACATATAAAACCACAATACTAGGTGGTCTATGGTAGTTACTATGATGTCTCTTGTTATTTTCAATAAAATTGTCTATCATCAGGCATAGTATAGTTAAACTTAGCAGTAAATAGCACTAAACATTATAGATATTATAGGACTTCAAAGGCAGTTAATAATCAAACTAGAATGGGTGTGCTGTTGAATCTTACCATCTTCAGAGTAGTTGCCCCTACTCTGACTTGATACTATCAAGCATACCAGATTCAAATAAAATCAGTCAAGACAAAACAGTGATATAGCCAATCTTCTCTGCCTCATCTCTGCTATGCTGTTTTTCTGTCATTGTTGTTTACTTTTCTCCTTCATTCCACTGTCTGCCCCTTTCATTGAGGCCTTTCTGCCATTGTTCTTGGAATCCTGGTGATTTTCTCTCTAGAATGACCATTAGTATTCTTTGCAGGGTTGGATTGGTGGTCATGAACTCCCCCAGTTCCTCTTTGCTGTGGAAATATCTTGTGTCTCCATTAATTTTGAGAGACAGTTTTGCACAGTACATCAACCTGGGTTGGAGGTTATTTTCTTTTAGGGCTTGGAATATTTCACTCCAAACTCTTCTTGATTAGATAGTTTGCATTGAGAAGTCTGCTGTGATTTTGATGAGTTTTCCTTTATAGGTAATCTGTTTCTTTTCTCTGACAGCTTTTCATATTCTGTTCTTGTAATGGGTTTCTGGGATCCTGATTATTATACGTCTGGGTATTGATCTGTTTTGGTTGTAGCTGGCTGGAGTTCTGTATGTCTCATATATCTGAACATAACTTCTGTTTCCTATGCTTGGGAAGCTCTCCTTAATTATTTCTGTGAATAGCCTTTTTATTTCATTTGTATTTGTCCCTGCTTCTTCGTTCATGTTTTTTATTCTTAAGTTATAAATCCATTTGTCATCTTCTAGTCTTTGTATCATTACTTTCTGGTTCCTTGTTATTTTTAAGAGATCCTTCCTTTTGTGATCATACATTGCAAATCCATCTTCAAGTTTTTAAAGTCTGTCTTTAGTTTCTGTTAAGAAGTTTTGCCAGCTTTCAATGGAGTTTTTAATTTTGTGAAATTCTCTTTGGATCTGTTTCATGTATTCTAGATTTTGTTTATATTCTTCATCAAAGGCTTCTCTCCTTTCTCTGGGTTCCTCCATTGTTCCATTTGTGTCTTCTTGAGGAGTGCCCAGCATTTCTTTTATTAATCTTCTTATATCTTGCTTCACGTGAGTTAGAATTTCAGATTTAAATTCGATGATGAGGTCATGGAAGTATTTATTTCTGATGAGGCTGTGTCTGACATTGCATGTTTGCTGCCCTTGATCTCCTCTGTATTTACCTCTCCTAGACTTACTTTCCCTGGGTCGTGGTTGGAGGCTTTTTGTTGTTTCTTTTTCTTGTCACATTTCTGGTTTCTTTCAGACAGGTGAATGGTGAAGGTCTCAGGACCTTTTTGTATTGTTTACAGTTTTTCTGAAGCATACTGCCTAGGGGATTGCTGTTCTCTCCAATTTGCTGTTGATCTGTGAGTTGCACACAGGGGTGATGTGGGCCAGCCCCTCCCCTCTAAGACAGACAACCAGTGAGTACATTTGTGTGTGCCCTGCAGATGTCACAGGTTCAGGACAGCCTCATCCCTGGCTCTTGAGTCCCAACCAGGGGTATGGCCCATCCCAAGCAGATCCCACCAATCCTCTTTGTGCCAGGAGCCACCTATCGATGCAGCTTCAGTTGTCGATTCAAGCCTGTCCTGCCCAAATCCAGTATGTCATCCAGATGTTTATCCTGCTCTGGGGAATCCAGTTTTCAGCACTCACCAAAGTCCAGGCAGCTGGGTTCGCCGTTTCCACTCCCTGTTGCATCACCTCCTCCCACCAAGGGTCTCAAGCTTACCAACCTCTGCTCTTGGCAAGGATCCGACCTCAGCTCCAGTGTGAGTTGCCTGACTCTGAGACGTGCCCAGTAGAGCAACTGGAGCGTGCCCAGCTCCAGCTCTCCATCCATGCTCTTCTTTTTTTGTTTTTTTCTTTTTCCTCAGTTTCTTCCTGGGTTGTGAGAATTTCTCCTTTTGTTTGGTCCTCTCTGTGGTGTTAAACTCTAGCATTTGAGTTGTTTTTTTTTTCAGAGAGGCTCTCTATCGTGGTACCTGTCAATCAGCCATCTTTTTCTTCCCAGTCTAGCTTTTACTTGAAAGGTTATTTTTCTGGATTGAGTCCTTCAAAAAGGATTTGATTTATTTTTTATGGCATCAGGTATTACAAGACAAACACTAACTTAAACTTGGTAAACTCCCCTACTTTGCCTGAGAGGTTAGTGAAGATATGTACTTGGTTCTGACCTAGATCCCCAATCTCCCAAACGAGTGTACAGCAGAGGTTAAATAAAAAGAGACAATTGTAATGATTTCTTAGGGCTCCAGGAGGGTCAAAACCCTTTAAGTAAATTCGCAACTCTTAGGGCTAAGACAAAGACTTCTGGATCAGTTCACTTTTATAGGACAAAAGGTGGAGAAACTGAGGAAAGTATGGGAAATGAGCAGGACCTTGGAAGTCTCTTCAAAGACTTCTCCAAGTAGTAAATTATGCCAATTTAGGAGAATTGTCCTATCTCCAGGATAATATTTATGGTAGGATTGAGACTGCCAGTGTGAAATTCCTCTAGCTGCAGTCTCTATCTTGTTAATTGGGGTTGGAGCCAAGTGTCTGCAGCTGTGGCCTTATCTTGCCCTTTGAGGTGTCTCTGACCTCATAGATTACTACAAATCTCAGCCAGGACCAGTGATTCATAGAGATTCACTTACTATGAATCAGCTCCCATAGCCAGGCAGGGGGCCGACGCCTAGGACAGACTCACAAATAAACATAGAAAGCCAATTAGTAAAATTTAAATCTTGCTCAGAGCTGCCTCGTATTGGTCTCCAACAGATATGGATTCAGGTAGTCTAGGATTAACACAATAAAATCAAACTCAGTATGGAAACAGACTATTTTCACAGAAATCTTGGAAAATGGACCAGGAGGAAAAACAGATGGAATAGAAATCTGAACTTTGTACATATTAGACTTGGATGTATGTTTAAAAAGTGAGGGTGGTAATGCCTACTGGTGGAGATGCTGGTGATTAGTGTGGCAAAATGTATTTGCAGCTACTAAGTAAGAAAGAACCAGGCTGTGATATTTACGTAATTTTAAATTGTTTGCTGGGTCCAATAGGTCCATTTCTAAAGGAGTGTTTAAAGGAGTGTATTTACCTTACTTACACTGCAGGAATCCCTTTTGAAGTAAGCTTATTGATTTTCTTAACAGTTTGAGCTCTTATTAAATACTTTTCAACAAATATCACATTTACAAGCTTAGAAAAAGTTGGTAAATGTTGAGTAGGAGTTTTTTTTTTTGTACTGGAGATCAAACTCACGACCTCACATCTGCCAGTCAGACGCTTGTGCTGCTGAGCTAGATTCCTGGCCAAAAAATCATTTTTGGTCTTCATCTTATAGCTGGAACACAGTAACTGATACCCACAACTTAAAGAAGGACACATTTATCCTTCTTTTCTTTTTACAGTCATTTGTTGTTGTAATCTAGGCTACCCTTGTACTCGCTGTGAAGCCCAAGGCTGGCCTTGAACTCACAGTTATCCTCCTGCCCTGGCCTCCTGCCTCAGCCTCATGAGTGCTGGAATTGTAGTAATATCACCATGCCCAGTCTTACTAAAATGTTTTGACTGGTGCTGTTCAGAAACAGCTGCATGGACATAGGTGTATGATATTAAGGGAGCCAGAAAAAGTAAAAACTACTGTTTTGCCAGAGGAAGGGAATGGGCATCTGTTGGGAATCCAAGGAATACATTGAGTGTCAAGAACATTCTGATTAAAAAAAAAAAAAGAATATTCTGATTAGGGAAGAAAGAAAATGTGCAAAGGCATGAATGTGAGAGTTACTTACATACTCAGAAATAATCATTCAGCATAACTGGGGCCCAGGATAAGTACTTTTAAAATAACACAAGTAAAGTTGAAAAAGTTAAGCAAAGGCTACGTCATGAAGAGGCTCATATGCCCATTAAGGACATGGCACTACATTCTCTTTCTTAATAAAGAACTACTGAATCATCCTTCCAGGAGAGAAAAATTATCTGATGTTTGCTTTAGAAAGATGAAGCATGTGGGTTTCCTATTTTCGGTAATGGCAGACTTGGTTATTAGCTTCCCTTTGGAAACAACTAAAAATGTGTCCAACATAAAGACATCTTGGTTTTAGCTGACCCACAGGGCTGAGGTGAAGGTGATTTCTTAGGCTATTTTCTGTCAAATGTGTGAGGGCACCTGGATGGCTCTGTTGCTTAGGGTAGTGTTACCAACTTCTTTTTCATACTAGACACAACCTTAAGGAAAATTCCTAGAGTGGGACTTTGTTACTTTCTTTGTTTCATATTAGCCCATCAAGAAGCCAAACAAAGTTGCAGTTCCATCTCTGCAAGTTCTACAGGAGCTTATGGGACCTGTGGTTCTAAAAATTGAGGAGATAAACATATTTGGAAACAAGAATCCAGCATTCCCAGAAAGAAACCTCACACCAGGTCCATCTTTTCCTGGCCTTTTAGACAGTTTTGCTATTGCTTTGGTCGTCATCTTATAGCCGGAACACAGTAACTGATACTCACAACTTAAAGAAGGACACATTTATTTTGGTTCATGGTTACATTCCTTGGTCACCTGGCTCTCAGGCAGAAACTGTATGGTAGAGGGGGCTTGGCAGAGGAAAGCTGTTCCCAGCATGGTGGCGGGAAGCAGAAGGAGCAGAAAGCTGAGTGGGGAGATGTCCTTCCAGGTCAGACAGTGACCTACTTCCTGCTGCTAGGCTCCATCTCCAACATCACATTTAGCTGCTGAGCTCCTTAGTGGATAAGTCCACTGATGAAATATATCGTCTCCATGACCCACCCAGCTTCCAGACATGGGAGGCTTGTGTGCAGCAACCTAGATGGAAATTATAACAGCTGTCAAACACCTGGTATTATGTTTCGATGTGCTTGTGTATATGTCCTCTAACAATTTTAGAAATACAGCATGTGGTAAGTTTGGATGTCTTGGAATAATCCAGAGAGATGGAGATGAGATACTTTTGGGCTCAGGGACAGTAAAAAGAATGTTTTCAGGGCTGACGGGAACCTGTTGTCAAACCTAGCTAAATAGGGATCTTGGAGTAGCTGAATGTTGTTAAGCCTGTGACAGAGACCTAACAACCCTTTTTTCCTGTGCCTCAGTCCCTGAATCTTTCTATTTGCTTTTTGTTACTGAGGCTATGGACTGACTATGATTCTTTTTACTTGCTCATCATTTTGCTCATTTGGTCCTCCCTCCTCCCCCTTACCCACTACCCCCATACCTCTCTCCCTTTTCCTTTTTTCCCTTCCTCCCTCCCTTTTTCTTGTGTTGTCTTGTCCTGTCCCCCTCCCCCTCTGCTTCTCCTCCTCCTTGTCAGCTAAGTTTCTACCTTTCTGTTCACTCATTTCAAAAACAATAGTGACTAGCTGATGGCCCTGGCAGCTGGTGACAGACTTCCTGTGGCTTGCTTTCTTGAGGACCTGCTCAAGCTACCTACTTGAAAAGTTTCCTTTGTGGGTTCTTGAGATACTCAAGGCACTATAGAAGGTTTTTCCACAGAACTAGTTTTATTGTCATGTTAAAATATATATTAAAACACGTCGGGGATTTAGCTCAGCTGCGTAAGTGCCTGCTTGGCAAATGTGAGGTAGTGAGTTCAATCCCTGGCACCAAAAAAAACCCAAAAAACAAAAAACATATATGGATACACACACACACACACACACACACACACACACACCCCTACACACACACACAATTCCTGTGGTTAAATCAGATTTCAAATGTTGCTTTTTAGGTTTCTTGAATAACTTTCTTATTTTATTCTAAAATATATGGCATTAATTTTCATCAGAATTCTTTGTCTCACTGAAAGAATGGATAATATGCTAAGATTGTATTATGAAGAAAAATGATTATACTATACTGATATATTTGCAAACTTGCTCTAGTAAAATGAATTTTTTCTTTCTCTTTGTGCCAAGGCCATGTGAACCTAGCATCCAATCTAGCACTGAACTGTAGTCCTAGTCCTAAAATGAAATTCTACAAAATACTCTCCTATTTTGGACAAAGAATGGAAATTAACTTTTGACTTTATTAGCCTGTAAAATATTTTAAAATATGACATGGGGCTGGGGATTTAGCTCAGCAAGTGCAAGGTTGTGAGTTCGATATCCAGTACCAAAAAAAAAATAATAATAACGACATAGACCTGTTCTTATTAGCAAACTCACCCAGTCTTTATGTACATCATATATTATTTTAATAATCCTGCATTTCTTTCTTCTATCTTTAATCTTTTAATAGTAATTTTCAAGAATCTTATTTTTTCCTATCGAGCTATAAATAATTTTAAAAAATTTATGTTTATGTAGTACTTCATAATTTATAAAGTATTTTCTAATGTAATAAATCACTCAGGCCTTATAAATGTTTGAAGTTACTTTTAGGATATCATTTTATAGGTGAATTAACTAAGATTGTATATTACTTACTGAAGTTTATATATCCAATGTGCAGTAAAGTGAAGACTGTGATGCAGAATTTCCTTCTCTAAATTTAAGAGTCTTTGCTTTTGATTCTGTAGAATTAAGTTTTTAAAAAAGAAATGTAGTTTCTATTTTTCAGAAACTTGCTGTAGGTAGAGAAAGCAAAACCACAAACCAAGTTCATAAAAGACAGATGAAACATTTACTTCAGAGTAGTCTAGACTAGAAGTTATGAGACTGCAGTTTTTCATTGCTTGAACTAAATGCATGAAAATGAACAAACTTGTTTTCTCTGTACAGTGAAAAAAGGACTGCATTTTATGGTCTTTTTCAGCTTTAAAATTCTGTGAAGCTGTGTTCTTTTATTGAATATTTTTTAATATTTAAACAAACATGAGAAGTCAGCAAATATTAGTGCTCATTTTCTACACTGTTGTGAAAAAAAAAATAGAACACCATCGTGACAGCTAAGCCTGGAAACGTTGGCTAAATTATTATACAATTAAGAAAGAAAGGAGGGGAGAAAAAAGAAATGTGCTGAGACATACTTTAATATCTTTATTTTCAGTATAGTATTTAATTTGTTCTCGGATCAGCTTCTTCTGAGTTTTAACTCAGGAAAGAAATCTGGGAAATTTGTTCACTTTCAAACTGTTTTGAGTTCTAAGAGCTCTGTGGAAGTTTACCTATGTTCTAGCCATTGTTACTGTGTTCACTTTGTCTGGTTATTTCCATTTTAAACATTGGGGAGACTGTAATGATCTTGTTTTTCTATTTGAGCTCCTATTTAAGTACAGGGGATATGAGAAAGCAAGAAAGAAATAGCTTTGAAGACTGTTTTTGCCTTGAACTTAAAATCCCTATGATTATACCTCAAGTTAGAAGAAAGTACTTTTATACCTATTCTTTTTGGTTTTTTTATCTCCATTTAGCTCTCATCTCAGAAAACCTTTTCCTTCCCTAAGCAGAAACTTTTGGCTTCATTTATATACATGAATACATCAGTTGAATTTAATTATCACTCTGAAGATTATCTTAACTCATTTTAGTAATATTATTTGCTCATGAATTGCCTGTTTTGCAGAAATAAATTTTAAAAGTTTTATTATTCCTTACATAGAATATTTAAAATTTTTACATTTTAAAATACTGAAGAAAATTTGAGTTTTAAAATTTTTACAAATTTTTAACTAGAGATATAATTCACATTACATGTAAATATTTTTATCTTTTACTTTTTTTTTTTTTTTTTTTTTTTTTTTTTTTTTTTTTTCTCTGAGACTGAGTCTCTCTATGTATTCCAGGCTGGCCTTGAACTCACTATGTAGTGCAGGATGGCTTTGACTCACTGTGCAGCTGAGGCTGGCCTTGAAGTGATCCTCTTGCTTCAGTCTCTTGAGTGCAGCTATTACAAGCATGTACCATCACAACCTGGCTCATTTCAGTTTTTAACTTTTAAAATACATGACTTTTAACTTTTAAATTAAAAGAAATTTTAAATTTAGTTTTTAACCTAAAATCATAAAAGTAAGAAAATTTAAGAATTTGGAGAAGGAAACTATCATGAAACTTCTCATTCTTATGCATATAACATTTTAATTTTTAGTTGATATATCAAAAAATTTTATGTATACTTTTACATTAAATACAGATCTATCTTATTGGTTTTAAGTTATCCTCTAAACAAGTGATTACCTCAAGAAGGAAGGAGATAACAGTAGCATAAAAATGTCAGTCTCTGCCAACATATAGCAAAATTCTAAAAACCTATGCTGATGGTAAGCACTGCTGTGCTAGTTTCAGGCCTGACCTTTAAGGGGCATAACAGGTTTTATTTCTGTGCTACAGAGCCAGTGTCCATGTAAAAAGTCCAACTAGTGTGCGGCTGCTATAGTAGGAGGAGCCCTAAGCTACCCACATGGGGCTGACAAGGTTCTCATCCCAGGAGGCCAGCCCAGGTGTTAACTGAGTGTGAGAGACAGTTTTCCCAGATGACATCAAACAGGCTGTTTGAACTTTCCCTAAAGTCTTGATGCTCCTCAGTGTGAGGTAAATCTTTTTGAGCTGTTTTGTGTTGAATTCTTATGCAGCAGTAATTGTAATATAATTGATACTGCCATCCAAACATTTTCAAGTATAGAACATAGATGAATACAGGGAATGTTCTAATGAACTTTTCCTTTGGAATCTAATAGATATTGTACTTCACACAACCAAAATAACTAGAGAAATACCAATTTAAATGTTTGCAATGAGCATTAGAACTAGGATTAAATGAGACTATAAAGTATATATTGCTTGTTTTGACAAAGAAATAGAATTTTGAACTGTAAAAAAAATGTGATGCAAGCTTATGCAAAGTGGTTTTTAAGCTATTTTCAGCAATCGTTTTTATTGTAATGCTTATTTTGTTAGGTGTTTTTTGTGTATTGTACAGCAAAGCAAAGGAATTATTTCATGTTATTCTAATTGTTATCTCATGTCTTTAAGAGAGTGTAGAACGATATACAGATGTAAGATAATAGGTTAAACACTTATCTTTTATTTTTAATCACATATCAGTATGAACTTGAAATACATTAATTGTATATGAAAATCATATAAACCATATATGTGTATGTGTATAATATGTTAATCTGAGAATGTTTTATGTGTATTTTAGAATAAAATGAATATTTATGCCATATTTTAATTAATTTGACATTTCTTAGCTGTGTCTGTGGAAGAATCCCCAAAATGAAGAAAACTGGTTACAAAAATGTGGTCTTGAAGTGCTGTTTGCTTCCAAAAGAAACCAGAGCCTCTGAGAAATCTTTGATTTTTATTTCTGGGCATGAAATGTCTTAAAACATTTTTATACCAGATACTAAGGAAGATGCCAGTGACTAGTAGGTCTTTAACAAAAGGACTAAGGAACTGATTTCAGGATGCCCTTTGAAGATGACCAGCTGTCTTACTTTTATACTGGACAGTTGAGAATCATGAGAAATCTGTTTCAGGCATTGATAGTTATTATTCTGAGGTTCTCACATGCCAACATGGGATAATTTGAACACCAGTAAAGAGAACTACAGCTTACTGACATTCCTCGTTATGTTTAAATTTGAGTTTATAATGGTGGGGAGAAAAACCCAAAACAATAACAAAACGCCACTAATTGTTTATCATCAGTGCACCTTAGGAAACCATTAACCAAGAGAAAGATCAAATACTATTTTTACTTTCCATATGAATAATACCTCTGAGGGTAAACACAAAGGACATGAGGTAAAATTTCATTTGTGGAGAAATTTTATGTGTTAGCAAATAAATGAAGATGAAGCAGTAGAATCATCATTTTGTAGTCACTTAGGTTTTAATGGATTTCGACATTTAAATCAAGGGCTGCTAATAACATGAAAAGAGAAAATCATGCATATGTTATAAATATACTACCACCTAATGATTAGTCTTGCCAAAGATATTAAATATAAATCTGATGAAGCTGCCTACATCCTCCTGCTAATTTATCAGAAATGTGAGAAGACATAGAAACTTATTAAATGAACTTTGTGATGGGAGTACAGACAATAAAATCAAGTTTGATGGAAACTTGTAGGACAGATGAGCCACTGTATTCAACAAATTGCAAAGAAAAACTGGTGAGGAAGGGTAGAGAATACAAAAGGACAAAATGAAATTGTAACACTAAGGTTTATATACTTCTATAGTAAAATCATAAAAACGTAGCTAGAGAACAGTGGTTTCTCTTGGCTGGGGGTGGGGAGGGAGTGCATGGAGACTTATGTGGCTACTGGCACAGTTCTGTCTCTTTGTGATAGCTCTGAGTTCATGGAGCTGTATATATCTGAGTGCAGTTTTCTCTGTTTCTGTAATTTAATAATGAAAATCTTAAAAATAAGGAAAACTTGAGGGTTGCCAATTATATTGAAAATGATAGTTGATGACTTACAGATTAGCTATGACTTTTTGACTGAGGATTTCATTAAATGTTATTCTCAGAACAGAATCTGTTACTAAGGTGGATGGAGATAAAATCTTTAGGAGATAGAATCTGACAATGTGAGTTTCTGTGAGAGATTTGGAAAGCTAGCCATGATACCACTGTTAGGTGACAGTGATAAAGGGTTGGACTGGCGTGATGCTTGTAGGAATAAAGGTAAAATAACAACGGGTTGTGCTATGTAATAGAGTTGGAAAGTAGAGAGATGAGGGCGACTTTTCAATTGTATACCTTGAATTTTAAATTGTGTTTGTTATATCTTCAGAAAATAAGTAACTAAAAAATAAAGATGTCCAAACTTTAATTTTCAGGGAGAAATTCTTATTTGGCAATCTTTTATTATTTTAACTACCTTATATGTCCTTTGAAAAGGAGTCAAGTAAACATGTTTCATACTTGGTGCCTGTGACTTATGTATGTTGGTAAACATTTATGTGTATACATATGTTGTAGCTTATGGGTTCCTGAGTGTGGCTGTATGTAGCTTTTCTGGGTTAGGTATTTTCACTTACAGAGGCTCTAGGACCTTGTATTTCTGGGATCTTTAATTTTCATAGTCACTGTTTAGGATTGTCTTACTTAGATGGGAAGATATACTTGCTTTTCAACCTGCCTTGGAACCATTCAGAAGTGGTGATGCAAGTGTGGAGAGGGGAAGTGGGAAGGGAAAGGGAATGTGAAAAGAAAGTAAGATGTAGTATGTGTATGTACCAGCTTCCCACAAGGAATGTAAACGTTATATACTACACACATACACTAATAAATTAACCCACCTCCCAAATAGTGATGCAGTACCATAAACTCTCTTTCCTTTCTTATCACTACTGAGGCTACAGATCACTATTTATTGGTTACACTGTCTGCTCCTTCTACTCACTCTTTCCAAGGCAACGACTTGGGTGCCAGCTTTATAGTAAAGTGTTCTGTCATATGTGAATCTTTATTTCCTAGCCATTGGATAGGTTAAGACTCAATGTCAGATGTTAGAAAGCAGAGTGAATGGGAGGTGATAGGACAGTATGTGGGATAATGTTTTTTGGTTTTTAGTAACTTCTCTTTTGTAATTTATTAGTGATAATAATCATTAAGAAAACTCAAGGGGGTATGGTTATTTCTAAAGGACTAGTGAAATTTGGAGAAGTTTAAGACTTCCATAATGTATCTAGAAAAAAGAAATATGACTGGAGAGAGCAGTAGGAAGCATAGTACAGTGGCTGTCAATCTTGGCCTCACCAGAGAGATATTGAGGTTCTGATTTAATTGATCATTGTTATGGCCTGGGCATTGCAACTTTTGAACCTAACCCACTTGAATTTAACATACACTCAAGACTTAGGATCATTGGCAAGAGATGAAAACTGGGCCAGGACTGAAAAGAATCTGGGTTTCATAATGTCTCCTTTCCAAATTCTCTCCGTATGTGATAAATCAGGCTTTGTTATATAGAGTAAATATGGTACAGTTGGATGGTCCTAGGAGATTTGATACTTTTTAAGACTTGCAGTTATTTAGATTTCTGATTGGTGGGAAACAAAAGAGGCATAAGTGAATCTTCAGCAGGTGAAAAGAATGGAAAAGAGTCACATATTAACAGTAGTAAGGATGAAACTTCCTGGGTCAGCTATACCTGACATTGTGTTACTTGCACAGGTTGCCTGTGATTTGCTTCGGAGAATCATTCGCATCTTGTATCTCAGTAAGAGACTCCAAGGACAACTGCAAGGGGGAAGCAGAGAGATAACAAAAGCTGCTCAGAGTCTCAATGAACTTGGTAAGTCCTTTTTGGATTAAATGGCTAGTAGGGGTTTATAGATTTTTCAGTCACTTTATTGGTTGACTTTTTTTTTTTTAATCACCATCAACAAATATTATTGAACAAATTTTTAAAAATCAGCCATGTACATTGTTGTACTTTGCAGAATGGGTGAACTTAATTGACTTCTAGGAAATGCTATTTACTTCTAAAATTAATATACAATAAAATTGACCCCTTTTTTCACATACATGTCTGTACATTTGGTCATCCCTTTATGAACACATCTAACCCCTGCCCTAATCCTGGTAACCTGTGATCATCATTGTAGCTTTGTCATTTAAAGACTGTCACATACATGGAATCATATATGCATCATCTTTTGAGGCTAGCTGTATTGTGTTTAGCAAAATACCTTTTTATTCAAGTTGATGGGTGGACCATTAAATATTTGGTTACTTGTTATTTGTTAGAATTTCTGTGGTTGTACTGTGAGTTGTTTATTGATTCACTGGCTAAAGCAATTTTTTTTCTAGTTTTTGTGACAGAGCTGTTAGAAACATGCTTGCATAGATCTTTTTTTTTTTTTTTAAAGGGAAACTATTCAGGAAAATTGATGGTTTTTAGTTGACAAATTTTTTGTGATGTTAAGCCTAGATTTTTTTCATTTATTTATTTGTTTTCTCAGATGTTTAGAGCAGAATCCTTGATATTCAAAAGTTTAATGTTCATGGTTTTGACTGTCAATAAGATGAGATAGTTTGTATTGTAGCAATTCATAATTTTCAGGGAAAGTTCTGAATAATAGTGAGTATATGTATAAATGCTTAATACTTCTATTTTAATGAGGCTTTGTGTTTTTCTTCTCTTGTTCTGGTACCCCAAAATTTTTCCAAAGTGGTTATGTTCTGTGGTATTTGAATGGTTCAGAAAGTCTTTGATTTTACAAATCTCAAATATCAAGAACCTCCTTACTCTTGGTGGTGTTTTGAAATTACTATAGTTATGCCAAAATAGCATCAGAAAAAGGTACATTTCATGTTCCTTCATAGTTTTGTCTTTGATGTTTCAATTTTTCATGCTATAATACTAATGATATATTTTTACTGATCAAAGAATGCAATGGCCTTTGTAAATCATTCTTCAACATTTCAGTTGTGTTATGCTCAATACAAGGCTTACTTACTCTCATCACTGGGACTGTATCTAACTTCTATTTATAATGCTGGGAATCTATCATATCAAAAGTTAATTTTTATTTTTATTTTCTTTATTGTAAAGAGGAAAAACGATACAAAATTTCAAACCAAGATAATAGACTAACAATGGTCAATATGTTATGTATTGTTATTTTCAAAGTAGTTGTTCAGATTATAAACTATAGACATGAAAAATGGAACAAACAATATAAGTGCAAACCTTTTTTTCAATGAACTAATAGAAATTAGTAATTATCTTAACTATCTTGTATGTGTATATATATATATATATTTTTTTTTTTCTTTTCGTCATTTTCTCCTTTCCCTCATCCTAGTTTCTCCTTCCTTTTGAAAACTTTCTTCCCATTTCACAATATCTGTTGTGCATTTTGGCTCTGTTTTACTCTTCAGCCTCTTACACTAGGGAGATCATACAAAGTTTATACATATGAATCAGATTTATTTCACTTATGAATATGGTCTCAAGTTGCATCCATTTACCTATAAAAGTCTGGAGTTTATCTTTCTTTATGACTGAGTGATTCTTCATTGTATAAAAATACTACATCTTTTTTATCCATTCCTTGGCTAAAAGACCCTCAATAGTTTACTTTGAAAGGGTGGATTTAATGTTATATAAATAATGTACAGGTTGAACACCCTTAATCTGAAAAGCCAAAATCCAGAGTGCTTCAGACTTTGCAATCTTATGAATGCTGATGTGGTGCCATGATGTAAATGAAGAACTAAAAATAACACTTTTCTGATTGGTTCTGTGTGCAGTTCTCAGGAGCTGCAGAGGCATCCTGGACCCTTATTTCTGTGCATGTGCCTTGGGTTTCCACGACTTGGACAGATTTTGCCTGGTTGTTTAACCAGTTTGCCCCACTCCTGCCTTCCTACTTCAATTAGATTTGAGTTCCATCCCTAAGATAAGTCATTACATTTATGTAAATATTCTAAAATCCTGAACTCAAAATATTTCTGGTTCCAAGCATTTTGAATAAGTTATGTTTAACCTGTATCTATTTAAAACATATATTCTGGATTCCTGGTGACAATTACATTGGTTTTATTTCTCTTTTTTTCCTTTCCTTTCCCTCACTGAGGTTTAACAGACACATAATAAACTCATTTATTGAAAATACATAACTTAATTTCAACATGCAGCATCACCAATAGCAAGATGGTGAACTTAACTATCACCCTCCAGTTTCTTCCTATCCTTTGGTAGTCCCTCCTCAGCCATATTTTGATCTGCTTTCCATCACTGTAGATTAGTTTCCACTTTAAAGAGTTTTATATATATGAATGCATGTGTTTTGTATTTTTACTAAGCTTCTTTTAGTTAACTTATTTGGAAATTCAGTAATATATGTGTGAGAAGGGGATTCATGTATTTTTATTGCAAGCTAGTTTTCTGTTGATACGTCATCACAGTTTATCTGTTGATGGATATTTGGGTTATTCCTACTTTTGGAATATTATAGATTAAGTGTTATGAACCTTCATGTACAAGCCTTTGTATTCTTTTATATCTCTTAGATCATATAGGAGGTATACATTTAACTTTTTTAGGGAATTACTAATCTTTAAAGTAGTTGTGATACTTATATTCCTACTATTAGTGCATGAAAATTCTACTTCCCCGACATCCTTACTAATATTTGTTATAGTCTTCTGGATTTTAGCTATTCTGATCAGTATATAGTGATACCTTGTTTAACATTATGAAAAAAAAACTACTGGAACTTTAATAAAAGAGGTTAGCAAGACTTCAATCAATATAAAAAAATTACTTGTATTTCTATACATTAGTAATATACAGTCAGAAATTGAAATTCAAAACTATCACAGCATAAAGAATATGGAATGCTTATGAATAAATTTGACAAAAATGTGTAAGACCTATGTAATAAAAACTATAAAAAAATTGCTGAGAAAATTAAAGACTTGTACTGTGTCTTAGCTATGAGTTGGTAGACAGTGTTATTAATTTAGATATCTGTTCTTCCCAAACTGATCTGTAGGTTAAATACAAATGCAAACTAAATTCTAGCAGGCTTTTAAGAAAGTGATGTCCTCATTTAAAAATTCGTAAGGACATGCAAAAGGACCTAGAACCTAGAATAATCAGAACAACTTTTTTTTAGTGTGCGTTTGCAGTGTATGCTACACTAAATGTAGATCTATATACTTCGAAAACCAATTTAAGACAAGAATTAGCATACTATTTTGAAAAATAAAGATCTTAGCAAATGTTCTGTCCTAAAACACATGAAGGGGAGGTCTTCAGGAATAGCTCTTGACAAGTTCAGCTGTTTTTTCAAGCAGTAACTTTGAAAGTTGCAGGTAGTTTGCAAATGCAAGCCAATCTAGGCAACTTACAATAAAAAAGCACTGTTGATGTAGCTCAGTGTGAAGGGTCCTAGGTTCAGTTTATACTACTGAAAAAATAAAAATAAAAAGAGGAGGAGGTGTGGAAAGAAAGGGAAAGAGAGAGGAAGAGAGAGTGGAGAAGAAAGAAGGGTAGGAAAGCAGCAGCAACTCTGGATAAGCTTGAGAAGTAAAATCACCAAATATACAGACCATATAATTTATTTTTTAACTTAATTTTTTTATCTTTTTGAGACAGGGTTTCATTATGCAGTCTGGCCTTGAATTCACTTTGTAGCCCAGGCTGGCTGAATTTGCAGGATTCTCCTGCCTCAGCTTCTTGATTGTTGGGATTGCAAGCATGTGCCACCATGCTTGACTACAGACCATATAATTTAGATAAAGGTGTTTTGAAGTAGTTGTTGCCATTATGTATAACTACTATAGAAATATCTTCATAAATCAGTATGTCCTATTCTGAGCATCATACTTTGTTGTACTCATTAAAATAAGTTACAAGATATTTCGCTAGATAACTAACTTGGCCATTCTGAGTTAAGCAGTATAAACTATTTAGATTTTGGAGAATGGTTTTCCAGGTATAATGATTTCAGGAATTATTTTGCAAAGTGAAATTATAGATCATCACTCTGACCACTGAATACTTTTGTACTTGTGATAATAAAGTGACATTCATTTATACACAACAGAAGAACTTCCGACTCATCAGAGATTTTTGAATCCCTAACAGAGGAGTTAAAAAATAAATAAAACTGGGTCCTATTTTAATGAACATGTTCCTCAGAAGAACATGCCTGCCTGTTCTTTACATGGTACTAAGTGGAGAATTGTATTAATAGGTTCACATGGAATTCTTCTAACTTAGCTCTAAGGAAATTTAAATTTATTAAAGAGAGATTAAAAATACTTTTATATTGTTCTTGGATTTTCTATACACAAACTAATGAAGTTTACTAGCAATGACAAGTAGAACCTGCATAATCTTCCTGCATTATTAGAAAACCAAATCTATAATTCATTAAGAAAACTGACATCCTTTTATTTTATGAAAAATAAAAACAAATTTTCATAACCAAATAAGAACCCAACAGTTAGTATACCATGTGTAGTTATCTTTAGAGTAGTTACTCAGTGTAAGGCATAAACCAAAAAGATACTTACAGTAAAGAAAGAGATAATAACACATTTGTCTTTTCAGTGATCTAAGATAAATTATTAGTATAAATGAAACATATAAACTATTTTAAATGAACATTCAACAAAATAAGCTTATAGTTTAGGGACATTGTTGTATGTATTTATGGTATGTTTTAATTTTTAAAAAATGAGGTGACACATGTTAAAACCGAAAAGAGGTTGAGAACTGTAGGTTTAAGTATCCATACGGAAAAAGAAAAACCCTTTTTAAAAATTTTTTATTGTACAGAGAATAAAACAAGAGGACAGAACAAAGCAGATCAGAACAATGTAAGCAACACAGCTCTTCACAACAAGACAACTGTATATTAACAGTAGCTACCATAATGTCTTTTTAAAAAAATTTTATTTAAAGAGAAAAAAAAAACAGAAAAAGGGA